>JASEVX010000005.1:61489345-62058481 GCA_031761405.1 Serripes groenlandicus | reverse complement strand
CAGGATGTCAACGTGACAAAGGTAGTTGTTTTCCGTAACTACAGATATGGCGAGGCCACAATTTTGAAGATGATGGAAATGCAGATTGTTTAACGGACGAACAATATTTCTGGCCATTGGGTGTATTCTGTCGTCCATGGCAACCAAATCATACAACTCGAAACAAAAACTCGTACCATAGCAGACGCCAGTTCGAGCTTAACGACAACTACATGAGTCGAAATATAACAAACCAAATTCGATACACTCCATTGAGTGGTTGTAACGACGTAGAATAAACGGATACACTACCAAGTGATAAACAATGTGAAATAGGGAGCATAAAACAATAGCAATTAAATGGCGTCACAATAAAATGTACGTGTTGCAACTTGGAACGCGACAGGAATAAATCAACAATTTTCACACATGAAACTTACTTAGCGTGTATATTCTGATAACACGGATTACATAGTACAACATGTAAATGGATATGATCAATGTAGACCCAGATCAACATACGCATCCGCACTTGTTGACATGGTCCTGCGCTGCTTAGTAATTTGTCACCAAAGGTTTCAGTCAGATCAGAATACATGGATGCATATGCACATCATTATCTGTACTGTACTTAGTACTTACCATGTCTGAATGTGCGAAAGGGCTAACGATAATATTCTCCAAAACGTAACAAACAACTTTTGAACTTTAATCAATATTTAAACTTTTATTTGTAGATAGTGTAAATATCTTTCAATACAGTATATGTTTTCAAAATATGTGAATATATTTCATCATGAGCAATTAACACCGCATTAAACACTTGTAAAAAGAACAAAGCCTGTGGAAATGATGAGGTTTATTACGAAAACCTTATGTCAGGCGTAAATCGTATGATACATGTTTTAACAAACTTCTTTAACGCTACGAGTGATTTTGAATACTGTCCGGCATTATTGTAAATGGTAATAATCAGTATAATTCACAAGGGAGGTAATAAAAAAATGTGATCCAAACTCATACCGAGCTATTTCTCTCTGTTTAACAATAGTAAAACTGTATGGAAAAAAACATTTTGAATCGATTAATCATGAAATCAAAATAATAGTTTACAGGGATGATTTGTTTTAAAATGTGTTTAAAGTATATTCAAACATTATGTAGAACCCTGGTGTTTATGTCTTCTTTATTTTAATGATACCACAGCATCTCTTTTAGATACTGAAATAATTAAATAAAATATTGCATGGTTGTTGATTTGCAATTTGAATAACAAATGAAACTGTATATTTAACTGGTGAATGTACGTATATGTGTTTGTTGATATGATCATATCAGTTTGATATAGACACATGTCCGTATCAATCGTATATTTGTATAATTGTTTCATTTGTTTATATATAAATATTTATCCTGTCACGTGTAGCGATTTCGACCCGATAACAGGGTGCCGTATATTTATTTTGATATACGTCAGTTGATCACGTGATAAGCTGGCGCGCACCTGCTAGCCGGGACTACTTTTTTTTAGCAAGCGTCGCTGTAAATTCCAACTTCAATCGATAAAAACAGCATATATCGTGGATAAATTTCTCATTTGTGAATACAACATTCATGAAGATAGCTATTTTTTGTGTTGTATTATGTTAGAAATTTGAGAACTATTTTTTTCCGCGCATCAATCACGATTGGCTGCTGTTTATTTATAAAACATGACGTCACAATGAAAGGGATGCAATTCAGTAAGTTACATATTTTTAAAGCTGCCATAAAAATAAAAAATAAATGCAACAGGATAAATAGAATAATAGGTTGGTGCCGTGGATTGAGAAAGTCTATCTGGCTCGGCACCGTAATTTATCGATTCGCCTTCGGCTCACCCGATAAATTACTCCGCCTTGCCAGATAAACTTTCTCAATCCTCGGCACCAACCTATTATTCTCTATATCTTTTTTATGTTTCCATATACACAATCAAGCATTTCCAAACGAACGAAAGCTATCATATCCATTGTTGAATCTTTTCTCGAAAAGATTTGCTATGTAGGGATTTATCACATAAACATTTCATCGCATTTCCTTGACTTTCGTTTCGACAAGGATGCACAGCCAAACATTTCACCTTAATGTGGGTATGTGTCATGTGGATGCATGTAAATAACTATCAGTGCATGTACGCATGTATATACATATACATACTAGCATACATAAATACCCCCCCCCCCCCCCCCCCTTCCTAATCCAACGAATTGTTATTGTTATATTTTAAGTTTGAAATCAGTTTCATATTTTATGTTAATAGAAATTCGAATTGTGAGAATATATATAACATAGACAGTTTACATAGAACTGCATGTATATGTATATTAAACTGATAGTGTTGTGCATTCATGAGCGACAACTCAATACTAGTATACTAGTATTCAACAATGATGCGGTAGGTCGATGGTTCGATATCCGGTCGGGTCATACCAAAAGATGGCAGTAATGGCTTTCCCTCTTTGGCTCTCAGGGTTGTGAGGTCAGTATTACTGGTAAATTACTCAGGAAACGCCGTGTAATAACTATAGAAATGTTGAAAGTTGCATAAACGACCATATAAACACACAAACAAAGCAAGTAAACGTAGGTGTAGTTTATTTTGTTTAGCTACACATGTGCAAAAGAAAGTCATCGTGTTAGTATACCAGGTAAATCTAGTTTTACCTCTGGATCGAAACGATGTTAACACTTTCCCACATATATGTGCACATGTAGAACAAATATGCATCAGACAATTTTAAAACTATGGGAAATCTCTTCAATTAAAAGTATAATTATTGAATAGAGTTGAAAACTTGATCAATTTCTTCTTTTGTAACAATGTTTTCAAAACTCGTCTTCTACAGAGGCGTCATAAAGCGTCTGTATGTGAGAAAGGGGTCACACCATTCAATATACTATGGGACTTTATGTAGTACATCGGCCTCTCGTACCAAAGTTCCCGGGTTCGAGTCCGTGATGAGCGGGTTTTGACCTGTTTTTTCCCATACAAACGGCTTGAGTACTGGTTAAAAGTCTCCAGGAAACAGACATCGAGCGTGATTAAAGCTTGTTTCGCAATCGATGTAAAATGAATAAGTTTAAACTAAACTTCACAGTTTCTTGTCGAACAACACATCAATATTATAACTAATTTATGGGAGAGTATCATTTCAATTATTCCACTGGACCTCCTTGGTGTAATAAGTGTATCATAAATAATCTTATATTAGTGAATTTACAATGCCAATTTGTTACAGCATATTGTTAATTAACCTTTTTCTCCGGTTAAATGCTTCCTTACTATGCTTATTATTAGTCGCCGGGAGGAGCCCGCGACTTCTATTTTTAATAGCTTTTCGGAAATGACATGGGAGGAGAAATTATTATTAGAGAAAAACAAATTTAAAATTGCGTTTGTTTAAAAACACTAAGTTATGACACATCTAAAATAAAATAAATATTCCGATGTTTTAAGTATGTGCAGTTTCTTTATTTTGACTCGCATTTATGTTTGTTGTTTTATTTACGAAGCCAAAACAGTCCCTATTAGCTAGACTGAGATACTTTATTTTCATATACTACATGTAATGAAAATGCGATAACTACAAACTTCTACGTCGCACAGTCTAAGTTGTTTACATACGCGCACCTGCTAGAAGCAGACTGTTATGTGTCAATATCGAGATAAAAATAATCACGTGGAATTATCCTTTTAATAGCAATTTTAACTTACTGAATGTTATTTTCATGTTCAAAGTTTATCCATGTATATCTTAAATGTGAACTGCTTCTAAGCTAAAACTGTTGATCGCGTGATTCGCGAATACCAACTGCGTAGATCAATCTCCTTTGCAGAGAGCCGCTTTTTACACTCACTTACAAATAGTAAATTATAGGTGATTTAAAATGATTATTTGGTTCGGAACAAATGAAGAAAAGAACAAACCGAGATAAAACTGGTTTTAATAGAAAAATGACTTTGAACGAACACTCTCTGCCTATAAAGAGAGTTTCAAGAACGACACCTCTGCGAAGAATAATGTGGGTCAAGAATCGGGTCTTTCATACAAAATTATTTCGTCCTTGACAATTTTAAATGTGTCATTAAATTCCCTAAAGGCATATTGCTTCCGATCTGCATATTGTTATGCATCATTGACACAAGGGCGCTCATCATAATATAATTTTAAAACATGAGTAGTTTGTTATTTTCATTATAAAAAAGGAAGGAAAGAATTACAATAAATTAACATGTTGTAGGGCTCAGTTTATGTTCGAAATTAAGTTTAAATTATACAACAATTTCAATGAGATTTAACTGTTTAGTTGAAATTATATTTCGAATGTGGTCTAATTTATAAATATTTGACTATATTTCAACATTTCTTAAAGTACATTGTATGATATAATTAGGATGCCAAGCTAATATCATTTTGAGAAAAAGAGAAAACTCATGTCTTCAGCGATTTAACACTTATCTCATTGTTTTAAAAGTAGATTGCTGCAAAGGTGTCCAATGTTGACTTTAATAGGGGAAAGGTAAAATGACGTGTTATTGCATGCAAGTCCTAATTTGTCTGTTTTGTGGTTTTATTGATAAATAATAAAATTCAAATATTCTGACAGACATCTTGAAAAGTGTATGTGGAATTCACAAATCTTATAATTATTCCTTAATGAAAGCACTGTATACATACTAAGACTAATGATTGGCAAGATTACTCATTTCCATTACTGTTTATGATAAATAATTAGTTGGCTGTGAGTATGGTCAACCTACTTTGGAATGGAGATTGATCATAAACAATGAAAGGCTTCAATTATCATTCACTTCGTTGACAAAACAATGCAAGTTATGATACATTTTCACTTGACCCTATCCCTGATGTTCCAATATGCCCCTCAGTTGATAACTGTGTATTCAACTACTATAATGTTAGTGTGATGCATACCTCAGTATGGATTTCCGGCGACATTGATGCGTTGCATCAACTTTCTCTTGTTACTATATATATAAACAGAACAGGCGGTTTTGGGTAACTATGTCACAGGGGTGCTTTCTGGAAATTACTACTTCTGAATAAGATATATCGTTCTGTATCGATTAAAAAAGTGTTTCCTATGTACAGCTGTATGTATATGTTAAGTTGATATGAAGATTCGCAATGCGATTTGATTAACACTAACGTTAGTTAGTACTCATGTGAGACAGATATGGCAAAATATACGAATGGGTTCTTGTCTTTTTCTTGAATATAGTGATCTAAGCCGAACCGATGGTATGGTTGGATACCATTAAATGCCAAAACAACCTACGGGCGGGCTAATTTCAAACGTTTGCGAGGCGGAACTAAAGTAGAACACGCATGGGTATCACACTGAGATAAATGAATGTTTATATATATAATTTAGTTGACTCTCTTAGATATTGGCAGGTTATACTTTGTTTTCAACGATGTTTTATGCTACTTTCCAAACTACTACAGGTTAGCGTGTTTCTTCTTAAGGGTGTTTCTTGTCAATTTCCACAATGTCTCCGTCATATCACTGTGTCAGAACAGAACAGAACAGAATATAAGCTTTATTCATATATGGTTCATCTCGAAAAGATTGACATTATACATGTGCATACGAAACATATCAGACGATGACAATTGGTTTAATGCTAAACCTCTGTCTGGGTTTCTGTGATAATAGAATAGAACAGAACAGAGCAGAACCTTTATTCATAATATAATATACAAATACATAGGGCATAAACAAACTATATGCCAGACGATGTTAATATTGGTGTTAGGTGTAATAGCAGTCAGAGTTTGTGTGTCAATCTGTATGTTCATCTGTATGTTTATCTGTCTATGCGTTTATATCTCTATCTGTCTCTCTATGTATTTGTATGAATATCTCTGTCTATGTATGTCTATCATCATGTGTGTCTATCCTCGTGTCTCTATCATTATGTATGGCTATCACTATATATGACATAGAATATAATAGAACAGAACCTTTATTCATCTAGAATAAACACGTACATTGCAATATTTACATATATATACACGTTCATCGTATGTTGATCTAATTTAAATGAGATTGGCTCAAATGTATAAAATATTTTCATATGTTAGAGGGACATAACCCATGTTTTTGCAATCAGACATGTTATAACGTTTATCTTTCTTTGTGATATTATATAACCTAACATAGGACGATCTGAAATATACCCTATATTGTTTTGAAGTGTAAATGATCTGAGATATCAACGTACAAGTATATTATAACTTTCAAAAAATCTCAATGTTCTTTGCACCGTATTAAAGTGCATCTAAAAGAAATAACACTATGCAAATCTATTTATCGACTATCTAAGTTTAAATACGTTAAGTAACTGTTGCGCAATAGTGCTGGCTATGTTAGGTGGTTACTTCGTTCTAATAACAAATCGACTTTCACTTGATTATCGCGGGTTCAAATCCCGTAAGCACCACCGACGCACTCTAGCATTTTTTTCTTTTATTTCTTTTAAATCCTTAAATCAACTGTTTTCACCAATCCAAATAATATATATACGTGTATTGGTTGTGTTAACTTGTAATTGTTTAGTAAAGAAAAGGAATAGTTGTGTAAATTTTCGAACGAATGAATACATATCGCTTAAAATACACTGCTCTCATAGCAGTCCCGGTAATTCACCTTACAATAAACACACCACGCTACAACTTGTTCACGGTCATTCTCTCGAGTACTCGCGGACGCCTATTCCAAAGTAAAACATATTCTCGTCGGAATTAACAAAGTGTTAGTGGTTACGTCGTCTATTGCATAACTCCTTATTTAGCCTCAAGTAGCTTGGCCTCCATGTTTTGAATTTGGCAGCGTTGAGCTAATTAATCATGCAATTGTACGTATTTCGGCTCACCAGACAACCAGACAACATCAGTTACGTGGTCAACTACACACTCCCAATTGGAGACATCGGTCAGTTATCTCCATTTAATACTCTCTACATCTAGCTAGGTCCTATCATTTGGTTTCCTCTGTTTTTTATCATTGGTTTCTTTGCACTGGATGGTGCACTTATAATTGCATTTTCTTGGCCAACTGTTATTAGATTGATTAGTAATTCCACATTTGTTTTCTTTAAACACTGCTATGTAAATTTTCTATTTTGAATCATTACTTTAAGTAACACATTTATGATTAATGTGTACAGAGTAATTGCAATATCTCATTGCGAAATAGCGATAAAGACAAAGGATTCCAACTTAAAGGACCTACCAACTATTTGGTCTTCCTTGGTCTTTATCTGACAAGGGAGATAATATAATTATCACTAATGTCCCTCATTTGGCGGACATTTGTCTTTGTGACGGTTGATTGATTTTAGTGATCATGCTAGCGATCGATTTTTAAAATTGCTGAAGTGGGCGTTGTATGTCGTTTTCAAAATATTGTCTACGTTTAGCCAGCTTAAGTTTGACTGCGTTGTAAACCAATTTCATGTTTGAATGTCAATATTGAGCACACAAATACTTTAACCGAGCTGCTAAGCCATGTTCTTAATACGTCAAAAACCCTATTGTAATAACCTTCAATAGATCGCTAAAATTCGGTTGTACATTTTGAAGTTTGACAATAACGGACATGTTTGACAGAATAGTATGTACTATAGACAAGGTACTGCCTATATTTCGACATTTTTGAACAATACATGTCATTCATTCAGAGATATCACGTACGAATTGTTCAAACGTAAGTTACAACTCTTGTGTATTCCCATGTTAAAACATCTTGTTGAAATATGACGGTTGCAGAGAGTTACGTTTATGATCTGATGAGTTTTACCTCAGAGTATTGCGACTAGTGCAGATTCAGATCACCAACCCCGCCCACCAGCAAACAACGATATGAATCTACACTGTTCGCCAACTAGTCACAGAAACTACCAAGAAGTTTATAACAAACCGTGTGCATGAATGTCGAGGGCTTGGCGTGAAACGGTTGTAACTAAAATTGGTATTTTTTTTCAAGGTTAATCACCTCGCCATTAAGTCTTTATAAACGTTAAATCATTTTTCTTGGTAAACAATGTAAATTTAGGTGTCATTGCTCGTTCTGAGCAATGGCACCTAAATTTGCATTGTTTACAAAGGGGTCAAAATTGCCCCTAAACCAGGGTTTTCAAAATAGGTTTTAAGTTACAACCGTTTCACGCCAAGCCCTCGATGTGTATTTCATAGCATGCATGCATATACTGTAAATTACCTACACGTGTAATAATAGTGGTACAGCTCATGTTGACGCTTTATCCAGTGCCTGTAGGCGTTCTTGCTGCCCATATTCCCAGGTAACCCTAATCCGACACGGTGTACAACGATGACTAAATGACTAGGAAGACAGTGTTGCAGAGGTAGAGCGTCGGCCTCTCACATCAAAGGTCCCTGGTTCGAGTCCCGTGATGAGCGGGTCCTGACTTTGGGATTTTTCCACACAATCGGCGCGAGTACTGGTTAAGTATCCAGGAAGCAGACATCGAGCGGGATTAATATAAGCTTAAAGCTTGTTTCGCAATCGATTTAAAATAAATAAGTTTAAACTAAATGCCACGCGGATGAAGAAAGTACCCACAATGCATAGACTAGTTAACCCTTATCCCGCTGAATGCAAGCAATACGTATCACCATCCTTCAATTGATGCTGCATTACGGAAATTAATTGAAACATTTTATAACTTATTGGCGAACAGTGCATAAACAGATCAGACTGGGCGGAAAAAGCTGTCTGATCTTGACCAACACTTGTCGGAAATGTCTTACGGTTGGTTTTTCTTCGAGCCCGATCATATCCTCTTACTAAAGTACACCTTGTACAGTTGTAAGCTTATTTTGAGCACCAAACGCTTGGGGTTTTGAGAGCAAATACCCGTATGTTCTTTTTATTAAGATATGATTTCCGTATTGTGTCGCACATTTCGATTGATTAATGAGGGATAATGCTTTCATGTGTTCAGAGAAAAATATGTGCAAACGTATAAGTGTGTTTTACTTATTAGTTAACACGTCAGGGCAGGAATCTATAGGGATCTCTTCATATCGAAGTGTGTCACGCAATGTGATAAACCATTATTTACGTTGACAATCCGAAAGCCCACTATCATTAGAAATCGATTTATACATTCGAGATTTAGACCAATTTCCACGCTCTTTAAGTTAAATCACGGGGACAACATCTCCTTATGTGTGTTCCCTGTCTCTCTCGCACCTGTATCAAAACATTATATGTTGACCAGGCAACTGGCTACCTTCTACCATTGACTATCTAGCCCATTTGTGAAAGACGAATGACGCTAGAACACAATATATATCAGAGATTATTTGAGCCGTCCCGCCAGTCCGCGCAGGCTAATCCGGGCCGATACATTCCGTCTCAGGGGGATAGAGGTATAAAGTAATGATTCCTGAAACAGAAAAACCACAGGAGGCGAAAAGTGTATGCCCGGGTTAGCCTGCGCATGCCGCTTAGGCTGATCCGGGTCGATGCTCATATAATACTGTCCTTTTTTTGTAATCTTTTGCATTAAAGTGCTAGTGACTTAACATTCTTATTCGTACATGTTTTATTGTTATGTTTTATGTATTATGTTTTAATATGTTCAATGGATCTGTACATTTTAGACCGTCTCCGAGTTGTAGTGGTTAGAACGTGAAAGCGGGAGACCTGGGTTCGATACCCGATCAATGGCAGTAATGGTTTCCATCGTAAGTGCTTAGGTTGCGGGGATATCAATACGACTGACGCACCGGTAGCACTGGTAATGTACACAGGAAACGACGTGATATGAGCCGTCCCGCGAGAAAACCAACAGTGTGGACTCTGCGTAAAGTATCGATCCGGATCTCCCGAAGCAGGCTTCGCAGGCTTATCCGGATAGACACTTTTCGCCTCCTGTGGATTTTCTGTTTCAGAAATCATTAATCTATACCACTATCCCAATGAGACGGAATGTGTCGGCCCGGATCAGTCTGCGCAGACTGCGCAGGCTGATCTGGGTCGATACATTACGCAGAGGCCATCATATTGGTTTTCTCGCGGGACGGCTCATATAACTGAAATAGTGTTCAAGTTAGCGTAAAACGCCATAAAAAAAACCTGCAATCTGTACAATATAATCAGATATAAATATCCCAATCTGAGTCTTGAATGTGCACATGACGGAAAGGGAGAGAGATCCATATAAAACAGTTCCAAATGGTCGATTTCCTTCCGACGTGGCTACAGTCACCTACTTTAAAATATCAGTCCGGCCAGGTTGACATATCTGAAGAGATCACAATGTCCATCTGTATTAAAGTCCCGTCTGGAACAACGCTGTTCACAAAAGCTATTGTGTATCTGATTCAATGGAACCCTTTCCCTGATACACTAGTTATGATTTTTATTAACCCTTTGCCCTCATATAGACGCTTTCTGACGCCTCTGCAGCAGACGGCTTTTTGAAAACATAGTGGCACAATGTGTTTACACTTTAAGTCATAGGTTATCCATTCAATTATAGAGATTTTCTTCTTTTCTGACAAAATATGCATTTTCTATTATTAACTTTCAACAAAATGTTTAATACAATCTAGATCAGCTGGAGATATTTACAACTGTTCCATTTAAGAATTTTTACTTAATCCTTTCCCACATTCGGACACATTTTGTTGACGCAATAGCAGCAGACGACTTTTGAAAGCATTGTGGCTAAAGGTGAAATATTGTTGTATGAGGGAAAGGGTTAAAAGCTAGGTCACTACACCATCATAGGTTATCCATTCAATTATAGAGATTTTCTACTTTTTTTGACAAAATTTGTTTAAAGTCGTCTGCTGCAGAATTCTCGTATGAGGGAAAGGGTTAATTAAGTAAACAACATAGGAAATTAACTCGTTCACTACCGAATTTCACAAAGTCGACTCTTCCATGTTTAACAATTGGACCAGTCCATTTTTCGTCTAACAAATTATTCGGTAAACTGTAATGTCTAAGTGGTACACAATGCAGATTTTAGGAGAATATGTACGGTATGAGGGTGGTTCGAATGAAAGACTGGGCCACGGAATGTCAACAAAAACTGGACAAAGAACGGTTTAGCCTGTGTAAACTGCAAAAATGGATTTAATTTATATTTGTTTCATGTTTAATATTTACCTACACCAAGTAAAGAGATAGGTTTGAACTCCGGATATAACGTCGAGAAATGAACTACGTACGCAAGTTTGATCTTTATTGTTAAATGTACTGTCACACATGTGTGTGTCGGACGCTTCACACATGGACAACTATTCCAATTTCAAAACTGAGCAAAAGTATACCGATTTGAATAGTATTAAGAAATATGTAAGCGGATAGTTTAATTTGTAAAACTCAAAATGTGAAGAGAAAAAAAGCATACTGGGTTAGCCAATTCATTAACCACGGTGCTGTGCTAGTCTACTTGTTACCATAAATAACTTTACTGGTTTAGTCAACTCGTAACTTGTAACCATAAATCACCTTACTGGTTTAGTCAACTCGTAACTTGTAACCATAAATCACCTTACTGGTTTAGTCAACTCGTTACTTGTAACCATAAATCACCTTACTGGTTTAGTTAACTCGTACCTTAATACCATAAATAACCTTACTGGTTTAGTCAACTCATACTTTAATACCATAACTCACCTTACTGGTTTAGTTAACTCGTAACTCAATACCATAAATCACCTTACCGGTTTCGTTAACTCGTAACTTAATACCATACATCAGCTTACAACGTTAGTCAAGTCGTCACCAATTTCAAATCATAACCTTTCTGGATTAGTCAACTCGTAACTTATTACCGTAAATCAGCTTACATGGTTAGTCAACTTATAGCCTTAATTAATCTTACTATATTAAGCAACTCATAACTAATTACCAAAAATCACCTTACTGGATTAGTCAACTCGTAACGATTTACCATACATAACCGTTCAAGTTAGTCAATGACAAGTTTAAGAGAAAGGTTGTTTGAAAGAAAATGTGACCGGAAGGATAACGACGACGACGACGACAGACGCCGGATGATAAATGATCATTAAAGTTAAAATACAGCAAGTAAACGTTTACAGACCGAATGGACCATTAACTAGTTTAATGATGTATAGTGCTGGGCTAGGGCACACCGCCCAGGATCATGAATACGTGGAGCGTCGTCGTGGCATAACTCATATAGGCTTGTCTCTGCGAAAAGACACAAGTTGGCCTTTGTGAGCAGTGTAGAACAATATCGACATTTTCTGCAGCTTCGACACATATCAACATTTGCTGCAGCTTCCACACATATCAACATTTGCTGCAATTTCCAAACAGATCAATATTTGCTGCAGCTTCCGCACATATCAACATTTGCTGCAGCTTCCACACAGATCAACATTTGCTGCAATTTCCAAACAGATCAATATTTGCTGCAGCTTCCACACATATCAACATTTGCTGCAGCTTCCACACAGATCAACATTTGCTGCAATTTCCAAACAGATCAATATTTGCTGCAGCTTCCGCACAGATCAATATTTGCTGTAGCTTCCACACAGATCAACATTTGGTGCAGCTTCCACACATATCAACATTTGCTGCAGCTTCCACACAGATCAACATTTGCTGCAACTTCCAAACAGATCAATATTTGCTGCAGCTTCCGCACAGATCAATATTTGCTGTAGCTTCCACACAGATCAACATTTGGTGCAGCTTCCACACAGATCAACATTTGCTGCAGCTTCCATACATATCAACATTTGCTGCAGCTTCCACACAGATCATTATTTGCTGCAGCTTCCATAGAGATCAACATTTGCTGATGCTTCCATGCAGATCAACATTTGCTGAAGCGTCCACACAGATCAACATTTGGTGCAGCTTTCACATTGATCAACATTTGCTGCAGCTTCCACACAGATCAACATTTGCTGAAGCTTCCACACAGATCAACATTTGCTGTAGCTTCCACACAGATCAACATTTGCTGCAGCTTCCACACAGATCAACATTTGCTGCAGCTTCCACACAGATCAACATTTGCTGCAGCTTCCACACAGATCAACATTTGCTGCAGCTTCCACACATATCAACATTTGCTGCAGCTTCCATACAGATCAACATTTGCTGCAGCTTCCACACAGATCAACATTTGGTGCAGCTTCCACACTGATCAACATTTGGTGCAGCTTCCACACAGATCAACATTTACTACAGCTTCCACACAGATCAGCATTTGCTGCAGCTTCCACACAGATCAACATTTGCTGCAGCGTCCACACAGATCAACATTTGCTGCAGCGTCCACACAGATCAACATTTGCTGCAGCGTCCACACAGATCAACATTTGCTGCAGCGTCCACACAGATCAACATTTGCTGCAGCTTTCACACAGATCAACTCAACTCAACTTTCCACTTATTACTTACGCAAGTCTTGCAGAAGCTTCTTACAACGTGTGTACATTATTTTAAGATGGACTAGGTATACAAGGTATACAAGCTGATTTGAGCCCAAACTATTAATAAATGCCATCATTTAACCTTACATAAGACTTACAAAAGCTTCTGTCAACGGGTGTACATTATTTTAAGACGGAGTAGATTCAGCGTACAGACTGATTTGAACCCACCACATTAATAAATGCCAAAAGTTTACCTTACATATCTTATACTTGCAGAAGATTCTTTCAACGTGTGTACATGCTTTTAAGACGGAGTAGGTAAACTGATTGGTTTGAACCCACACTGTTAAGAAATGCCAACATAGTGCATTAGATATATGACTTGCAGAAGAGTATGTCAACGTGTGTACATTCTGTTTAGACGGAGTAGATATACAGACTGATTAGAACTCTCACTTTCAAAAAACGCCAACATTTTACCTTTTGCCATGGACAGGCTACTATAATGTTGAAAACGGCATAAAGCCCCTCAACAAAACAAACACGTGTTTAATAAATGACAACTGCGGAGTTTGTTTAATAAATGAACTAATGTTGTATTCAATAGATCATAATTGAAAATAGCAGAACTGTGTTATGAAGATCGATTAGTTTTCTTTGACAATTGTTACAAGTCTATTTACAAGAAGTATCCACGTCATGCCATAACGGCCTTTAAATATGAAGCGCCCTAACTTAACTAAAAACTGTTGACAGCGGTGAAAAATACTTTCCCACAAACAGCAAATCTGCAGCAGACGTCTATTTTTTTATTTTATTTAATGACTACTTCAATATATGGAAAATCTCTATAATTGTAGGTATAAATACTGAAAAAATTTGAAAACATTTTGGCATGGGGGAAAATGTGCTCGTTTCGAGCAATTTTTCCTTTTGTCATGATGTTTTCAAAAGTCGTCTGCTGCAGATGCGTCAGCAAGCGTATATAGGTGGGAAATGGTTAAGTAACACTCATATCGCTGTTTAAAAATCAAAACAACGTTTTAGTGAGGTGTTAAGCACGATCTCCGAACAATATAGAATACTTTTGGCATATATTGCAGATCTAGATAAGACTGCAAAATCGCCATATTGATCGGAATCGACACTGGTTGCTATTGATCTTCCTTGCTTTGTCCTAGGTTGAGCTCTTTCAATTTGGTCTCGAGGTTTCAATTTTAGTATCAATGAAGCATTCATTTGTCAAAATAGTTTTTCTTTGGTTGGTTTCAATATCGACGAGTCGAAGCTAATTGGTTACAATGTGTGTACTTATTAAAGTTTGAAGATTGACACAGAACACTTACGGAAATCCAATATTTATAGTCGCTCTCGGAAATTAAAGACCAAATTCTCACACTTGCTTAGCGTATCGGAAGTAACGTAAACGGGACGTGTAAAACAGGAATTGGATCCACAAAACAGGTACATTTACAATAAAACGTTAAATAAATTAACTCTTTCAGCGCCGAATTGTTTAAAGTAGACTCTTCCATGTTCAAAAACGGTTGTGTCCATTTCTCAATTTATGAAAGTATTGGACTATTTTGGTAACTAAAAGGTAAATAATGCTGTTTTCAGGTGAGACAGCTCGCGTTACGAGCTGACTCACCTGAATCTGCATTGTTTGCAAAATCCTCAATATTGCCTGTGGCGCTGAAAGAGTTAATATAGATAGATAATTATTTCATTGACAAGTATTAATTCGTATGCAGTGACGTGTATATGTACCTTTTATAATACAAAAGTTCTAAATTTTCCGCTAGGAAAATGATTATTGTAGTGTTTTAATATAATATGCAGGAGATCATAATAGAAAATAGCAGAACTGTGTTATGAAGATCGATTAGTTTTCTTTGACAATTGCTACAAGTCTATTTACAAGAAGTATCCACGTCATGCCATAACGGCCTTTAAATATGAAGCACCTTAACATAACTAAAAACTGTTGACAGCGGTGAAAAATACTATTCCGAAGTTAACCCTTTCCCACATACAGCAAATCTGCAGCAGACGTCTTTTTTTTTTTAAAATGACTACTCAAATATATGGAAAATCTCTATAATTGTAGGTATAAATACTGAAAAAAGTTGAAAACATTGTAGCATGGGGGAAAAGGTGCAATTTCTCCTTTTGTCATGATGTTTTCAAAAAATGCGTCAGCGTGCGTCTATAGGTGAGATATGGTTATGTAACACTCATCTCGCTGTTTACAAATCAAAACAACGTTTCAGTGAGCACGATTTTATTGACAAGTATTAATTCGTATGCAGTGACGTGTATATGCACCTTTATAATATAAAATTTCTAAATTTTCCGCTAGGAAAATGATAATTGTAGTGTTTTAATATAATATTCAGGAGGGTCGATAAACTGTTACAAAATGCAACCATTAAAAGTGGTGTAACTGTGTCAGAAAGGCATATCTTGCTATTTCGAAGGGACGGGACATAACGTTTTACACGATGTTTAAATTGTTATTTATGCCACCGGTTCATAATACAGCAAGATGTCCACGTATATATATATATATATAGGATCTGACATGAGTTGTCATTTCATATATGTAAGATCTGACATGAGTTGTCATTTCATATATATAGGATCCCGACTACCTCACACCAAATCATTTAAAAAGTAAGCAATGGCTTTTCCTCAGTTGCGCTCATGATTGTGAGGTAAGCGTTACTACTGAAGGTTGGTGTAAATAACCCAGGAAAAGCCGTGATATAAGTGAAAGATCGTGGAAACCGACATTAAACACGATAAAAAAAAAACAAGGGCAACTTCGATTTAAGCATTTGGAATACATGCAAAATATCGGAATGTTCACATCTTGTCTCATTTCCGTCGAACACATTGAGTGTAGAAAAAAATAAACATTTATATAAATATATATATGAATTGCGAAAATATGTGTCTATCCCGTTTGCTGTTAGTACTACAATTCTATTAAAAAACGAAGAATGTTTAAGGAACTAAGACGTGTTACAATCTTGGTTTTCTTCGCCTACTTTTATTACCGTCTTTTGCGGTATCTAACATAACTTGAAGAGCAAAAACAGAGCTCGGAAATGTAAATATTGACGACGATAAATGCCGTATACGTCATCATTCACTCACGCTCGCTCGCTCGCTCACTCACCCATTAAATCATTGACTATTGATTAGGTCAAAATCATATATAGTCTCTTAAATGGGTACATAGCCGTTGGATTGGAATAACTTTGGATTAATCTTATTTTGTCAAAAATCAATCGATACCAATTGAAATAATTCTCTCGCTTGTTGTGTTATGACGACACAACATTGTCGCCGTAATGGCCATGTATAGAGTGGGGGATATGAATAGTGCTCTACGATAAACCAACCACATGACATTTGCAATCAGTGTAGATTCGGATCAACCTGCGCACCATCACAGTTTATTTTAAATCTTCACTGTTCGGCAATTAATCACGGAAGGTTTCAACACATTGTAGACGATCAATGTTTAGTTGGATCACATTGTATAATTACGAAGACAAGTATATACACCTGTGATAATTACTCTGATGTGGGTTTTCCTGTAGCACCGCCCACATATTCAATGTTCTATCAGTAAACAAAACTATATATACCTAGATAGTGTTCTACTTTGACTGTCCAAGCTACGGGAATGATCTTAATCTCGAGCAAAATATTTCCCGCCAAATAGAAACCATGCACGAGAATTTTCTATTAGAGAGAAATGAAGCGGCCAATCCAAGTCAACATCCATTACACTAGCACGACGTGACGTTAATACGTTCAAAGCCGAAAATTCATCACATGGCTGGAGATTACGCGAGGCTCCCAAGAGGCGTATTATGTAACACAGTTTAAGTTACAATTGACGATATAAATAACTGAAAACTTGTTATATTTCAAAAAAAAAATATTTTGCTCTTAAATATTATATTTCATACGTTTTCACTGATTTGTTTTCATTTAAGGAAAACAATTAATATAAGGTTAGTATGCAGAACATTTCATTTTAAAACTTCACCTTATAAGTGCCTCTCGTGGGATCGCAAACTTAATTTGATTGGTCTACAAGCTAGATCATTTGTTTAACATCTAGGTCAAAACCCACGTTAATCGTCTATCGCCGAAAAAGCAGTATTAGATCTCAAGTTTTTATATCAGTTAAAATTCCTTTTCCTGCGCGGCATGCTTATGCTGATCTGTTTCGATACTTAACGCAGTGTCCACAATGTTGATTTTCTCGCGGGACGGCTCATTTTTTTTCTTTTTATTACTGAATTTTTAACCTGTATAAAAAAAGTTTTTTTAATGGAGGAAAGCCGGAGAACACGGAGGGTAGTCATACATATACCCCCGAGCGCTTATGAAATAAATGGGATTTATTGAAAGAAAAAGTAGGACACTGTCTAGATCCTCCTTTGTCCCGATATATCCGCGGGTTGAACGTCTACCTGTCGGAATTACACGACGATTTAAGGCGATCTGAAATCCTTTCGTAGTCAGTACGCTATCTTGTCAATTTTGTCACGCACAGGTTCTATTGTAAACCTTTTTACAAATCGTTATCAGTGATGATATTGATTAACACTTTCCCCAGATACAACAAATCTGCAGCAGACGACTTTGAACATATTTTGTTAAAAAAATGAAAATCTCTATAATTTAATGGATAACCAATGACTAAAAATGGAAAACATTGTGGCAAATGGAGAAATTGCTCATGATGAGCAATTTCTTCTTTTGCCACAACGTTTTTAAAAGTCGTCTGCTTAAGAGGCGTCAGAAAGCGTCTATATGAGGGAAAGGGTTAACACTTTCCCGAGATGAAACTTTCTTCACACATTTGACGAGCCAGCAAGAGACAACTATTGGAAAGAAATGCCGAAAAGGTAGCCATTTCGAATTACGTTCAATGGTTATATTCACGATATTATATTACTCTGTCTTCTAAACATTCTTTAAGACGCTTTCTGACGCCTCTGCAGCAGACGGCTTTTTGAAAACATAGTGACAAAAGAAGAAATTGCTCAAAACGAGCAATTTCTCCTTTTGCCACAATGTTTTCCACTTTTAGTCTTAGTAGGTTATCCATTCAATTATAGAGATTTTCCAATTTTTGACAAAACATGTACAAAGTCGTCTGCTGCAGAATTGTCGTATGGGGAAAAGGGTTAATATTTCATTTTTTCTCAGACATTTTCAATTTGGATGATTAAAAAGAAGCATATCAGGTCATAAGCCATGAACATGTGGATGATTTATCTTGCCACTGACATGGTTTTCCCGACTTTAAGTGTTCATGATCTACTCTAATCCAAAATATTAAATTTTATTAAAACCAGGATCAAAACACTCGGAGTACCATGTCTACGCGTAAGCGTTTTATCAATCTTTATCAGGGTATATTAAAACGTTATTGAACTACAGTTCAATAAGGGAATTATGAGTATATAACATTATCTGTCTTATACCAAGGCGAAGGCTAGATTACATAAACGTCTAAGTATACCTTATAATGCGATGGGGCTACGCCTGAATTGAAAAAGTGTAATAACCGTATTCGGTGTATGTTGACGATGCTAAATAAAATTCAAATGACCTTAGCTATTTTTCATTTTATTCTCATTGGTGTTATTGTAAACTATGGATACAGATGGGAAAATAGATTGGTATGCTCTTCGCTTTTCACGATTAAATATTTCGCAACATTTCGTTGATTAATTCTGAATGTACCTCTTCTATGTTTTATAGATCATGGGTATTGCATTTAAGATGGGTTTTTTATCCGTTTCAAATTCGACGCATTTATAAGTGCTGCATCGATCACTTTTAATAAAAAAAAATACGTTTGTTTAAAGAAAATATATTTTTCTACATTTTTTCGGGATCATTTTTACAAAACTGTGAATATCTTATAACCTAGCCGCGAGTGTCAAAACATATTATCCTAAAGGGTTTCTCTTGATTATTGGCATGTTCGGATGAATCGATTGATTGATTGATCAACCATCGATTGATTGATTGATTGGTTGATTGATTGATTAATTGATATTTATTTATTTATTTATTGGTTGATTAATTGATTGATTGATTGATTGATTGATTTATTTATTTATTTATTGAATGATTAATTAATTAATAGGTTGATTGATTGATGATTGATTGATTTATGGATGTATTTATTTTACTGATTTACTTATTGCGGTATATCATAGTACAATTCCAGACTTAAAGCAGATTTAAATTCTGTATATATAATCGATTTAGGTGTGTTATCAATATCTGAATGCCATTGTTTCGTAAAACAAACTACAAGTCTCTTTGTAAATACGTTTAAAACATATTTACATTGCTAACTTCTTGGTTAAACCAAACATACCTAAATTCATGATTAAAAGGCATGTCCATTATACACGTTGGTTATGCTATTTTACTTACATTATCTAATTGTGTAAGCATTTGAAAATAATGTTTGGGATATTTTGAGTTGTCAATGTGTTTTCATTTAAGCCAATACTTTAAGCAAACTGTCATATCAAATTATACATAGAGGTAACCTACCATATTATCCGAGTGCCATGACATCACAAATATTCTCGGACAAATTACATACTTTTTTACAATTAAAGTTGCATATCATGCGTTTTGCTCCACTATACTTTAGGAGAAAACTATAATCCTAGATATTTATATAAACGAACATATTTGAGAAAGATATCGCACGTATCCAAAATCAGTTTTAATGAGATCTTATACGTAACTTAATATAGAATTTTGTTTCTAAATCAGACTAACATTGCGGTTCGGTGTATGTACGTGAGTGCGTGCATCCGTAAGTCCGTCTGTCCGGCCCGTCTCTTAACAATGCATCATAGGATGAGGGGGCGTATCGCGCAAAAGACCGAGGCCTGTACCTCAAATGTATAGGTAACTTGGGAATCCTAAGATGCATGGTTGAGATGCGGGCCGGACCAAGTACAGTCCTGTCAAACAGTATTAACTCTTTGACCTTGACATTTGAGATGCAGGCATGGGTCTTGTGCGCGACACACGCCGCCAGCGGTGATTTAAATGTTGAGAAAATCGTTATTTTCATCTACCAGACAATTTGTCATGTGAAAGATCCAGGACTATAGCTTGAATATTTACTGATAAATTGTTGAATTTTAGCTCGGATAAGCTCTTCTTTAACAGGTTTGCCATTTGACCTTGATTTGCGACCTTGACTTTTGAGCTGCAGATGTCTTATAACTATGCACAATTACGTGTATCAGCCTATCAAAAAGTATTTTTTATACAAAGAAACAACATAGAGAAACGGGATTATCCTCAAAACTATAAAGATATGTGATGGTATATCTTGAGCGATTGGTATATGCTCTATTGCAAGTTCAGTCTTGCCTGCATCAATAAACCCGTTTCTTTAAAGAGACATACAATGTGAAGAAATTATAACATTAACTATCTTAATTTATATTTTCATTATTCAACCTTTTCTGCATTGTTGGTACGAACCTACACTACTTGGAATCGTTTGCGCTCAGTATTCATGGGATGACAAAGTCAAAGTTCTGTTTTTTGCATGTAATTAAACTAAACAAATTAAAACGGCTTTAATAGGTCAGTTAATATCGGATCAGTGCAGTTGCTGTGATTAAAAATGTTTGTAAATGTTCTAAATGGTTTTAGTTTCAGTTGAATCCGTTTGGTGACGTCTTTGATTATTGCATGAGTCATCGCCATGGCATCACGCCGGTTTACCGATAGTGAAATAAGAGCCTATACCAGAAACAGACATGAAGAGAAGATATTGCGTGTCAAACTTAGAAAAATGCAAGAGGATCTTGGAGACTTGCATGACTTAACAACCAAACATCGGTCAGAACTAATAGAAGATTGCCGTCAGATACAGAAAACGTCGGGCGGATCTACTGTCGTACAAGCATCCAACTCTCCTGTCAACATTATTGAGTTCTCTACACGTGTGTCTCGTCCATGGGCATATAGCGTTATGGAAACCACGTACAATGCTGTTTATAAAGATGCAATTATTCCAATACCAAAGCGATTGGGCTGCACAAATGGCGCACAAAGGTCTATACGTTTTAGCGAAAAGATTGCAACAAGTAGGTCTACTTTCAGACAGGCTTTTTCATCCAAGAGTTCAAAAGGTCACAGAAGTCTACCAGCACGTTTAGTTCTAAAAAAGGAACATACATCACCGGCTGTGTGTAGTGACAATCCACTTCTACAGACTATGCGTAAAAACATGGAAGCAAGTCAAACGAGGGCACAAACTACCATGATTAACAGTTTACATCGTCCCTCAGAGTCTATTTCAAGCGGTACATTAAACGCAGATACTACGTCACCATCGACGCCTTCTATTAATGCTGCCAGTAAAACATTATCGTTAGAGATTGACAATGGTGATAAACAACAACTTACTAAATATGAACAGTCATGTGATAAAGTGAATATAAACGGTGTCAACGATGAACCGGTGTTGATTCTTTCCGATGGAATTTGTAAAGAGGAACCATATAATGACACACCTGTGGATGGGGAGAAAGATCAATACATTCGCGACATAGACGATAAGAAATACCACAACACGAAATATATCAGGCTACCTGCTGTTTACAAGATAGATTCATATGAGTACCAAACTGCCGTGCGACAGCAAATGATAAGGAGAGCAAAGTCTCGGAATGAATTAACGCAAAGGCCGGTAGCACCAGTAAAGGACACTAATTCTTATAAGCAACACACTGACAATTTACAAAATCTATCAGATTATGTTGTTAATCCTAAAGATACGTCTGCTGATAATGAAAACGAAGTCGACGTTACAGACACAAACCTTGTAACACAACTGGATCAACATGAAACTATTAAAAGCAGCACAGAAAATGGTCTTCGAGTCTTTAAGTCGTTAGAATCTAGTTTAAATGATACTAATTGTGTGAAATCAGAAGATTTGGTCACGCACCGTGGAAAAACTATCCACAACTACATCCGCCCTGAACACCGTTACAAGTTAGATCCATTGATTTTGAAAAGAAGACAGAACAAAATGGATAAATTAGCGAAAGAAAGTGTAACATTTCTGAAGAGAGTTAACCATGAAAATATAAGAGTGGAAATTGCGTTTCCTAGATCAACTAGAAAGCGATTACTGTCGCGTCTAGTCGATGAAAATAATTCCCAGAAAGGACATAAGGTGACGAACGTTGACGTTGTGTTCATTCAAAATAAAGTCGAGAACTTTATGGTTTCTATTTCGGACTACATTTGTAAACAGGATATGGGTGGAAGCACATGAGTTTGAAAATAAGACACGATCACGACAAGATACCAATAGAGCTTGGATATAAACCAGTTGGCTAGTTAAATTGGTGCCAATGGTTCAGCTCTTGCTCGTGGAGGTCATCGTGAAATGACCTTGGCCAAGGCATATTTCCTAGTTCAGTACTGGTTAGTTAACCGTAGATCATTAGTGAGTGTAATGCTGCCATGATATAACTGAAATATTGGTAAAAACGGCGTAAATTCCCATTAAGAAAACACTCAAACGACATGTAGCATATAACTGAATTTTAAAAAACCGCATGTTTGGGTTAGTTGGAAACGTTATTGATACTTCGGGGATTTAATTTATTGAACCGCAGGTCTAAATTTTAATTGTTTGTAGGAGCAGCCCTGTGATTTATTTAGTCATGCCTATTGCATCATGTAATTCAAGATAAAAATATGTATTTGTATCGTAGAGGGTTTACTTGTCACATGCAATACGATGTTTATGTAAAAAGTATTATTGTCCGAAACAGACGTTAATAACGACCGTTATTCTAATAACGTGAAGAAACAGAAAATGTAGAAATCCACTTTTAATTTGTTTACAAACATAGCTCGTTATATGTTTCAATCAGAATGTCGAAGCATTTGCATTGGTTTTGAAAACATAATGCTTCGCCTCGGGTAACAGTATTCCCCTCATGTTGACAATATGAACTGTCACACTAGAAGCCATGCCATATTTACATGTATATAATGGTGGATGGAGAGTTCAATACATTAAACGATAATTTTCAGAGAAATTAAAAAAAGTACGTCATGTATGAAAATCGGATATATTGACACCTTTCCAGCCCTGGTTTTCAAAGAGACTCATTTACTACAGTCTTGTTTTATGAAAGTGTCACCTGCCCTGAGTGATGTATGTGATTTGGCATGCCAAACATAATTTAACTCATTTTGCGTCAGGTAAGCTAATGCAAGATGTCCAAGTGGACCAGTATATCCACTGCCACAATTAAGGCTTAAAAACCATAACCTTATGTTATCTGTCTTTTGTCGTATTAATATGACTAACAAGGTCGACAAATAAATGTCTATGTACCAGTTAGTATTTCAAAATCAGACATTCATTTTCTAAAGTACATTGTCTTGAACCAATTCATGTGCATTTTAAAGGTGCTGAACCCCAGATTATAGATAACAAAGTCAAAAGTTTAGAACTGTTCAAAAGTTGTCTTGAAATATTAGAATCATAACTCTGGGATAAAATCAGGGTACCAATTTCACTTTCAAGTACAATAAACATCTAAAATAGTGATCGTTTATGCTGCATTTGTACTGTGTAGACATACCGAGTAAGTCAAATATTGTACATTTTCATGACTTTCAATCGAGTTTTTCAGCATTTACTGCCAATATAGTTTTAAACTACTTATTTCTTACGTTATTGTCACTATAAGCAATACTTTGCAGATGTTTCAACATATCAAAACTGTGATCAACATCTGCAGTTCAGCACCTTTAATGTCTCCGATTGTTATTTTGGAAGTTTCAACTTGTGAGAGACCGTGCAGTAAATGTTATATCGTAACATGGTAGAAAAATAAGACATAACAAACTGAAAGTGCGATTAAAATAAAAATACATTTTCGTAAAATATTTTCCTTCATAGGATATAACTCTTTTGCCACTTACGGACGCATTTTGACGCGTCTGCAACAGATGACTTTTGAAAGCATTGTTTCCAAAGGAGAAATTTCTTATCCTTAGCAATTTCTCCTTGTGTCACAATGTTTTCAACTCTTCAATATTTAATGTTTCAAATTTTCCATATTTTGCCAAGATCTTTGTTTAGTTGTCATGGCTGTGTAGGTATTAACCCTTGCCCTCATATAGACGCTTTCTGACGCCTCTGCAGCAGACGGCTTTTTGAAAACATAGTGACGAAAGAAGAAATTGCTCAAAACGAGCAATTTCTCCTTTTGCCACAATGTTTTCCACTTTTAGTCATAGGTTATCCACATTCAATTATAGAGATTTTCTATTTTTTAACAAAATATGTTCAAAGTCGTCTGCTGCAGAATTGTTGTATGAGGGAAAGGGTTAATAAGAGTTGGCTGCCGACGGGAGGCATTTCTGTCACTCCCGACACATTTCTGGAATAGCCATACGATATGGCTTAGGGATACATTTTTGTAATTCAATATTTCTTTATCTTGCTAGTTCGATTTCTTCACCGATAGGAATCGTGCAAACTCTTTTAAAGAAGAAGTGCTGATAACTCCATACGCACGCGTAGATAACAAAGCCATCTTCGACTTGATACTGTTAACAATCGACTTGACGATAATCCCGACAAATGCTTGTCAAAAGCAATCTCTTACAGAACAATGTGGTATATGCAAATGTTATAAGTCAACGAGATTTAGAACTAGGTTAAATATTTAAATAGGCGAGTGTAGGAAGATTAACTATTCCACAGCCTGGTCGTTCTTGAAAAATGTATGCTTCCGGCCTACAAAAGCAGTACACAATTCCTGAACGTGTAGGCTGCATGCATCACCGA
The DNA here is from genome assembly GCA_031761405.1 of Serripes groenlandicus. Lineage (NCBI taxonomy): Eukaryota > Metazoa > Mollusca > Bivalvia > Cardiida > Cardiidae > Serripes > Serripes groenlandicus. The sequence continues at coordinate 62,033,125 of JASEVX010000005.1, read as the reverse complement.
ACCCGGTACATTTGGTAAAAACGACGTGTATACTACCCCTGGACCATTGTCTTCTAGGAGGATGTTTAAAAACTAGTATACAAATAAGTTTCCATTCACTTTTATTGGTCCAAACAAAGTTATAACATTTGAAATAGAAATAAATATATTGGACCTATATTCCACATCTCGAAGTCCGTGATCAGTATATGGCAAAATATTCAATTCGTTGAATGTGGCCTTTACTGAAAAATGACTATTGACCTGACCCCAGTGCATGCGAAAAGGAACAAGTTGGATTGTGTGGATATTATAGTTCGAGATCAGCCTGTACAGCCACAGCCTGATCAAAATCTTCATTATTAAGATATTTCTTACAGAAGTTGTTCAGAAGAATCTGCCAACGTGTGTAGTTTCTGATAAGACTGAGCAGGTGGACAAGTTTATCTGAACCTACAATGTTCAGGAAAGCCAATGTGTACCTTTGCTAATGCGTTTTCGTCATGGAGTGTATGGATGTTCATAAATTCATTATTTGCCTTAAGTTCTGATCATTTTAATACACTTGGTGCGACAAATGGCGCATAGTTCAAAGTAAATAATGCATTTGTATGTAATAATAAAATGAAACATGTATTCAAATATCAGGATCAGGTCAATATTTTGTCATGTTATACCAATCCATTAAATTTCGATTTGGTTTAAAACCTGTAGGGCTTATTCCAGTTTTGCCGAATTTGTTCAGTCATCAGATACAGCGTCATGGAGTATGTCCGTCCTATGGATTTAATACTACCGATTCCTACGAAGACGTGGAATATCGGACTTACATATAAAAGTCGTATTAATAGACGTAAAAAGCAAACTAAAAGAAACGTTACATCACAATTCAAACACAAACAAAACCAAAAATAAATTTCTTTGTTTTTCTAGATTAATCACAAGATATTGGAAGCTTGTATCCCCTATTCAATAAAAACAAATTTAATTTACTCTGAAAAGAATTGAGTCACGTTCAGAGAAACCAAACATAAAGTATTTGCGATCAGTATGACCATGATTAGCGAGCGCATCCACACAGTCTATCTGGCTCTGCACTATTAGTCGTAGAAGCTTTCAAGAAACTAGTGTTAATCAGTATCCATTTGGATTCTTAACACTCAATCACATGAATAGCAAGCACATACCAGTTGCCATCATACTTTGTCATCCAAATGAATCCTGAATAATATGTACATTGTACATCCATGCAGTCTTTTGTGAATCTACACCGTTTGTCAATTTAGTCATAGGATATTACAGTAAGCTTCTGACAAAAGTGTACATTTGGATCAGATACCATGGGTGTACATGTATGTAGAGGTTAAGGGGAAATCTTTCTTGATTGATTAAGAAAACCACTAATGAAATGATGTTAAAATTGAATTGTTTTCCTTTTTATTATTTCTACAAGGATTAGGTTGTATTACCCACATGTGACAAGTGTTCATCATAGGGGGAAAGTAATTCCATCTTTTTAGCCAAACAGCAGTGTTGGTTCTTCTTAAAACTCCCTATTTGAAACAGTGCAATGATCAGGATGGTCATTTCTCCATAACCTTATTCTTGTTTATAGATAATACTGACTATTTGAAACAGTAGATTTATCAGGACAGTCAATTCTCAATAACCTGTCGGAAGCATAGAGTAAAACACTTGTCATAGTTTTTAGTCGGAGAAATCTAGTCAATGAAAATCATCATTCAACAATTTTTTTTTTAACTCTTTCCCACGTACAGCAAATCTGCAGCAGACGACATAGAAAATGTCTAGGAAAAAATATGGAAAACCTGTATAATTGTAGGTATAATATTATTACTGGAAAAAGGTTGAAAACATTGTGGCAAAAGGAGAAATTGAACATTTTGAGCAATTTTTCCTTTTGTCACGATGTTTTCCAAATTCGTCTGCTGCAGATGCATTAAAATGCGTCTACAGGTGAGAGACGGTTATTCTCTATTAAAGCTCCGAATAGCAAATTATCTACACAATCACTCATGCATACACTTAAACATAATTTCTATGTATATATATACTGTACCTGTATTATAATATCAAGAGGTATCAAAGTAGCATGATGGGAAACATGCGAAGATAAATTATGAATGTTTAATGGTTTACCTGCAGCAGACAACTTCAAAAAAAATATGTCGACAAATTTGGTTAGATTCTCTAAATTAAAGTACACTACCGGAAAGCATTTATTTAGATAAAAATAACATGTTAAATCTCAGTGATCTACATCAAAACATATCTAAAACAAGAAACCGCCGAAGACGGTAAGGCCGGATTGTCGGCAATTTGACCTTGAAAATCGACAAACCAAGGTCAAGGTCAAAGTAACCATAGAAATCAATAGAACTTGTTACTGGTTACCTTCAGGCAAAGTTTCAAGTTTGTAACCCTTTCCAGTGCTGAGATTTTGCCTCAACCTGAAACTTTAACCAAAATGTTGATGGACGGACAGACAGACGGACATCGCCAATCTATAGACCGGAATTGCCAATAAGGGTCTAAGCCAAGTTTACTCTAAGTCATCGATTTTTAATAAAAGTCATTGATCAGAGCCACACAAAAGATCATAGTGACCAATCAAAGTAAATAAATATACCGGCTTGAAAAAGAAAAAAAATACCACAAAAATGAACATTAATGATCTTGAGATAATAAATATCAGATTATAGACACCAACACAAAACTAAGATGGCTGTCATGAGGAAACCAGCGGACCTAACAAAAACCTCATCTCCCATCCACTTTAACCCTTTCCAACATATACACCGATGCTGTCGGATGCCATCTGCAGAAGTTGACTTTCAAAAACAATGTGGCAAAAGGAAAAATTGCTCATAATGAGCAATTTCCCCATTTGCCACAATGTATTCAACTTTATTCAATAAATGTTCTTTCATTTATAGAGAGATTCCCTATTTTGACTAATAATTTCAAAGTGGTCTAATGCAGATTTGTAGAATGTGGGGAAGTGAGGGGTTAAATCAGACGGGATAAAGACCCTAGGTAATGATGAGCAGGAATATCTGAATTATCTCCTTCAAAACTCCATGTGAGAGGTTTATACAAAAGTGCATAATTATGCTGTTGATATTTGAGCCGTCTAACCAGAAAACCAACATTATGGCTTCTGCGTAATGTATCAACCTGGATCAACCTGCGCAGACTGATCCGGGTCAACACATTCTGTCTCAGAGAATAGAGGTATAGACTAAAGATTCCTGAAACAAAAATCAATGGGAGGCGAAAAGTGCGTATCATGATAAGCCAGCGCGGCATGCTAGGGCTGAACCGGGTGATACTTTACGCAGAGTCCATAATGTTGGTTTTCTCGCGGGACGGCTCATTTACTGAGTGTGAATTAATTGAACCCTTTCCCTCATGCAGACACAATTTGGCACATTTGCAGCAGACAAAATTACAAACATTGCTTCAAAAGAAGAAATTGCTCGTGATAAATAATTTTCAACACTATTCACTAATAACTCTTTCATTAATAGATTTGTTTCATAAGTCATCTGAAGTAGATGAGTTGTATGTGGGAAAGGGTTAATATTCCTGATACTTCCTACTGAATAGTGTGATTTGTATACTAGCAAAACACATCACAAATACATTCTATTTGTGCATACTGTTGCATTGTTTTGTTGTCTAACAAAAACGTCGTCATCCTAATAATAGGTCTTTTATATCAGCCAATGCTTTACATATTACGTCAGCAAATCTAGATGCACTCTGAAAAGAGATGAAATATGATCACAAAGAGATTCTATTTACATGCAGTATCCATAAACTTTGCTTTAAACCTTTCTCTCATACAATTTATTTTTTTATTTAACCCTTTACCTCATATAGACGCTTTCTGACGCCTCTGCAGCAGACAGCTTTTTGAAAACATAGTCACAAAAGAAGAAACTGCTCAAAACAAGCAATTTCTCCTTTTGCAACAATATTTTCCACTTTTAGTCACAGGTTATCCATTCAATTATAGAGATTTTCTATTTTTTGACAAAATATGTTCAAAGTCGTCTGCTGCAGAATTGTCGTATGAGGGAAAGGGTTAACTGTAGCAGAAAACTTAACAAAAACAAGAGCGCTCGAATATTCCACTGCTTATTAGTTTCTGAGTTATGGGCTCTAATGTAGTAGCATGCAAACATTAACCAGAAATTCTTAAAGATTGATAATTTGTATTATATACAGGATAGAGTTATCTTACTTGATTATTTACATAGTTGTGATGCTTGGGAATGAGTTGTATAAAGTTTCAATGCAATGAATCAAGTAGTTTACTAAGATATGGACTCTTAATATAGTTGAACACAAAACTTAAACCATAATTACTATTAAAGTAAAAAAAAAAGGGACATTACTTGCATTAAATGCAGGATATAGTTATCTTACTTGATAATCTACACATGTATGATGTGGGGAAGGGTTGTATAAAGTCCCAATGCAGTGCATCAAGTAAATATTGAGATAGGGACTCTTAATGTAGTTGCACACAAAACTTTAACCAGAATTATAAGAAAACAAGAGGGCCATTCTTTTCTTCTTCACTTTAGCCATATGAGCCCTGCCCCCTGGCGACCATGACGGACGCCGGACAAAAGGCGATCACAACAACTCACCTTGAGCAAAGCTCAGGTGAGCTAAAAAAGGTAATAACTTGCATTAAATGCAGGATAAAGTTATCAAACTTGATTATTCACATAGGTGTGGTAGTTGGGAAGCATTGTAGAAAGTTTAATACATACAGTAGTTATTGCGCTATGGTGAAATATATATATATACTTGCATGCAAAACCTTAACCAAGGAGTGACGTGGACACTGACGCTGATGCCAGCTCTCATATTCTACGAATAGTCTAGCTAATAATAGTGGAGAAAGAAATAAGCTCCTTTTTCTAACAATGTTTTCAACTATTTCAAATTTTCCTTTTGTAACATTTGACCTCAGCTGTTTTCCAAACAGATATCTCTGAATTCTCAAAGCCAATATCAATAACTCATTTTGTGGTCAGGTTAACTATTAACAAGATTATTCTTCAATTTGGCACAGTGACCTAGTTTTTGACAGGACTAGGGCCATGTTCAAACCTAGCCTAGATATCATCAAAACATCCAGTCTGAGAAAGTTTCAACATGCTCAAATTGAAAATACGGTTCCAGAGTAATAACAATAGTTCCTTCAATTTAGCCTAGTGACCTAGTTTTTGTCCGAAAATGACCCATAATCGAACTTGGCCTAGATATCATCAAGACAAACATTCTGACACAGTTTCAAGCTGCTGAAGCAAAAATGATGTGTTAACACAAGTTAAAATGAGTGTTCACCTAGTGACCTAGTTTTTGACCTATATTCAAACTAAGCCTCGATATAATCAAGATAAACATTTTGGCAAAGCTTCAACATACTAACAAGAGGGCCAAGATGGCCCTAAATCGATCACCTGAATGATAGTAAATTAGAAGCAAATATCTGTGAAAATTTAATCAGGAGTTCAAATAAAACTGCAAGGAGTGGACACTCAGTAAAAGAAATAGTTTATCAGTAAAAGCCAATTGTATCTTGAAATTTAACAAGAACTTTAATAAGAATGGAATTATAAAGTTGTGTCATTTTGCACCTTTCTTGATGCGGCTTTGCTGCCCTGTTTGTCAACGAAATCAATATGGCTTGAACAGTTTTTGTAGAGAGTCACTCAAAGAACATTTCTGCCAAATTATCTTGGAATCTGACAAATGGATTATGGAGATGGAGGTTTTTAAAGTTTGGGTATTTTTCTCAATTTCTGATGCCGCAGCAACAAAAGTTATACATGTACATAGAATGTAAGTCTTTGAACAATTTTGAAAGAGGACCATCAAAGGAACATTCCTGTGAAGTAACGTTGAAATTGGTCGCGTGGAATGGTAGGAGTTGACATTTGTAGCTAAAAGTTCAATTTACCCCTTTTGTGATGACGTGAGGTTGCTATGATTTTGTAATCAATCAATACGGCTTGTAAAAATCAAGTAGAGGATCACTGAAGTTAGATTCCTATTCAATTTTCTTAATATCAGACAAGGACTTAAAAACCAAAGTTCTCAATGGAATTTAAATCTTAGAACAATTTTGAAAGAGGGCCACCAAAGGAACATTCCTGTGAAGTTTGGATGAAATTGGTCCTGTGGTTTAGGAGGAGATGATGTTTAAAGCTAAAAGTTAACGAGATGATTTTGCCACTTTTCTGATGCTTCCTGACTGCCATGTTTTTCAACCAAACAGTATGCCTTGAACAATCTTTGTAGAGGGTCACCCAAGGAACATTTCTACAAAAATATATTGGAATCTGACATGCAGATTCAGAGGAGAAGATTTTTAAAGTTTGGACATTTTGTCCCCTTTCTGATGCCGCAGCAACTAAAGTTCTCAATGGAATTTAAATCTTTGAACAATTTTGAAAGAGGGCCACCAAAGGAACATTCCTGTGAAGTTTGGATGCAATTGGTTCTGTGGTTCAGGAGGAGATGATGTTTAAAGCTAAAAGTTAACGACGACTGACAAAAAGTGATCAGAATAGCTCACCTTGAGCCTTTGGCTCTAGGTGATCTAAAAATACGGCATTTAGAGTGTAAACAAGATTTTCCTTCAATTTGGTGTAGTGACCTAGTTTTTAACATGACATTACCCATATTTTAACATGGCTTATATTTCATGAAAACAATTATTCTGAACATGCCGATTGATTGATTGATTGAATGGGGTTTAACGCCGTTTTTAACAATTTCTCAGTTATATCACGGCGGCCAGTTCACCTACTCATGCATTTCCTGGTTTTCTCACACCAGTTCTCCACAAATCTTCCCAAGTAACTGGCTGCTTTTCCACATGGACTTAGCCCATTGGTGGAAGACGAATGACGCATGTCGCATTGACTTTTGTCAATTGTCAGAAAGAAAGTTGGCCGAGCCGGGATTCAAACTCACAACCCCTGGATTGACAGCCCGCGTCGCTACCGACTGAGCTACCGGGACTCGGCGGCTGAACATGCTGAAGATAAAAGTGTGGCCCTCCAAAGTGTTAGCAAGATTTTCCTTCAATTTGACCTTGTGACCTAGTTTTTTACCTCACATGAACCAGTTTCAAACTTGGCCTAGATATCATAGAGACAAACATTCAGACAAAGTTTCAACCTGCTGTGTCTCAAGAGTGTTAACAATATTTTCCTTCAATTTGACCTTGTGCCCAGCCCCTAGTTTTTGACCTAACGTGACCCAGTTTAGAAATTGGTCAAGATTCAAGATTTGATGTTCTTATAAACGTTCATGAAGATTCGATGTAAAATGTAGCATGTAGTGTTAAAAAGGCAATTGTTGATGATGGAATCTAGACAAAATGTAATCACAATAGCTCAAAAGAACTTCATGGTGCCAATGACATTTAGAGGAAATTTCATGGAATTAATTTAAATTTTCAATGACATCAAATATAACAATATCCTGCTATATACAAACTAGAAAAAATATTTGCAAACCTTGCAGATCAAAATCAGATCTGCACCGTCAGTTCTCTTTATCACACATTTAGAAAACAAGAGGCCCATGAGGGCCTATGCTCTACTGGCATTGATCTGGCTTGTTTCAAAAGGAACCAATATGTCATCAATATTCAAATACCATCTAAGTTTGGTGAAGATCAGATAGTAAATGGAAGCTCTATTGTGTTCACAAGCTGTATAATAGCAATTTTGACAATTTCAAGGGCCATAATCCAGTCATGCATGGGTAGATCTGGCAGTTTTTTAGAAATGAACCAAACTCTCATGGATATCTAACTACTGTATAAGTTTGATTGAGATACAATCAAAAATAAGGACTGTATCATGTTAACAAGCCCTATTATAGCAATTTTGACAATTTCAAGGGCCATAATTCAGTCATGCATGGGGCGGATCTGGCTTGTTTTCGAAAGGAATCAAGCTCTCATGGATATCTAACTACTGTATAAGTTTGATTGAGATACAATAAACAAGAGGGCCATGATGGCCCTGGATCGCTCACCTTAATTATACAATGTACTGCAATGCAAAACACATCAAGACAATTATTCTGAATGCATCCTCTACAGTGTTAACAATATTTTCCTTCATTTGGCCTAGTGATCTATATTTTTTTACCTGATATGACCCATATTCCAACATGGACTAGATATCATCCAGACAACATTCTGACAAAGTTTCAACTTGCTCAAAGTAAAAATGCGGCCTCCGGAGTTTGAACAATATTTTCCTTAATTGACCTAGTTTCTGATTCAATATGACCCATATTCGAACTTGACCTAGATATAATTCCGACAAACATTCTGACCAAATTTCCAACTGCTGAAGCAAACAAGAGGGCCATGATGACCCTATATCGCTCACCTGATTTATAACTTCAGTAGTTTTCAAAGTTTTATACTCTATACATATAAGGAAAACAAGCAATCCTTGTGCATAGGTGAGCTAAAAAAAAGAGACTGTATCGTGTTAACAAGCTCTATAATAGCAATTTTGACAATTCCAAGGGTTATAATCCAGTCATGCATGGGCGGATCTGGCTGGTTTTGGAAAGGAACTGAGTTCTCATGGATATCTAATTATTGTATAAGTTTGATTGAGATACAATAAGAAATAACGACTGTATCGTGTTAACAAGGTCTATTATAGCAATTATGACAATTTCAAGGGCCATAATCCAGTCATGCATGGGCAGATCTGGCTGGTTTTCGAAAGGAACCGAGCTCTCATGGATATCTAACTACTGTATAAGTTTGGTTGAGATACAATCAAAAGTGAATGAATGAATGTATATTGTTTTATGGCGCATCGACAGCTAAGGTCATTTAGCGCGCAATTAAATTTAATTATTCATGATCCCTGGGTAAACAAACCAGTACTAGGCTAGAAAATGTGCCTTGCCCAAGGGCACTCCACCATGACCGTAGTGCCGCGACTGGGGATCGAACCCGGGACACCCGGTTTCGAAATCCCCAACGCTAACCACTCGACCACAGCGGATTCCTCAATCAAAAGTGAAGACTGTATCGTGTTAACAAGCTCTTTTATAGCAATTTTTACCATTTCAAGGGCCATAATCCAGTCATGCATGGGCGGATCTAGCTGGTTTACGAAAGGAACCGAGCTCTCATGGATATCTAACTACTGTATAAGTTTGGTTGAGATACAATCAAAAGTGAAGACTGTATCGTGTTAACAAGAAATTGTTTACGGACGGACGGACGGACGATGGACGAATCTCCACGACATAAGCCCTTCTGGCCTTTGGCCAGTAGAGCTAAAAACCTCTAAATTTTAAGAATGTTTCCAGTTTATTTTCATGTTATATTAACCCTTTTCAGATTAACAAGAAATCAGCAGCAGACGACTTGGAAAACATTTAGGTAAGAATAAGGAAATTCTCTATGAATAAAGATATAATCACTGAATTGAGTAGAAAACATTGTGACTACATAAGAAAATGCTCATAATCAGCAATTTTTTCTTCTGTCACAATGTTTTCAACAATCATCTGCTGTAGATGAGTCTATATGTGGGAATGGATTTAATAACAAGGACTTTTCAAAGCCCATGAAAAATCTAAGATTGATGCAGCTTTCTAGGCAGAGTGAGAACCTTCTTACTTACCGTTGATGGACAGGAGTTTTTACAGCTGATATGGAAGAACAGGACATTTTCTCCAGCTATGATATAGGAGACTCCATAACCGTCATCCGCAACAGGCCCAAAACCCCCACCCCCAGATATGCGATTTGGATACTGCTCCAAGTTTAATTTATCTGTCTGAGAATGTGGAGTCTGCAATGACAACAAATCAAGATGGCTTGAACAATCTTGTTGGAAAGTTATTGATTGATTGGGGTTTAACACCGTTTTCAACCATTTTTCAGTCACGTTTCCACGCTTTCTCATACCAGTACTAAACACAACATATTTTCCAAGCAACTGGCTGCTTTTCCACATAGACTGTAAGCCCATTGGTGAAAGACGAATGACGCATGTCACAGTGACTTTAGTCAAACGTCGAAAGAATGTTGGCCGGGCTGGGATTCAAACTCACAACCATTGGATTGAAAGCCCGCGTCACGACCGACTGAGCTACCGGGGCTCGACTGTTGGAAAGTCATACAATGATTCAGAGGCCTGAATAAGGAGGAGTAAACAGGTGTTTGTACAAAAATATCTCACTTAATATCAAATTAAACCCTATGTTGTGGGTACTCAAAAGAATCGTCTCATTGAGGCTATTGCGTACCCAGAACATAGTTTCGAGGTCAAATAAGGATTTTAGGACATGAAATACACACCTTATCTAGAGCTCTGAGGATCATTTCTGTAAAATTAGTTTCAGAGGAAATAATTTTTAAGTTTATTTTATCTGTTTTGGTAGACAAGCATGCCAGGATTATTTCTGCAGAGTTTACATGAAATTGACCCAGTTGTATAGCAGATATTATTTGAATTATTTGTTGACAGACCAACGAAGGCAGCGCATGACAGGAAATGTTTAAATTGAGCATTACATGCTTATGTGAACAAACAAATACATAATGAGCAAATTACTCTATATGCTAAATGTTCACAGATCTATTAAATAATTTCATTGCCAATTTTCTTATTTTTGTCTAGATGCTTTCAAAGTCATCTGCTGCAGATTTGCTGTATGTGAAAAGGGTTAACCCAGTCTGATATGCACATGCATTTTGACGCAGCAGACAACTGAGAAATTTCTCCTTTTGCCACAATGTCTGCAACCATTCAATTATAATGCTTTCATTTATAAATAGAGATTCCATATATTTTTCCTACATATATATAAGACTTAACCCTTTCCCTCATATAGACGCTTTCTGACGCCTCTGCAGCAGACGGCTTTTTGAAAACATAGTGACAAAAGAAGAAATTGCTCAAAACGAGCAATTTCCCCTTTTGCCACAATGTTTTTCACTTTTAGTCATAGGTTATCCATTTAATTATAGAGATATTCTATTTTTTGAGAAAATATGTTCAAAGTCGTCTGCTGCAAAATTGTCGTATGAGGGAAAGGGTTAACAATAGTCTGATTCAGGTTTTCTCATGTTCTTACGGAGGGTCATACACTAATCAGTGTAATCCTACAGGCCTCTAGATAAGAAGAGTATTTCACATCACCAAATCCTTATATGACTCTCAAACCCAATGAAACGAGTACTCACAACAAAGGGTTAAGCCAAGTCATAAGAGAGATATTGTAAAGGCAAAGACCAGATCGGGGGCTTGACGTGAAACAGTTGTAACTTAAAACCTACTTTGAAAACCCTGGTTTAGGGGCAATTTCGACCCCTTTGTAAACAATGCAAATTTAGGTGCCATTGCTCAGAACAAGCAATGGCACCTAAATTTGCATTCTTTACCAAGAAAAATGATTTAACGCTTATAAAGACTTTATGGCGAGGGGATTAACCTTGGTTAAAAAATATCAATTTTAGTTACAACCGTTTCACGCCAAGCCCTCGAGATGACTTCTCCCTATCTAGATCTCTGAATCCGATATTTCAATAGTAAGTCCTATATCACGTGCTATGTCCAGTATAAAATGGGATTATTATCATTTTTAATGACGCACCTGACTTGTCGACAGTCTCCATGGTTCACTAAGAACCTCTGTCAGGAATGCATTATCCACCTCCAGGTATTTGGACACGACATACAGACAGAACAAATGTCTGTCAATACCTTGACCAGTCATAGCATCTCTGTAGCCCATCTGGTGACGCTCTGTTGCCTTCTTGAATAATTTAATTCTTTCTTCATTCTGTAAGTAAATAGTCATATCATTTACCTGAAACAATCTCAACTTTAACCATGCTGAAACCACCATTTGCAGGTCTGATGTTATGTTAACCTGGTTCATGCTCAAACAACCATTTGGAGGTCTGATGTTTCATTAAACTGGGTCTGATGTTACATTAACCTGGGTCATGCTGAAACCACCATTTGGAGGTCTGATGTTTCATTAAACTGGGTCATGCTGAAACCATTAAGTTGAAATCTTTGCATGAGGAATCTTTTTACATGAATGACTCAATCTATTTTGTTATGTAATAATATCTTCTAGAAAATCGCGAATTGAAAGTTTCAGAATAAATAATTCAATTAATCTAATATACATGGCATGGAGTAATTTTATTCACCGTAGTTCCAATGGTATTCAATTAAAACATGAAAAATGTTATGTACCAATATATGAACTTGGATGTAAGTTAAACCCAAATCTCATTAGATTATTTTGTGTGACTTTAAAAACTTAAAGTCTTATATCAAAGTGTTAACCCAGGCTGATGATGCATAGTCAATGTGTCATTGAACAAAGGAAGAGGCCAGACGATTTGTTGTGTGCTAAGTGAGGAATTCACTTTTGCCATACAAGAATTTAAACCTTGCATTGATTTTTTTAAAAACAGAACTTGCTATAGAATCAAAGAACAAATTATGAACAATGTATCTTCAAGATATGTAATTTAAGTTGTGGATTCAATAGATTGACAGTTAAATTTTATGTAAACAATTTTGTTTACATCTTTTACAATGATAAAAAACATTTTATCTCATCCGTTTCCGAGTGCAAATAATTTCAGTCCATCCAACATTTCACATGCTTCATGAACATGAATGGCCATTCATCATAATTATCATAAAGCTAGCTTAGTTTACCCATGAATATTTGTAAACAAGGTTTCTTCTCTGTTTTCAATGAAATAATTTAATTTTGATTAATTAATTTTGGGATTCCGTAGGTATCCTTTATTGTCAGGCTTTTCCGTCTGTCTGTGTTTGTGTGTCCATATGTTTGTAAAGCGACCTTCCACAGCCCAAACCGAGGGGCTGATTCTGATGAAACTTGGTGAACAGTTGCCATATGGGCTCACAGTGTGCACGTTTGAGTTTCGTTGCTAAGGACCCACCCATTGCTATGCAGATAGCAAAAAAACGTGTTTTAAGATCGAAAACCATTTTTCTATCTTCTCCCACAGTTTTGAATGTGGAGAGCTAAAAGTTCGTTTATAGATACTTTGAGATATTAAGAAAATACGTATACGTTACGATTTTTGATTTAGGCCTTTCTTTCCAAATGGTAGCCTTTCAAAGATATCCGTTGCTATGCAGCTAGCAAAAACCTGCATTTTAGGAACCAAAACAATTTTTCTATCTTCTCCTACAGTTTTGAATGTGGATAGCTGAAACTTCGGTTATAGATACTTCGAGATATTTAGAAAAAACGTATCCGTTACAATTTTTAATTTAGGACATTGTTTTCAAATGCTAGCCTTTCAAAGATAGCCGTTGCTATGCAGCAAGCAAAAAAACATGTTTTAAGAACCCAAACAATTTTTCTATCTTCTCCTACAGTTTTGAATGTGGAGTGCTGGAACTTCGAGATATTCAGAAAAAATGTATCCATAATGATTTTTGATTTAGGCCTTTGTTTCTAAATGGTAGCCTTTCAAAGATAGGGTATCTTTTTACAGTCGTTTTTTGACTTCAATCGCCCCTAGGGCTGCAGTGGTAGTATTCGATGGCAATTTTTAGTACCATCTGATAAGAGTTATTCAAGCGCTACAGAAAGGTTTTTTTAAGTGATTGACCTATGACCTCGGGTATCCGAGCTAGAGCCGGAATTTTGCAAAATATGGAAAGGCGAATCCCACGTTGTACCGGCTTGTACTTATATGAGCCGTCCCGCCGAGAAATCCAACATTGTGGACTCTGCGTAAAGTATCAACCCGAATCAGCCTAAGCATGCCACGCAGGCTTACCCAGATAGACACTTTTCGTCTCCTGTGGATTTTCTGTTTCAGGAATCATAACTGTATACTTCTATCCCTCTGAGACGGAATGTGTCGGCCCGGATCAGTCTGTGCGGACTGCGCAGGCTGATCTGGGTCGATACATTACGCAGAGGCCATAATGTTGGTTTTCTCGCTGGACGGCTCATATGTTAATAGCTGACCAAATGACCTGTACTCCTTTATCCTGCAACATAATACTCCCTATGTATTTACATGCAATCTCATCTTGGTCTTCATTGTTTGCCTCTCTTTCGAATACATTAAGCAAAGTAACCAAAAATGTTCAGGATATTTCCAGGTTGTCAGCATGCTCTTTTAACCCTTTCCCAGATACAGATGCTTTCTAAACCTCTGAAGCAGAAGACTTTTGAAAGAAGTGTGGCGCAAAAAAAACTTGCTTATTATGTACATTTCCTCCTTTTGCACAATGTTTCAACTGTAACTGTGTATCTGTGAGAAGAGATTAAAACTACTTACAGTTTTAGATGAATCCTCCATACTTCTGATGAAGGCACATGATTCAATGGTGCAAGGTCTCACAGTCTCTGTTCTTCCTTCTCGGAAGAGACGGGTCATGCTGGCTTCATAGGTCAGATCAAATTTACCAGCATCCTGAAAATCGCAGTCAATTAAATCATACTATAAATCAGTAGCCAGGATTAATTACTGCACAGAGGAAAATATAGAAAGTTGTAAGTACTGATTTTTTTGATTTTTTATTCAAGTTAAAAAAATTGTAGGAAAAGAAAACAAGGGACCCTTGTCTGTTTTTTTCTAAGTCAAATTGTTATTACAGCCAGAGATATGTGACTTGGTAAGACATGTGTATTGTTCCTAGGAACATGTGTACCAAGTTTCAATCGAAAATGCTGAATGTTTTTTTAGTATGAGGTAAAGTTAAAGTGTTGTGAAGAAGCAGACGACGACGCCAAGGGTATCACAATAGCGCCAATTTTTTTCTTCGAAAAAACAGACTAGCTAAAAATGTTCACCATCAGCAATTTCTCCTTCTGCCAATGGGAATGGGTTAAAGACAGTGTGGAAACAGAAGTGATAAACAAAGCTCATCTAAAATACATCTCAATATTAAGGCAAACAAGATGCTGATAATCAATCAAATTCATCAAATTTAGATACACCATAAGAAACGTATTCTTTTTTTACTAAATACAAGAGAGCTTTAATAACCCTGGCTTTTTTCTATCAAAATTATCTATGTAAGTATGAAATGCACCATGAAATAAAATGATAAAGGAATATGCCTACTTTCAATAGAACAGACCATCCTTTTCTTTACACACTTTCTGTTCAATTGTTTGTTTGTATTGTGTTTTGCGCTGCTTTCACAATTTTTTTAGTTATATCACCACGTTTCCTGGGTAAGTTAATTTATCCTGCCTACCAGTGCATCAGTTGAAATGCTACACCCACAATCCTGAGCGCCAAGAAAGGATAGCCATTAGTACCAATTTTTAAGTCTCTGGTTCCCCCGGCCGACAACCTCCCACACTTGAGGCAGACACTCTACCATTTCACCACTGAGGCTCTTTTGGTTTTTGTTTTTAGTTCAAAGGGTCTGTAGCAGAGATCTAGGTAAGGGGTGTGTTGCATATTCTAAAATCCTTATTTGACCTCCAAAACATTTGGGTATTAAAAAGAATCGTCTAAGTGACACAATATTTTGAGTACCCACAACATACAGGTATTAATAAGCGCTAACAGAGAAAGCAAGTCCTGACTACTCTTCCTTATCTAGTCCACTAGTCTGAAGACTCATAAACTATACTTACCCTATAATAAGCTAACTGAAGTGACATCTGTATGAAGGCATCTGGGCTTGTTCTACACTTCTTCATGAGTCCTTTACCAAAAGCATCATGCATCAAGAGTCTCAGGTCTACATCATCACACAACTGCTTGGTCACACTCAAACTTTTCTGAATCACCTGCATACACTGTGAACCAACAGAAAACACATTAGAACCAGAGCCCTATATATAATAATAAGTCTTTTTATGTTTTAAAATCTGTATTTGGTCATTGAACCCTTTTCATGTATAGTTGGTTCTTAAAAGAATTGTCTCACTGTGAAGATTTACCTGAATACCCAAAACATGGTGTTTGGTTGGTAAACAAGAGTGATACTGTGTGGGCAAGACCAGTTTCTCTTGTTTAGCTAGGGCCCTTTAACCATTTCCGACAGAAAATTGGGAAATCTGTCGAAATGGAAGCATAACTAGATGGTTGTTTTTGTCAAAAAGACATAATTATGTCTCCCCCATTGCAGTTTGTCAATGATTGTAATACTGTCCTTTAACCATGGTTCATAAGTTATTGAGCGGACACAAAATATAGTCATATGACCTTTTACCTCTAATTGCGACATTGACCTTGAACCAAAAGGTTTGTAAAATGCGCTCTGCACATCATCTCAATATGGTGAATATTTGTGAAGTTATTTTAAAATCCTTTAAATGATTAAAAAAAAACAGACACAAAATATAGTCATATGAGCTTTGACCTCTAATTGTGACCTTGACCTTGAACCAAAAAGGTTGTTATACACGCTCTGCACATCGTCTCAATATGGTGAACATTTGTGAAGTTATTTTAAAATCCTTTAAATGATTAAAAACAAGAGGACCATGATGGTCCTATATCGCTCACCTGATTTAATCAAACTTAAAAAGTTTTCAGTGTTCTTTCCCCTATATGAGTCTATGAAAAACAAGTGACCCCCTGGGGAGGGGTCATTTTTGACCCCAGGGCTATAATTTGAACAATCTTGGTAAAGGTCTACTAGATGATGCAACATACCAAATATCAAAGGCCTGAGGCCTCTACTTTTAGACAAGAAGGTTTTTTTAAGTTTTTTCTCTATATGAGTCTATGTAAAACAATAGACCCCAGGGGAGGGGTCATTTTGACCCCAGGGGAGGGGTCATTTTGACCCCAGGGCTATAATTTGAACACTCTTGGTAAAGGTCCACTAGATGATGCTACATACCCAATATCAAAGGCCTGGGCCCTCTACTTTTAGACAAAAAGATTTTTAAAGTTCTTTCCCTATATGAGTCTATGTTAAACAAGTGACCCCCAGGGAGGGGTCATTTTTGACCCCATTGCTATAATGTGAACAATATTGATAGAGGTCCACTAGATGATGCTACATACCAAATCTCAAAGGCCTGGGGCCTCTACTTTTAGACAAGAAGATTTTTTAAGTTTTTTCTCTATATGAGTCTATGTAAAACAATAGACCCCAGGGGAGGGGTAATTTTTGACCCCAGGGCTATAATTTGAACAATCTTGGTAGAGGTTCACTAGATGATGCTACATACCAAATATCAAAGGCATGGGCCTTCTTCTTTTAGACAAGAATATTTTTTAAGTTTTTCCCCTATATGAGTCTATGTTAAACAAGAAGATTTTTAAAGTTTTAACAATGCACATATAAGGAAAACAAGCCCCGCCCCCTAGCGGCCATGTTTATCAACGGATCGGAAATATTTGAACAAGCTTGGTAGAGGGTGCCCCAAGGAACATTTGTGCAAAATAATTTTTAAATCGGGCTAACACTTATGAACAAGAAGATTTTTTAAGATTTGGCAATTTTCCCCTTTTCTGATGCCGCAACAGCCAAAGTTCTACTTGGAATTAAATTCTTTGAACAACTTTGAAAGGGGACCACCTAAGGACCATTCCTGTGAAGTTATTTTGAAATCTGTCCGTTGGTTTAGTAGAAGAAGTCATTTGTAGGAAATTGTTAACAGACGGACAGACGACGACGACGAAGACGGACATTCAGTGATCACAAAAGCTCACCTTGCACTTTGTGCATAGGTGAGCTAAAAACAGACACAAAATATAGTCATATGAGCTTTGACCTCTAATTGTGACCTTGACCTTGAACAAAAAGGTTGTTATACACGCTCTGCACATCGTCTCAATATGGTGAACATTTGTGGTGAGGTATTTCAAAATTCTTCAAACGGTTCAAAAGTTATTGATCGGATACGAAATATAGTCATAAGACCTTTGACTTCTAAATGAGACCATGACCTTGAACCAAAGTGGTTGTAACATGTGCTCTGCACATTCTTTCAGTATGGTGAACATTTGTGGCGAGTTATTACGATATCCGAATGGTTCAAAAGTTATTGAGCAGACACAAAATATAGTCATATGACCTTTGACCTCTAATTGCATCCTTGTCCTTGAAACAAAGTGCTTTTAACATGCATTCTGCACATCGCCTCAGTATGGTTAGCATTTGTGGCGAGTTATTTCAAAATCATCTGAGCGTTGACCTCCGATTGCGACCTTGACCGTGAAACAAAGTGGTTGTAACATGCTCTCCGCACATTGTCTCAGTATGGTGAACATTTGTGGTGAGTTATTTCAAAATCCTTCCAGTGGTTCAAAAGTTATGGAGCGGACATGATTTGTGACAAACAGACAGTCAGAGCAAAAACATGTCCCACCATTATATAATTATTCGATAGAGTAGGAAACAGTGTGGTAAAAGATATCTGCTGCAGATGTGAAGAAATGTGACTTTAACCCTTTCCCTCATATAGACGCTTTCTGACGCCTCTGCAGCAGACAGCTTTTTGAAAAGTGACAAAAGAAGAAATTGCACAAAACGTGCAATTTCTCCTTTTGCCACAATGTTTTCCACTTTTTGTCATAGGTTATCCATTCAATTATGGAGATTTTCGATTTCTTGACAAAATACGTTTAAAGTCGTCTGCTGCAGAATTGTCGTATGAGGGAAAGGGTTAAATGGTTTATATCATAATATGAGAGTAGCTACATGAAAACTGAGCTTTTACATCAAATTGCTATGCCATCAGACTCCATTTCATATACACACGTATATCGACTGTGGTACAAGCAGTAATTAAGCATGACTTTTCATAATATTATTAAACAAATATATTTCAAATTGAGAGATGCAATCTTGAGATCTGTATGCTAACATACCGCTTGTGGAAGATCCCACTCTAGTCTAATGGGGTTAGGAGGAGTCATTTCTGGCTCACCAAGAGTGTGTCCATCTTCTGCATATCTATAGAGAAAAAGACAACAGAGAGTTTTATCAGCATTCAAAGTCCTACTTTTAATTAAAACAAAGTTTTTCAATGGGATCACTAAAGGAACATTCATGTGAAATATTTTGAAATTATAAAAAAAGTAGTTTCATAGAAGAAGATTTGCACAGATGCATGACAGAAGGTGATCAACATAGTTAAAAAGATCAAGATAAATGGCAATGCAAACTTTAACATGTGTAGAAAACATTATAGGAAAAGTAAATATTGTTTATTTTAGGTAAATACTAATTGCTACTTTTAACACAACATATTCAGAGGTAATCATTCTGCTGTTTATTCATCAATAGCTATTTTCAGGAAGAAAACATTGAAATATGAACACTGTCAGACAGGACCTTCATGCTACAGAAAATACAACAAATATCACAATATCCACAATCTTATAAGAAATCAACCATTGCCAATTCTGACCAGAAATAACGCTTTCATTTTCTCCTTGTTGTCAAATGCATTAATCAGCAGATTCTGCAATGCCTAACCCTTTCCCATATACAGACATTTTGTAACGCTTCTGCCACAAATTTATTACTCTTGAAAACATTTGGCAGTTTGTTTAAATGATTTCAAGTCTTTTCAATTATAAAGCTTTCATTTACAAAGGCTTACCATATGTTTAACCAGATGTGTTCAAAGCTGTCTGCTGCAGAATTGTTGTATGTGGGAAAGGGTTGAATAACAAAAGATGGAAAGAGAAAGACCCTGATAAGAATGCATTAAAATGAAGGTTGATCTGGACTTTGGCAAACCAAATAAAACATGAGGGCCATGATGGCCCCGAGATCACTCACCTGAATTATGCAATGTGATTTCAAATGCAAAACACATCAAGACAATTATTCTGACAAAGATTCAAAATTCAATCTGCAATGTTAACAAGATTTACCTTCATTTGGCCTAGCGACATATTTTTTTTACCTGAAATGACCCATATTCGAACATGGACTAGATATCATCAAGACAAACCTTCTGACAAAGTTTCAACTTGCTCAAAGTAAAAATGTGGCAACTCGAGTTTTAACAATATTTTCCCTCAATTTGGCCTAATATGACCTATATTTGGCTTTGGCCTAGATTTCATTCCGACAAAATATGCGGCTACATGTTAGCAAGATTTTCCTTCAGTTTTGCCCAGTGACCTTGAACAGACAAGACCAATATACGAACTTGGACTACAAATCATCAAGACAAACATTGTGATACAATTTCAACATGCGGCCTCCGGAGTGTTTTAAAACAACAAGATTTCCCTTCAATTTGGCCTAGTGACCTAGTTTCTGACCCAATATGATCCATATTCAATATTGACCTAGATATCATTAAGACAAACATTCTGATAAAGTTTAAACATACACAAGTTGATGCGGACTCTACAGTGTTAACAAGATTTTCCTTCAATTTGACCTAGTGACCCACTTTTTGACACAACATGACCCATATTCAAACTTTACCTACACATAATCAAGAAAAACATTCTGATAAAGTTAAAACATATTCAAGTTAAAAATGCAGCCTCAAGATTTTCCTTCAATTTGACCTAGTGACCTAGTTTTTGACCTCATATGGCACAGTTTTAAAAATATGTCCAAAGGTAGATGGAGATAAATGTTTTGATAAACTTTCATGAAGATCGGATGCAAAATGTAGCCTGTAGAGTGTTAACAAGGCAATTGTTGACGACGCACGATGGAGGAAACGCTGGACATGTGATCACAATAGCTCACATTGAGCACTTCATGCACAGTTAAGATAAAAAAACGTACAGTCAAGCAAACTTCAGAGCAATGGGGTCTTGTTAGATTTTTGCTCAACCCTTTCCTAAAATAAATCTGCAACAGACTCCTTTTAGGTCAAAACAGGTAAAATGTCTTTGAATGAATATACATGTTTATAATATAACTTTTGTCTAGAGTTAAAACATTGTGGCAAAAGGAAAGTTGCTCATAATGAGCAATATCTCCCTCTACCACAAGTTTTTCAAAAGATATCTATTGCAGATGCGTCATAATGCTTTTTCATGTGGGAAATGATTGGGAAATGATTGGGGGAAAATACAGGAGTATAATTGTGAAACCAGTAGATCTACAATTCTTCTTTATCGTCAGTAGATTCATCTATGGCTCAACTAATGGTAAGTGGACATCAACGGATCTAGAAAAACTTTTTCATGTGGGAAATGATTGGGGAAAAATACAGGAGTATAATTGTGAAACCAGTAGATCTACAATTCTACTTTATCGTCAGAAGATTCATCTATGGCTCAACTAATTGTAAGTTGACATCTGGACACAGCTCGTTATATTATGTATTTGTATATTATGTATATGTATATTATGTATATGTATATTATGTATATGTATATATATATTATGTATATGTATATTATGTATATGTGCAACCAAAATCCAAAAGGCCAGTAGTAGCGGAAATATTTAAGTCACATTTGGGGATATGGGGTCTAATTGCATCATCTGTTTGCTATCATTTGAGCTATAGTGGTGTACAACTAGTAGTGGAGATATTCTTCTAGTTATTTATAATATAGCCCTTTCCCACAAACAGACAATTCCTGACACCTCTGAAGCAGATGACTTTTGAAAACATTGTGGCAAAATAAGAAATTGCTCATTATGATCAATTTCTCCTTTTGTCACTCTGTTTTGAAATACATTTAATCATTTTAATTGCATAAACAGAGATTTTTCATATTTTTGCCTAGATATTTTCAAAGTCTTCTGCTGCAGATTTGTTGTATAAATGTGGGAAAGAGACAGTTACAAACTGTGAAGACGTTAGTGTCATCAGTGAGACTGCTCATAAACAGAGGCTCCCTTGGATTTTCACTTAATGCAGACTTGACAAGATTCCATAATCACAGGACATGGCTAATTTTCATTTATGAGTGAAATCAATATGACATAAATTTGAAGTGTAATGAACCTGAAAATGTAGGTTATTGCTTTTTAAAGCCAATAGCTTACAATTTTTTTTATTGTGTTTTCAAAAGTAACACAAATTGTGTCAAACACATGCCCCAACTTATGTTCGGAAGCTATTTAACTGTTGCATGTAAAGGTCAGAACTCTGATTTCTATGAAAATAGTATTGGAGGTAAGCTTGAAATTATTTTTGTTCATGTCAAGGGCCAGAGATCTGGTATTGCTGTGTCAATACTGAAACAACAGCCCAAGTATACAGCTTCATATTAAGATGACAATTCCCACACAGGTTCAAGGTTCTAGGTCTTAATTCTTTCAGGTGTGCATGACAACCAGGGCAGACAGACAGAGGTATATCTAAATACCTCCCCTCACAAAATGGCATACAGATGAATGCAAATGCCGTAATTAGGGTATGTTAACTTGCCCTTAACTGTATCAGTGAGACAATTCATTTGAGAACCCACAACATAGGGTCAGGAGACTGAAAAAAAGGGTTAAAAAACATGCAATACGCTCCCTTATCTAGAGCACTGAAAATATATCAAGCAATTGTTGCAAGCAAATAAAAACAATACCATTGAAGCAGGCGAGTACAAATAGGAACTATACCCATTGGTTGGACAGGTCACACATTCCCACATATGTGCCATTATTGGTGCATCACCCCTGTTGAATAGCACAGTAAGAACATACCTTATCAATATTTGTAGTGAAAAATAACATACAATAGACATATAAGTTGATTAGTCAAGAAGGTTGGTTAAAACAACATAAGAACTTGTCAAACAAAAATGGTCCTAATTAATGTTATATATACAGGTATTTCATTGGAGCCAATGTATGAACAAGCTTAGAAGTGTGTAATAGCAAAACCTATGTTGATTCATAGACAGGTCTTTCTTAACTGGCTGATAGAAAAAAAGGTTTACATCTTTTAAACGAAAGAGCTCAAATCATACAGTCCAACAGTCTCATTAACCTTTTCCCACCTACAGACGCTTGTTGACGCATTTGCAGCAGACGACATTTGAAAACACTGTGGCAAAAGGAGAAATTGCTCATAATGAGAAATTTCTCCATTTGCCACAATGTTTTCAACTCTATTTAATAATTGTACTTTCATTTGATGTAATTTTCCATATTTTTGCCTGGCTGATTTAAAAGTCAACTGGTGCTGATTTGTTGTATGTGGGAAAGGGTTTGACGGTATGGATGTGTAGGCAATCAAAGGTGTTTCTAACCTTTTCCAATATGCAGATTTATTTTGATACATCTGCAGTGGACAACTTTTCAAAACAAGAGGACCGTGGTGGCTATATTACACTCATTGAACAACTTTTCAAAACAAGAGGACCGTGGTGGCTATATTACACTCATTGAACAACTTTTCAAAACAAGAGGACCATGGTGGTTATGTTACACTCATTGAACAACTTTTCAAAACAAGAGGACCATGGTGGCTATGTTACACTCATTGAACAACTTTTCAAAACAAGAGGACCATGGTGGCTATGTTACACTCATTGAACAACTTTTCAAAACAAGAGGACCATGGTGGCTATGTTACACTCATTGAACAACTTTTCAAAACAAGAGGACCATGGTGGCTATGTTACACTCATTGAACAACTTTTCAAAACAAGAGGACCATGGTGGCTATGTTACACTCAGTGAACAACTTTTCAAAACAAGGACTATGGTGGCTATGTTACACTCATTGAACAACTTTTCAAAACAAGAGGACCGTGGTGGCTATGTTACACTCATTGAACAACTTTTCAAAACAAGAGGACCATGGTGGCTATGTTACACTCATTGAACAACTTTTCAAAAGAAGAGGACCATGGTGGCTATGTTACACTCATTGAACAACTTTTCAAAACAAGAGGACCATGGTGGCTATGTTACACTCATTGAACAATTTTACAAAACAAGAGGACCATGGTGGCTATGTTACACTCAGTGAACAACTTTTCAAAACAAGAGGACCATGGTGGCTATGTTACACTCAGTGAACAACTTTTCAAAACAAGAGGACCATGTCGGCTATGTTACACTCAGTGAACAACTTTTCAAAACAAGAGGACCATGGTGGCTATGTTACACTCAGTGAACAACTTTTCAAAACAAGAGGACCATGGTGGCTATGTTACACTCAGTGAACAACTTTTCATGATAAGAGGACCATGGTGGCTATGTTACACTCATTGAACAACTTTTCAAAACAAGAGGACCATGGTGGCTATGTTACACTCAGTGAAAAACTTTTCAAAACAAGAGGACCATGGTGGCTATGTTACACTCATTGAACAACTTTTCAAAACAAGAGGACCATGGTGGCTATGTTACACTCATCTAAGTACATTGGCTCTGTATAATGAGATGTTAATAAATCATACTTAACCCTTTCCCTATAACAACAATTCTGCAGCAGACGACTATGACATATTTTGTCAAAAAATAGAAAATCTCTATAATTGAATGGATAACCTATGACTAAAAGTGGAAAACATTGTGGCAAAAGGAGAAATTGCTCATTTTGAGCAATTTTTTCTTTTGACACTATGTTTTCAAAAAGCCATCTTCTGCAGAGGAGTCAGAAAGTGTCTTTATGAGGGAAAGGGTTAAAGAAGCATCTACATTGTCGACAAGTTATTTCTTCAATTTGCTCGAGTGATCTAAAAATGGTGGTAATACTTGTAGCTCGAAATGAACATAATGAGGCAGCATCTTCATGCTATATCATGATACTAATAATTGATGGACCCTTTTTGCAAGACATTGTTCTAACAGTCAATACAATAGTGTAAATGGGTAATGAATAAATACAAATTATGCAGAATGGGTTAATAAATAAATGTCAATCATGCATATATGTGTAACTTTTCAAACAACACAGCATATATTTTCAGAACATGCAAAGGTAACAAAAACATCGAATCTACTGGCATCTTTCTAAAGCAACATCCAATTGTGAAAGCTGTGTGAAGGACTATGTATAACTGAATTATTGCACCAATAGTTATGGCTTCGCTATCAACACCAACCTATTAAAACAGGTTCTATCTATAAAATAAATGATGTTCCAAAACAAACACTATACTATCATTAATAGAGTTACCATATTTATGCATATATGCTGTATGTGTGAAAGGGTTCAGTTTGCGCAAATATAATCATGTCATGTCACAAAAAGTCATGAGGGTTGATCTCTCCAGCCAGTCAGCAACAAATAATCATCTTGTGCACATTCAGAATGGAGGAAATACAGTTTGTACAGTGAAATATATTTAAATGATCCAAAATGCTTAAAAGGCAAGTGCGGTGATGGTTTAGATTACATCTACTATTTTTGTTTTACAGATAAATTGCTATTTTAATTGCTTTTTAAAGAAGAACTAAGTAACATTGGCAATGGAACTCTTCAAACTTAATCAAAATAAATATAGCCAAAATCAATGAAAAAGTGACCTTAAATAAATTAATAGAATTCACTGTCTTCTATTGTCCTGTTCATTTGACATGCCAGGGCAGGGGCTTCACCCCTTGATATTTTTTTTATTTTTGTATTATTTTAACACAGACAGGTTTTAGACAAGTCAATTTTAATCACTCATAGCAATGCATGAATGTTGAGTGATTACAGTAATGCACGAATGAGTACAAACCATTATCATCCTTGTATAAACCTGTCTTTATCCAAAATCCATATTCAGGGACCTGGATCAAGCACTGTCCTCATGCAACAATTAATCAGGACAATAACAGATTTTGCAAAATCACTAAAATAATAATAATGTGAATTAACTTATTTTCATTATATAGTCATAAATGATGCAAGTTACAATAAAGGATATTTTTGGCTATGGGAAAACAAAGCCAAGCCATTTAATCATGACTGTTACAAAGAATCACTACCGTTACAAAGTACAATGTACTAATTACGCATTGTGGTGTTTTAAATGTTATTGTCATTTTAGCATGGAATATGATGTTGATGCTGGCATGCAGATAAAATATTTTCTTTAAATGGAATGTTTCTACTCTTTTGCGTGATGTGATAGAAAGCATAATACAATTTTCCTTTTGTTACTGATAGAAACAAGATGTGTTTGTGAAACACTGATGCCCCCAATGGCAACATCTAGGTCAAAGGTCAAGGTCGCCAGGTCAAAAATGTTGGTACTGACAGAAAGGTCATGTCACAAGGAATACACATGTGAAATATGGTAGCCGTACCTGTTATGGTTCAAAAGTAGTGGTCAAGGTTAAAGTTTTTTTCGAGAATGGCAACATCTAGGTCAAAGGTCAAGGTCGCAAGGTGAAAAATGTTGGTACTGACAGAAAGGTCATGTCACAAGGTATACACATGTGAAATATAGTAGCCTTACCTGTTATGGTTCAAAAGTAGTGGGGAAGGTTAAAACAAAATTGAGAATGGCAACATGTAGGTCAAAGGTCAAGGTCGCAAGATCAAAAATGTTGGTACTGACAGAAAGGTCATGTCACAAGGAATACACATGTGAAATATGGTAGCCGTATCTGTTATGGTTCAAAAGTAATGGCCAAGGTTAAAGTTTTTTTCGAGAATGGCAACATCTAGGTCAAAGGTCAAGGTCGCAAGGTCAAAAATGTTGGTACTGACAGAAAGGTCATGTCACAAGGAATACACATGTGAAATATGGTAGCCGTACCTGTTATGGTTCAAAAGTAATGGCCAAGGTTAAAGTTTTTTTCGAGAATGGCAACATCTAGGTCAAAGGTGGTCAAGGTCGCAAGGTGAAAAATGTTGGTACTGACAGAAATGTCATGTCACAAGGAATACACATGTGAAATATGGTAGCCGTACCTGTTATGGTTCAAAAGAAATGGCCAAGGTTAAAGTTTTTTTCGAGAATAGCAACATCTAGGTCAAAGGTCAAGGTCGCAAGGTGAAAAATGTTGGTACTGACATGTGAAATATGGTAGCCATACCTGTTATGGTTCAAAAGTAATGGCCAAGGTTAAAGTTTTTTTCGAGAATGGCAACATCTAGGTCAAGGTCGCAAGGTACTGACAGAAAGGTCATGTCACAAGGAATACACATGTGAAATATGGTAGCCATACCTGTTAT
Source organism: Serripes groenlandicus (assembly GCA_031761405.1). Lineage (NCBI taxonomy): Eukaryota > Metazoa > Mollusca > Bivalvia > Cardiida > Cardiidae > Serripes > Serripes groenlandicus. The sequence continues at coordinate 62,006,053 of JASEVX010000005.1, read as the reverse complement.
GGTTCAAAAGTAATGGCCAAGGTTAAAGTTTTTTTCGAGAATGGCAACATCTAGGTCAAGGTCAAGGTCGCAAGGTGAAAAATGTTGGTACTGACAGAAAGGTCATGTCACAAGGAATACACATGTGAAATATGGTAGCCGTACCTGTTATGGTTCAAAAGAAATGGCCAAGGTTAAAGTTTTTTTCGAGAATGGCAACATCTAGGTCAAAGGTCAAGGTCGCAAGGTCAAAAATGTTGGTACTGACAGAAAGGTCATGTCACAAGGAATACACATGTGAAATATGGTAGCCGTATCTGTTATAGTTCAAAAGTAATGGCCAAGGTTAAAGTTTTTTTCGAGAATGGCAACATCTAGGTCAAAGGTCAAGGTCGCAAGGTCAAAAATGTTGGTACTGACAGAAAGGTCATGTCACAAGGAATACACATGTGAAATATGGTAGCCGTACCTGTTATTGTTCAAAAGTAATGGCCAAGGTTAAAGGTTTTTTTGTGCAGACAGACGTGCAGACCAACAGACAGGCCAAAAACTATATGCCCCCCGAATCGGAGATTCCGTGGGGGCATAAAAACATTTGTTTGTTGTCCATATATCAATTTCAACCCACAGCCAACCCATCCCATCCAATATAATTCATGCAATTTGTATGATCAGTTCCACGAGAAAACCAACATTATGGACTCTGCGTAAAGTATCTAACTGGATCAGCCTCCAGAAGCATGCCGGGCAGGCTTACCCGGATACATTTTAACTGTTTCAGGAATCATTACTCAATACCTCTTCCCCCCCCCCCCCCCCCCCCCCCCGAGACGGAATGTGTCGGCACAGATCAGTCTGCGCAGACTGATCTAGGTCGTAACATTAAACAGCGGCCATAATGTTGGTTTTCTCACGGGACAGCTCATATGACATCATACTAACATGACACAGTTACAACAAATCACTATCTTTGAGGTCTAAACAGAACAACATTTACTAAACAAGAGAGCCATGACAGTTCTGGAACGCTCACCTGAGTATCATTAATTATAATTCTCGTAAGGCAGAGATTTGGTTCTCTATGGTGGCCAAGAGGTATTTTTACAAATCATCAAATATTTAAAGAATCAAGAAGGGGTTCACCCAAGGAACATTAATGGGATTTTTTTTTTGAAAATCTGTTCATGTTTACAGATGCAATGAAAAAAGCTACATTCCCCTTCAGGAATGCTTTTTTACTATTCAACATGGCTTGAAGAATGTTGTAAAGGTTTGTTCAAGGTACATGCCTGTAAAATTAATTTAAGACTAGGCCATTGCCTTCTTAGGAGATTTATTTTACATTTTGCAGAGGGATGTGTTGTTTTGTGTCCCTACCTTTAACCAATCAACATAGCTTGGAAGAATATATATGGTAGAGTATCAACCTAGAAATATTCTGGTTAATTTCTATTCTAACCTCTTTAACCCTTTCCCTCATACGACAAATCTACAGCAGATGACTTTGAATGTATTTTTTCAAAACATAGAAAATCTCTATAATTGAATGGATAACCTATGACAAAAAGTGGAAAACATTGTGGCAAAAGGAGAAATTGCACATTTTGTGCAATTTCTTCTTTTGTCACCATGTTTTCAAAAAGCTGTCTGCTGCAGAAGCGTCTATATGAGGGAATGGGTTAACACATAAATGCCCCTATCCCTGACTATCATGATTTATCAATCAATCTGGCTAAAATAATCTGTTCAAAAGCAGCCCAACAGTTTCTGAGAAATCTTTCGACTTTAGGAACCAGAATTTAGTAAAGATAATCCACAAGATGCGAAACAAGATAATGCTTGATATCAAGTTTCAGTGCAGTTGGCCCAGTGTTTACAGGAAAGAAGATTTTGTTCATGAATAGATGACGGACGACAAACACATGGCAATCACAATAACTGGACTTGAGCACTTCATGCTCGGGTCGAGCTAATAAACACGAACAAAATGCTTTCCACAAAATAAAATCGCAACAAAATATAATTGATTGCATGCATGAATGAGGATGTTCCATTTAGCTATCTTAATAGCCCTCCTACCCGATGTCACTATGGTCATCTGTAACCGAGTACTCCCATAAATGTGCCATTATTGGTGCATCAGCCCTGTGGAAATAATATGTGGATAGATAATTAACACTGCAAACATTTTCTGTCCTATCCTCTGCACTGTACAGAATTGTATCGCCAATTTCGTTATGAATGACTTGATTAAGTGAACACTACAAACTTTGCAACTGAAAACTACGACAACAAGCAAATTGATAGTGCACAGACATGTGAAAAAATTACATACAAAGCAAGTCAAATATCATGAGCATTTTTTGAAGAGAAAAAAAGTGAAATGTTTTATTCTGAGTTCAGCTTCACAAATGTTCTCGAGACTTATTGCAAAACAACAGAACCAAAGAAATTCTTGCCGTTCATTTCAATATCAATTATAAACAGGTTGTATTAGATAAATCATGATTTTCACTGCAACATGATACAATATCAGGTACAGTGAAAATAATTCTATTCCAAATAGAAACATCAGGGATGCATTTAAAATGTGGTCATTACTCAACAATTAGTAGTAAAATTAAGTATTTTCTAACCACTTTTACATTGTTGAACTAAACCATATAGTTCATAGAAATACCACAGCATTAGTCTTGAAGGAGCAGAAAATTGATCAGAATAAAACATTTGTAGAAAAAGTTAACTATTCACAGATTGGAAAATGAGAATACACATCAGCCAGCATAAGAAACTTCACAAGGCCTGAAGCGTTGAGTGATTATAAGAATAGCTGAAAAATACAGTTAACCCTTTCCGTCATATAGACGCTTTCTGACGCCTCTGCAGCAGACGGCTTTTTGAAAACATTGTGACAAAAGAAGAAATTGCATAAAACGTGCAATTTCTCCTTTTGCCACGATGTTTTCCACTTTTTGTCATAGGTTATCCATTTAATTATAGAGATTTTCCATTTATTGTCAAAATACGTTCAAAGTCGTCTGCTGCAGAATTGTTGTATGAGGGAAAGGGTTAATATCGAAGAAGTACTCAGAAACATCATCAACTAACATCACTCATCATTCAAAACATACACATACACATACATTTGGACTCCTCATTTACAGTATTAAAAAAACACTTGATCTTTCAATTTACAGTATTAAAAAAACACTTGATTTTTCAATTTAAGTCCAACCATCACCTACTTGTCAAAAATACCAAAATGAGTATGAAATTGAATAAATGTAGCATATCATACTCTTTTTACTCTTTCTTTTTTTTGTAAAATCAAAGCTGGAAATACTAGCAGAGCATTATAATTTGAGGTTTGAACAGCCATTCAATTATATTCTCTATTTTAGACATTAGTACATCTACATTTCAATCATGTTGTACACTTTTGAATATGCTGTCTAGCCAAGTTAAGGTGATTATACTGCGCCCTTGATATATCTAAACACATAAGAAAAAAGAAAATATTACTTCACTAAGAGATTGATTAGAAATATAAAACAGTTAACAGATTACTTAATTATACAGAGAACAAATTTGCAGAAAGGTGATTGTAAAGCAATATTAAATAGCAATTCACTACAAAACTGAGATGGATACTAAACATTTCAATGCAAAAAAACTTAAGAACTATTTGAGGAAATATTGTTCTTACTTCGTATAATGCATGAATTTCTTAACCCTTTCCCTCATATAGACGCTTTCCGACGCCTCTGCAGCAGACGGCTTTTTGAAAACATAGTGACAAAAGAAGAAATTGCACAAAACGTGCAATTTCTCCTTTTGCCACCATGTTTTCCACTTTTAGTCATAGGTTATCCATTCAATTAAAGAGATTTACTATGTTTTGACAAAATATGTTCAAAGTCGTCTGCTGCAGAATTGTCGTATGAGGGAAAGGGTTAAAGGATTGTAACTGCCTTTATTGCTCGTTAGACCCTTCCCTACATACCAGCAATATGCAGCATAAGACTTTGGAAACATTTAGGCAAAAATAAAGTAAACTCTATGGATGAAAGCTTAATAATTTAATAAAGTTTAAAAACATTGTAACAAAAGGAGAAATAGTTTATTATGAGAATTGTTTCCTTTTACCACACTGCTTTCAAAGGCCCTGATTTATGATTCTGCATGTAGGAAAGGGTAAGTTTGTTCAATATTTAAAGTATATGTGTACATCCATGCACTTGTATGTAACTATCTTGCACAAAATGTAGAGTTTCCATCCCAAAAGTGCAGAATTTATAGGAAAAACAAGAAGAGGCTGAAGATAAGAGTTTTTTTGGGTTTTTTTTTTAAGCAAGTCCTGTTCAATCTAACACCTTACAGCCACTGTATTCAATCTTGTCTGATAGATGGAGGTTCGGAAATGTCTAACATAACAGTTACATAGTTTGTGAGTTATGGTTAAGGTTTAATACATGAAGAATTAGTTGCTGTCTACAAATATTGACAAGCTTTGTCCCAAAATGTAAACGCAGAATGATCTTCTTTATCCAATGTTTGCACATGGCCCATGCTGGTGTATGGGATGCTGGGGTATGGGATATAATATGAAGCAATGATCAGTAAATCACGACATAAGTGATAAATCATCCTTAACCCTTTCCCAAATACAACAAATCTGCAGCAGACGACTTTGAACACATCTAGGCAAAAACCTTGGAAACTTTATATATATGAAGGTATGATAACCGACAAAAGTTGAAAATATGTGGCAAATGGAGAAATTTCTCATTATGAGCAATTTTCTCTTTTTGTCACAATGTTTTCAAAAGTTGTCTGCTGCAGGTGCGTCATAATGTGTCTATCTGTGGGAAAGGGTAAACTACAATTATTCCAAGCTTCGAAGAGAAAATCCTCATTCTGGGACAATTATAGGAGACGGGTTTGGAACCTGTTTCTGTTACCTAAGTAATAAGATTCAATAATGTTACATAAATTGGTCCCAAACCTGTCACCTTCCTAAAATCATAACAACAAATGAATATGTGAAAAGCTGATGTTTGACATTTCCAAAACCTCCGTCTATCATTGAATATTAAATACAGTGCTCAAAAAAAGAAATCTCATAAAGTTCCGCAATATCAATTTTATTTCTACTATTACAAGAAACGAAATTTAATTTTTGTTGGACCTTGTTGTGTTCAAAAGTTCAGATTTTGTATAACATGTCTGTTAAGTTCTCATTATCTAAAAGTTCAGATTTTGTATAACATGTCTGTTAAGTTCTCATTATCTAGAGGCCTCAGTGCACAGGTAAAGTGAAGAGAAATTCCTTGGCCGGAGAAGGTATGCTGAGAACAAACAATACCGTAGGACGTGCTCTTCTGCAGCAGAAACTTCCCACAAATGGGCCATGGTAGGGGCGTCACCCCTGTAAATCAAGATTAAATCAAACAAACTGAAATCCAGTCTAAATATTATATCTTTTCTATTGTTTATATATATATAAATATGAGCTGAGCTCTGCTAAAAACAAACTTTTATGCGGACCAGTGAAGAACCAGATAAGCCAGCATATCTGCACAATCTGGTCTGGCTCAGCACTGTTTGCCAATTAGTCATAGACGATTTCAAGGAAGTTCTGATACGCAGTATTTATTTGGATCCTAGGCAGGTCTTTTTTCACTGGTGTAATAATTAAGGTTGGCTTTTCTGGAGCATTACTCATATCTTAATTTATTAAACCTTCTTTTTCCCTCCATTTTTAAAGTGGATTTACTCAAGTTTAACCCTTTCACAAACAGAATATATCATAATGAGCAATTTCTCCTTTTGCCACATTAGTTTCAAAAGTCATCTGCTGCATTAGCATCAAACTGTGTTTGCATGTGAGAAAGGGTTGAGACTCTGAAACCAAAACATATCGGGAAAAAAAAAGACTCATTTTTTTTTAAAAATAAGGGTTGGTTTTTTAGTTTATTACTTAAAAATCATCTACTGTAGTGGCCTAAAACTTTTACACATCAGGGGAAAAACTACATTAACCCAAACTTCCATATTAAACTGTGATGCTATTAATCAGATTCAAAACACTGTCCTACTCGTGTTTGACATTATATGACTATATATATATTTAGATGATTGCCTTCCATCCTACACATTATGATTATCATTTTAAAAAATATGATGGGTTTGAAAGTTAGTTGGTTTTTTTGGAGACATGCACATCATAACTTTTGATGTCAAGTGTCTACCTCTGTTATCCATTTCCCACATGTAGACATTTCCTGATTCCTCTACAGAAGACGACTTTTGAAAACATTGTGGCAAAACGAGAAATTGCTCATAATATGCAATTATGTTCAGTAATGGTTCTTTCATTTATGGAGTTTGCATATTTTTTTACTTTATATTTTCAAAGCGATATGGTGCAGATTTAATATATGTTGGAAAGGGTTATAATGTGGGGATGCATGAATCATGTAGCACAAGTGCAGAACTACACATTGTTTAATGACTGTATGTCAAACACTGTAGGAGATACATGCATGACACAAAAATTATGGCAGATAGAGGTTACCCTTAAAAGTAAATCCAAATTCCACTCACAAATTTTGTGAAAAAAATTGCATACTGTCTGCCTCAAGTATATGCCCACCTTTAGAGAAAGAAATAAGAGGACCATCAAGGAAATTCATTTGGACATTATCTCAAAATCCCACCCTCGCCAGATCCCTGTGACATGATTTAATTTGCCTGTCCTTTTAAGATGAAAAACAAACAAAAACATCAAATTAACTGTATGATATGAAAAGATATATTATAATAAGGCCTGGATTACCAAAACATGACATAATAATAAGCAAAACATTTAAGAGGTACATAATTGAAGAAAAATGTGCATATAAAAAATATTTAGTACATACACATGACATTTTTTGTAAATATTAAAACAAGATCAAAACAATTTCAATTTTACAACAATGTCTTTTAACCCTTTCCCTCATAAAGACGCTTTCTGCACCTCTGCAGCGGCTTTTTGAAAACATAGTGACAAAAGAAGAAATTGCACAAAACGTGCAATTTCTCCTTTTGTCACAATGTTTTCCACTTTTTGTCATAGGTTATCCAAACACATATGGAGATTTTCTATTTTTGACAAAATACGTTCGAAGTCGTCTGCTGCAGAATTGCCGTATGAGGGAAAGGGTTAAACTATCCATTTTGTATTGTGTCAGTTTATTAACTGTATTTCTCCAAGGGAATGATCATTTTATAATAACCTTATAATAATAACCTTCGACCAAATAATCTACATCTACTTTTTTAACTGAAATAAAAGTAGGACAATATTGAGCACTGTGCAAGTTGAACATCATATATTTGACAATCTTCAGTGGTCCAATCAGGGAATTATTTCATGTTCTTTAACCCTTTCCCACATACATAATTCTTCGATTTTTTTTAATAGAGTTGCCCACATACATAATTCTGCAGCAGACGACTTTGATTTTTTTTAATAGAGTTGATCATTTTCAAAAGTCGTCTGCTAAAAAGGCATCAGAAAGCATTTGTATGTGAGAAAAAAGTTTATCTGACATGCAAAGCCTATATTGTGGATCCTTGAAAGAATCCTCCCAATGAGATGATTCTTTTCATTACCAACAACAAAGGGTTTAACTCCTTCGGAGCCAATGGCAATGTTGAGGTTTCTGCAAATAGATATTAGGTTGAGACAGGTGAGACAGCTCAAAACGAGCTGTCTCACCTGAAATCAGCATTGTTTGCATATATAAGTTATGAAAAAAGTCCATAACTCTTTAAACATGAAAAATGAAGGCACGTGATTTTGAACATGGAATAGTCTACTGATCTGAGCAGTCCTGATTGACACATGATATGATATTAGATTGAGTGATTTACGAACATTTCAAGTACAACAACCAAATTTACTGAGTGATAATCTAGCTCATATATAAAACATGCAGTCCGATAAGCATATGATAAATATCTTTACATATATTTAAAATGATTGATGATAATACATGTACATTACAATAAAAATGAAATGAGCTGCCCACATTGTGTTGAAATAAGCTATAATTAACCCTTTCCCTCATAAAGACGCTTTCTGATGCCTCTGCAGCAGACGACTTTTTGAAAACATAGTGACAAAAGAAGAAATTGCTCAAAAAGAGCAATTTCTCCTTTCGCCACAATGTTTTCCACTTCCAGTCATATGTTATCCATTCAATTATAGAGATTTTCTATTTCTTGACGACAAAATATGTTCAAGGTCATCTGCTGCAGAATTGTCGTATGAGGGAAAGGGTTAACCATTATATATCATACTAAAGAGGTGTAGCCAAATTGTTCATGGATAAAGTCGCAGATCTGCAACAGGTTTAAGTTTTTCATTGATACTGACATATTTCTCAAGGTCTGCATCACTTTTGAAAATGCATTAGAAATGAAAATTGATCCAACAGGAGCAGTTTCTCCTTTTTCCACCATGTTTTCAACTCATTCTGCAAAAAAACCTTCAGGGCAGCCAACTCTAAATATATCACATCAGAGAAGCTGATAAGCCAGATATCTAAAACTATTTTGATCACATGTATACATATGTACTTGGAAGAGATTGACAGATAATTTATGGACAAAATGATCCACTGATGTAACTTACCGGAATACTCCCCCATGTCTATAACGTAGTTTATGCCATAGACGAGGAATTCCTTGTATTTACTTTAACCCTTTCTAACATACAACAAATAAGTAGCAGATGACTCTGAAAACATCTCGGCATAGATTGGAAAAATATCTTTAAATGAAACTATTATCATTGAAAATAGTTTAAAATATTGCAACCAAAGGAGTACTTGCTATGGATAAGCAATTTCTGATTATGGCACAATGTTTTCAAAAGTCGTCTTGGGCAAATGGCAAATGAGTCAAAATACGTTTATACTTGGTAAAGAGTTGAACCACAACATATGCAGATTCAACATCATCATATCAGCAGTCCTGCGAGAAAACCAACATTATGGCCTCTGCGTAATGTATCGACCCAGATCAGCCTGCGCAGTCCCAAAGACTGATCCGGGCAGACACATTCCGTCTCAGGGGAATAGAGGTAGAGTAATGATTTCTGAAACAGAAAATCCACAAGAGGCGAAATGTGTCTGTCCGGGTTAGCCTGCGCGGCATGCTTAGGCTGATCCGGATCAATACTTTACGCATAGTCCACTATGTTGACGGCTCATATGTCTAATAGATTTTACTTCCATGTCTTATAGACTTTACTTCCATTTCTGGTAGTAATTACTTCAAAATCATACTGTGGAGAAAAATCAGACAATACATAGTGCATTTTAGAAAAAACAAATTATAAGTGTTCTAGTGTAATCTGCTCTATGAGAGCAGAACTATAATTATTTGGATATTTCATTCTTATTTAACATTTCCCAAATACAATAAATCTGAAGCAGACGGCTTTGAAAACCTATATATACAATGAGTGAAAAACCTCCATAAATGAGTGTTAAATTATTTAAAAGAGTTGAAAACATTGTTGCCAAAGGAGAAATTTGCAGATACGTCAAAATGCGTCTACAAGTGGGAAAGGGTTAAACCTTTCCCACTTGTAGACGCATTTTGACACAGTTGCAGCCGACTACTTTTGAAAAACATTGCAACAAAAGAAGAAAGCGGTCATACCGAGCAGTTACTACTTCTGCCACACTGTTTTCAAGACTATTTTATATCGTAATCATACTCTCATTTATGGAAATTGTTCATATTTTAGCCAAGGTGATTTCATATTTGTCTGCTGCAAACTTGTTGCAAGTGGGAAAAGGATAAGAGAGTACATGTATATAACTTTTCTATATTATTAATATATGTACATGGTAAAGTTGAGTCAAACAATGGACCAAATTTCCCAATGATTTACATAAAAGATGAAAAATACAAGTATAAATTGTTCTTACCAGGAATGCTCAGCATTGAAACCAATCTGTATAAAAAAAATAAAAAATTATTACAAAAAAACAAGAATGATTTAAATATTAAAGTCATTTCTCCATTTTCAAATGTTTGCAATTTGCTGATAAAAGAAAATACCATTTAATTCTACAAAAATTAAATATTTTATATATATATATAGTTCAAAAGGGAGGGCTTTCATATATATACAAATTTGATTTTGGATTAAAAAGTTGTATTAAAAGAGGCAAACAAAGGAAACAATTTGTTGCAAGTTGCTCTCCTGTCCGAAAAGTGTCGAAAACTTTTCAAATTTGGTAAAAATGATGACGACAATATTTTTTTAAGCCAGTGCAGGAACTGCAAATATGTCACCAATACTTCCATTGTTCAAAATACTGAAATATTTACAAACCAGCAATGGCAGCAATGGCTTGGTGTTAAATGTTGCTTTCAACAGTATTTCAGTTATAGCATGGCATTTTCTGGGCAAATTACCCGTACTATCAGTACTTTTTATCCTGACACTAATGCATCAGTAGTAGCATATAATGCTTTATCACATGACAATGCTTGAATCAGATCTAATATACCCATTACGTATTTCTTTATATGTCACCAGTGTAATATAACATGACCGAATCACTATTTTTGTATTCATCCGCAAATGTTTACAAAAATGGCTAAGAACGTGTATCCGGTAAACACAAACTTCACGATAGATGGACGAGGTAAAGGGACCATTATCGTTCATAAAAATATTTTTTTGTGTGATCAGTTACCAGTTTATTAAGTATTACATGATGGGACTATTTTCTGACAGTGAAAAAACGATTTTCTTTTTGTGTTTCGTCATGTGCTAAAAGAATCTGACATTCGTTGTCATTTCATAAAGTTTTATTAAACTCGTCCAAATAATTTGATATTAAGCTCACCAGAGGCTCGCTTAATAACAAATTTCTTGATCTCGTTCAATAAAACTTTATATGAAATGACAACTTGTGTCAGATCCTATATATCCCTTCAACCCTGAGCGCTAATGGGAGATGCCATTACTACCATTTTTATGTTCCCTTAAAGTATTTCCGAACTAGGTTTTTATCAAATATAATCCTTTCATATATCTTCATAATCAACTGTTTGTCAAGCATGAACTAAACATTCAACTTGAGAAAAATTATCAAGCCTTTACAAAATGCAGACACCTTTTGAGGCATCTTCAGAAAATGACTTTTGAAACATTGCTCTTTATGTTATGAGCCATTTCTTCTGTGGCCAAAACGTTTTCATCTCTTTTCAATAATTAAACCTTCATTTAGATATTTTCCATATTTTAGCCAGATATTTAGATATACAATAAGGGATTTGTTTCATGTTTTAAAATCATTATTTGACCATCTCACCCTATCTTGTGGTTCTCTTAATAACTGTCCCAATGAGACGATTCTTTTGAATACCCACATCATAGGGTTTGGTTGGATATTAAGAAAGATACTGTGGGGAAAGGACATGTATTATTATTATGCCTCTTTATCTAGACCTCTGTTATAGCCTAGAAATCTCGAAGTCTGCTGTAGATTTGTTGAATGCAGGAAAAGCTTACTTACCCTTCCATTAGATGTGACCACCAGATTAAAGGATTTGTCAAACCAGCGATTGTGTCCATTACCATGTAACATAGCCTTGGAAAGTCTATCAAAACTAGCAGGCTCATTCTGCAACAAGAAACAATTCATTGATTGGGGTTGAATGTCGTTATCAACAATTTTTCAGTCATATCACAGCGGCAAGTTCAAATACCAATGTGTCTCCTGGCTTTTTCACACCAGTCTTTCCAAGCAACTGGCTGCTTTTCTACATAAACTGTAACCCCAATGGTGAATGATGAATGATGCTTATTGCAATTAATTTTGTTAAACGTCGGTCAGAATGATAGTAAATCTGGGGGTTTGAACTTATATATATATATTTAGAGGTTATACTATAATCAAAAGAGCATTCTAAGGAACACATGTTTATTCTGCATTAGAATAAAATGAAAACCAAGATCACCTGATTTAATCAAACTTAAAAAGTTTTCAGTGTTCTTTCCCCTAAATGAGTCTGAAAAACAATTGACCCCCGGGGAGGGGTAATTTTTGACCCCAGGGCTATAATTTGAACAATCTTGGTAGAGGTCCACTAGGTGATGCTACATGTATACTAAATATCTTTTAGACAAGAAGATTTTTAAAGTTTTTTCCCTATCTATGTAAAGCAAGTGACCCCCGGAGAGGGGTCATTTTTTATCCCATGGCTATAATTGGAACATAGTTGGTAGAGGTCCACTAGATGATGCTACATACCAAATATCAAAGGCCTGGGGCCTCTACTTTTAGACAAGAATATTTTTTAATTTTGTTCTCTATATGAGTCTATGTAAAACAATAGACCCCAGGGGAGGGGTCATTTTGACCCCAGGGCTATAATTTGAACAATCTTAATAGAGGTTCACTAGATGATGCTACATACCAAATATCAAAGGCATTGGCCTTCTACTTTTAGACAAGAAGATTTTTAAAGTTTTTCCCCTATATGAGTCCATGTTAAATAAGTGACCCCGGGGAGGGGTTATTTTTGACCCCAGGGCTATAATTTGAACAATCTTGGTAGAGGTTCACTAGATGATGCTACATACCAAATATCAAAGGCATTGGCCTTCTACTTTTAGACAAGTTACCCCGGGGAGGGGTTATTTTTGACCCCAGGGCTATAATTTGAACAATCTTGGTAGAGGTTCACTAGATGATGCTACATACCAAATATCAAAGGCATTGGCCTTCTTCTTTTAGACAAGAAGATTTTTAAAGTTTTTCCCGTATATGAGTCTATGTTAAACAAGTGACCCCCGGGGAGGTGTCATTTTTGACCCCAGGGCTATAATTTGAACAATCTTGGTAGAGGATCACTAGATGATGCTACATACCAAATATCAAAGGCATGGGCCTTCTACTTTCAGACAAGAAGATTTTTTAAGTTTTGGTTAATTTCCCCTTTTTTGTTGCCGTGGCAGCCAAAGTTCTGCATGGAATAGAATTTTTTGAACAAGTTTGAAAGAGATCCACCCAAGGAACATTCCTGTAAAATTATTTTAAATTGGGTTAATTGGTGTAGGAGGAGAAGTTGTTTGTAGGAAAATGTGAACGGACGGACGACGACGGACGATGAGCGATCACAAAAGCTCACCATGCACTTCGAGCATTGGTGAGCTAATAAGGAAAACAAGCCCCACCCCCTGGTGGTCATGTTTTTCATCAGATCGTAATCATTTCAACAATCTTTGTAGAGGGTCACCCAAGGAACATCTGTGCCAAATTCTTTTTAATCAGGCAGGTACTTTTGGACAAGAAGATTTTTAAGGTTTTTATAATGCACATATAAGTAAAACAAGCCCCGCCCCTGGTGGCCATGTTTTTCAACAGATCGGATTTATTTGAACAACCTTGGTAGAAGGTGCCCCAAGGAACATTTTTGCCAAATTATATTTAAATCAGGCTGGTACTTTTAAAGATTTTATAATGGACATCTAAGGAATACAAGCTCCGCCCACAATCTTGCTAGAGGATTACCCAAAGAACATTTGTCTCAAATTATCTTTAAATCGGGCCAACACTTTTGAACAAGAAGATTTTTAAAGTTTTAACAATGCAAATATAAGGAAAATAGGCTACGCCCCCTGGCGGCCGTGTTTTTCAAAGGATCAGACATATTTAAACTATCTTGATGGAACATTTGTGCAAAATAATTTACAAATCGGGCAAGTACTTTACAATGCATATCTAAGGAAAATAAGCTCTGCCCGCTGGCGGCCATGTTTTTCAACGGATCGGAATTATTTGGACAATCTTGCAAGAGGGTTACCCAAGGCACATTTGTACCAAATTATCTTTAAATCAGGCCATTTTTTCAACGGATCGGAAATATTTGAACAATCCTGGTAGAAGATGCCCCCAAGGAACATTTGTGCAAAATAATTTTCAAATTGGGCAAGTACTTTTGGACAAGAAGATATTTTAAAGTTTTGGCAATTTTCCCCTTTTCTGATGCTGCGGCAACCAAAGTTCTACTTGGAATTAAATTCTTTGAACAGCTTTGAAAAGGGACCGCCTAAGGATCACTCCTGTGAAGTTTTTTGAAAAAATCAGTCCATTGGTTTAGTAGGAGATGACATTTGTAGGAAATTGCCAACAGACCGACAGACGACGATGTCAGACGGTGATTGATCACAAAAGCTCACCTTGCACTTTGTGCCTAGGTGAGCTTAAAATACAAGGGAATTAAAGTTAACCAATTCTCACATGTCATTCTCCATTACTTTTGCCTACAGGCTACTTGAACTCAAAATCATCTGCTGCAGATTAGCTGTTTGAGGGAGAGGGTTAAAGGTTTGTTGTGTGTATTGTAACTATTCTTTTTTTGTTATCATAATAACAAGACTTTCCATTAGAATTACAGTTATAGAGTCATCTTTAAAGTACACATCTGAGGTCATTTCTCAGTCAGAATTGTTCGCCTTTTCCTACTTACAATTTCATGTTGACACAATCATATGCAGCAGAAAACTCAGTATAAAGCATAGAAACAAGAGGGCCATGATGGCCCTTGAATCGCTCACCTGTTTTTGGTTTTTTTTCACTTTAGCTATATAAGCCCCGCCCCCTGGCAGCCATAGTTCCCGACCAATCAACTTGGCTTGAAGGAATCTGATAGAGGGTCACCCTAGGAACATTTCTACAAAATTATTTGAAAATCGGCCAGATACTTTTGGAGGAGAAGATTTTTTAAGTTTTCACTATAGCCATATAATGCAAAATAGCCCTGCCCACTGGCGGCCATGTTTTTTGACCAATCAACATGGCTTGAAGGAATCTGAAAGTGGGTCATCCAAGGAACATTTCTACAAAATTATTTGAAAATCGTGCCAACACTTTTGGAGGAGAAGATTTTTGAAGTTTGCACTATAGCCATATAAGGCAAAATAGTCCCGCCCCCCCCCCCCCCCTGGCGGCCATGTTTTTCGACCAATCAACATGGCTTAAAGGAATCTGATAGAGGGTCACCTAAGGAACATTTCTACAAAATCATTTGAAAATCAGCCTGACACTTTCGGAGGAGAAGATTTTTTAAGTTTTCACTATAGCCATATAAGGCAAAATAGCCCCACCCCCCTGGCGGCCGTGTTTTTCGACCAATCAACATGGCTTGAAGGAATCTGGTAGAGGGTCATCCAAGGAACATTTCTACAAAATTATTATAAAGTCTGCCAACCAGTTTGGGAGAAGAAGAATTTTTTTTGCCATGGAAACCAGAATTCTGCATGGATCCCAAAAATTTGAAGGAATTCTGGTGAGGTCATTGAGAGGATGCTTTCTGTGAAGTTTCATCCCAATTGACCCGCTGGTTACTGTCAGAGGAGAAGATGTTGAAGATTTTTTAAGTTTTCACTTTGGCCATATAAGCCAAAATAGCCCCCGCCCCCTGGCGGCCATATTTTTCGACCAATCAACATTGCTTGAAGGAATCTGATAGAGGGTCACCCAAGGAACATTTCTACAAAATTATTTGAAAATTGGCCTGACACTTATGGAGGAGAAGATTTTTTAAGTTTTCACTATAGCCATAAAAGGCAAAACATCGGTTTCGTTGCCATGGAAACCAGAATTTTGCATGGATCCCAAAAATTTGAAGGAATTCTGGTGGGGTCATTGAGAGGATGCTTTCTGTGAAGTTTCATCCAAATTGACCCACTGGTTACTGAGGAGAAGAAGTTGACGCACGACGTACACCGCACGACGCATGACGGACGCCGGACAAAAGGCAATCACAATAACTCACCTTGAGCAAAGCTCTTGTGAGCTAACAAAAAGAGAAACTCCTCACAATGAGCAATTTCTCATTTTGCCACAATGTTATTGACTCCAGTTATAGTCCATGTTGTCTGCTGTAGATTTCTTGTTTAGGGGAGAAATGGTTAACCCTTTCCCACATATAAAAATTTATTAGAAGCATGATCAAAATTGCTTAAAAATAAGTAGTTGACTTTTTTCCAATAATTCTTTCCAATTTATATCAAAATAAAACATTAAATTTTTCAGATGTTACGTTTTTTAGGTCAGACATTTCTAAACTAGACAACTCTAAAAATATCATATCAAGTAACAGCCTAACAGAGTTAAAGACCTCCAACACTCAGCATTTGGCATAAAGTGACTAAAATGACTTTAGATTATTATTAAAAGGGTCATAGTAATTTGTTCAATTCTCTATTGGAGACTCAAAAACAGCATCTAATTTGCGGAACAAATTGTGGGAATCAGAGACCAGAGAACCCACGCATTTCCACATAAAACTTTACGGATGAATCTATGTTGGTTTCATTTTTCAAATTTATGCCATATATTGAAATGCACTGTAAATGATAACCTGATTTGCTGACTGATTTATGCAGGGGTACTGGAATATACATAAATCTTTAAATCAAAGCATACCCTATCAAAATCTTGTGGTTCATCATCAAATGCCAAGAAGAAAGCCGCCTGGAAATATACAAAATAAAGCATGAGTACATAATTAAGTTAATGGGAAATAATCTATTTTCTTCAAATGTATATACAGTGAAATCTCCATAAATCATGTCAAGGGACTTCCTTCCTTCTTACCAAGAATATAATTACCAGACCAAACTTTATTGATTTCCTATCATTACTGAGTGCAAACATTTTTAGTTGGGTTTCCTTTTATGCCAAAGAATGTGCAAGAGTTTGTTTGCACCATCAAAATTAAAAGAAGAAAAAGCTGAATCTAGATCTGTAATTTCTCTAAAGTGCAGATTAAACAGACAATACCTTCTCAATAACATCAAGGGATGCCTTATTTTTGCCAGTAGAGAAGAATTCTTTTCTGGCTTTAGCCCATGGAATCCTTTCAGCACCTGTTAGAGCTGGTATATACTTCTCATCACCCACTGGCTCACCTGTGTCATCCAAAATCTTTTGGTAACTCCTAGAATTGAAATAAACAGTTGAGCCATGTAAATAATACTAATTTTTACAATATTGTATTTAGTTACATGAGTAGCTAAACCTGCCTCCATCCATCAATGCTGTATGTTTTCAACTCTTTGTCAAAACTTTACTTCAATCCTTCTAGCTCATTATGCATTCTATACAGGAGATGTGCTGCACCAGTAGTGTTTGGCAAGCTGAAGTTCTCTACAAAGGTGTCTTTGAACATTACCCAGAGGTATATGGATCTTTGAACTTTTGATGAGGAGAGAAAACCATCAAAGCAGAGTTCTTCGCAGCAATATAGATATAATTTGAGTTTGTATGTTGTCTGCTGTTGAACAAAAGGAATACTTCTCTTTGTCAAAACTTTACTTCAAACTTTCTAGATGGTACAACTACATTTCATTTCTTCAACAAGCAGACGACTCATTAAATATCATTGGAGTTAAATGATTAACTTGACAAGAGTAGATAAGAAGTTGTCAACCTAAGAAAAAGGTTAAAGAAAATTCTCTACAGTTTGATTTAAAGCCAGTTTTGTATTTTTTTTCTTTCAAATTTCATATCAGTTGATGAATGACAAATTGATTGATACCTTTCCAATTCGCAAGGCTTCAGATATCTTCCTTTAAAATGCACATACACCTTGTAGAAACGGCCCTTGTGATATACGGCAACATGTTTGGAGTCTGGATAATGTACTAGCTTGTCTGTGTCAACGCCCGGAATTCGTGTTGTGTTAAACTGCCTCTCATATTGGGCTGAACACAGTGGTACCGTCTTATTCAGGAGTATCTAGTGAAGAAAAAACAAATTAACAACCCTGATCCAAGGAGCACATAAGATACCTACAAGAACACATGGCATGTAACTATGACTATTTAAGCTAAATTGTGATGAAAGACAAAATTGCGTCTTTAAGGCCACACAAATTTTCAATGAATAACAAATCTGGACAAGTTTTATTTTAATGATAAGGTTATAAACAGTGGCAGAGGTGGTTGAATCAATTAGCGTATATATACCCATTTCTTCGGTCCAACTTCCGAGATAAGCCGTCTGGTATCGGTCTACATTTTAACTCTTTGCCTCATATGACAATTCTGCAGCAGACGACTTTGAACATATTTTGTCAAAAATAGAAGATCTCTCTAATATAATGGATAACTTATGACTAAAAGTGGTAAACATTGTGTCAAAAGGAGAAATTGTTTGATTTGAGCAATTTCTTCTTTTGTCACTATGTTTTCAAAAAGCTGTCTGCTGCAGAGGCGTCAGAAAGTGTCTATATGAGGGAAAGGGTTAATTAAACATGTTTGCAGCTAGGTAATAACTAGTATGTTGGTTTCTTTTAATTGTTTATCAGTCAATGCCTGACCGAACAGCTAATTGATGTGTTTGTACAGAATGAAATTAAAACACATTTCATTTTCAGACTCTTTGTAATTTTACAAATCTGGGGTGCAGATTATCAATTACTATTCAAACTATGCGCTGTATAGGTCTAATTCGGAATTTCTATTATAAATCTAGTTATTAAACTTTTATTTTATTTGAATTACAATAACTCAAGTTCGAGTCTGGGACGAGTCAGTTTTAGAAATACATGTAAGCCAATAACCGCCATTCATGGGAACCTTACCCTTACCCACAAGTAAAATTGACCTTTGAAACCTTGTCCTCCACTTGATGTCTTCCCAGAATGCATCCATCGCATATTGACTGCATAAAGATTCCACAAGATTGACAGTTTTTATCAAAAAACCTTACATATAAATTTAGAACCTATTTCCATGAAAATACAATCTATTTTAAATAAACAGGGTTTTCTAACTGTACAAGCAGCAGAGTAAATATCAGAAATTTATATTTGATGTCCTGTCCTAGTACTTACATAACATTATATAGACTGTGAGGTGAATATTTAACCTTCTTAATGGTATCATGTGAGAACGGATTTTGGAATTGAACCAGTCAGTATCACAAATGCTGGTCAAATGTAACCAGTCAGTATTAGATTAAAGATGCCGCACAAATCTTGGAAGCTTCTATTAAGCAGTATGCATTTAGTTCAATCAGCATAAACATATATACAAATTGACCTTTATCTGCACAAAGATTCAAACATGAACAAGGGCACCGCAAAGCGGATGCATCCCCTCGGTATTCAAAGTCCAATTTTGACCTTATCATTTAACCTATGACCTTAAAAATAAATAGGCTACCAAGTTTGGTAAAGATTGGTCGAAAGATTTCAGTGTAGAGTGGTCACAAGGTTGTTACGGACGGACGCACAGATGAACGATCGAATGGACAGTCCCGTTACTATATCCCCATCGCAAACTTTGTTAGCCGAGGGGATAACAAAAGACATTTTTGTTGAAATTTATAGATAAACCCTTTTTAAGTTGGCACAATAAGCATAATAACTCATACTGGGTTAAGCTCTTCTCTGTCAAGTTCCCGTCTGTATTGCAGCATAGTGTATGTAACATTGGCAGCTCTTGCAGCTTGAATCGTTGTGGGGTGGATAAGTACTGCATCCTGTAACAAATAACATGGTACAGTGCTACAGATAAGCTTTGCATGTTAATTGAGTATTATCCAAAAGCAATTGGTTATTTTAATTTTCATTACCCCGTTAGTAATTTCAATTGAGTATTTCAATATCTCTTACATGATCTTTTGATATTCATAAGATATATTGTTTAATAAATAAATTCTTTCTTACAGACAACATTTAAAGTAGACAACTTTGAAAGGGTATAAACAAATATAATGGGAATTATATATATCAATATTATTATTAAATTCTGATAAAAGGAAAATATGCTCAATTTTATGAGCAACTCCTGTATTTGTTACAATGTTTTTAAAAAGTTGTCTGCAACATTGAGCTCTTTGAACATTTAAGTACAAAGTTAAACTTTGGGATACAGATATGATCAACTAGGAATTGTTGATTTCTTTTGTCTTTTTATCATGTCCCTCTTAACATAAAGGAGCCTGCAGCAGACTTCTTTAAACGCATTTGGAACAGAGGATATACTTAACTATTGGCTATTAACTAGGGATGGCAGCGATTAATCGGTAACCCGGATAACCGTATGTTTTTTTCGATTAATCGGTTAGTAATTCAAGTAACCGAGTACTCAGAAAAATAGATCAAATACTAGAGGTTGTTTTTGGGAAAAACGTATGTCTCCTCCAAGGGGTATTTGTCTGGCTGACTGTATTTTGTCAGTTAGTGATTTATTTTAAAAAAGGGCAATAACTCATCCAAAAGTAGGTCAAATTAAACGCCCTCGTAATATGCGCAACAAGACATTGTACCGATGACTCCTGTGAAGTTTCATAGAAATGTGGCAAAGGGGTTGTGAGATGAAGGCCGGACAAGAATGAAATGGCAATTTTAAAAAAAGGGCAATAACTCAACCAAAATTAGGTCAAATTAAACGCCCTCGTAATATGCGCAACTAGACGTTGTACCGATGACTCCTGTGAAGTTTCATAGAAATGTGGCCAAGGGGTTGTGAGATGAAGGCCGGACAAGAATGAAATGGCAATTTAAAACAAGAGGGCCATGATGGCCCTTGAATCGCTCACCTGATTTTTTTTTTTTTTTTTTCACTTTAGCTATATAAGCCTCGCCCCTGGCAGCCATAGTTTCCGACCAATCAACTTGGCTTGAAGGAATCTGATAGAGGGTCATTTCTACAAAATTATTTGAAAATCGGCCAGATATTTTTGGAGGAGAAGATTTTTTAAGTTTTCACTATAGCCATATAATGCAAGATAGCCCTGCCTACTGGCGGCCATGTTTTTTGACCAATCAACATGGCTTGAAGGAATCTGAAAGTGGGTCATCCAAGGAACATTTCTACAAAATGATTTGAAAATCGGGCCGACACTTTTGGAGAAGAAGATTTTTTAAGTTTGCACTATAGCCATATAAGGCAAAATAGCCCGCACCCCCCCCCTGGTGGCCATGTTTTTCGACCAATCAACATGGCTTGAAGGAATCTGATAGAGGGTCACCCAAGGAACATTTCTACAAAATTATTTGAAAATCGGCCTGACACTTATGGAGGAGAAGATTTTTAAGTTTTCATTATAGCCATAAAAGGCAAAATAGCCCCGCCCCCTGGCGGCCATGTTTTTTGACCAATCAACATGGCTTGAAGGAATCTGATAGAGGATCACCCAAGGAACATTTCTACAAAATTATTTGAAAATCGGCCTGACGCTTTTGGAGAAGAAGATTTTTTAAGTTTGCACCATAGCCATATAAGGCATAATAGCCCCGCCCCCCCTGGCAGCCATGTTTTTTGACCAATCAACATGGCTTGAAGGAATCTGATAGAGGGTCACCCAAGGAACATTTCTACAAAATTATTTGAAAATCGGCCTTACACTTTCGGAGGAGAAGATTTTTTAAGTTTTCACTATAGCCATATAAGGCAAAATAGCCCCGCCCCCCCTGGCGGCCATGTTTTTCGACCAATCAACTTGGCTTGAAGGAATCTGATAGAGGGTCATCCAAGGAACATTTCTACAAAATTATTTGAAAATCTGCCAACCAATTTGGGAGAAGAAGAATTTTGAAGTTTTTTCGGTTTCGTTGCCATGGAAACCAGAATTTTGCATGGATCCCAAAAATTTGAAGGAATTCTGGTGAGGTCATTGAGAGGATGCTTTCTGTGAAGTTTCATCCCAATTGACCCACTGGTTACTGAGGAGAAGAAGTTGACGGACGACGGACGACGGACGACGCACGACGGACGACGGACGCCGGACAAAAGGCGATCACAATAACTCACCTTGAGCAAAGCTCAGGTGAGCTAAAAAGGGCAATAACTCATCCAAAAGTAGGTCAAATTAAACGCCCTCGTAATATGCGCAACAACACATTGTACCGATGACTCCTGTGAAGTTTCATAGAAATGTGGCAAAGGGGTTGTGAGATGAAGGCCGGACAAGAATGAAATGGCAATTTTAAAAAAAGGGCAATAACTCAACCAAAAGTAGGTCAAATTAAACGCCCTCATAATATGCGCAACTAGACGTTGTACCGATGACTCCTGTGAAGTTTCATAGAAATGTGGCAAAGGGGTTGTGAGATGAAGGCCGGACAAGAATGAAATGGCAATTTTAAAAAAAGGGCAATTACTCATCCAAAATTAGGTCAAATTAAACGCCCTCGCAATATGCGCAGCTAGACGTTGTACCGATGACTCCTGTGAAGTTTCATAGAAATGTGGCAAAGGGGTTGTGAGATGAAGACCGGACAAGAATGAAATGGCAATTTTAAAAAAAGGGCAATAACTCATCCAAAAGTAGGTCAAATTAAACGCCCTCGTAATATGCGCAACTAGACGTTGTACCGATGACTCCTGTGAAGTTTCATAGAAATGTGGCAAAGGGGTTGTGAGATGAAGGCCGGACAAGAATGAAATGGCAATTTTAAACAAGAGGGCCATGATGGCCCTTGAATCGCTCACCTGATTTTTTTTTTTTTTTCAATTTAGCTATATAAGCCTCGCCCCCTGGCAGCCATAGTTTCCGACCAATCAACTTGGCTTGAAGGAATCTGATAGAGGGTCACCCTAGGAACATTTCTACAAAATTATTTGAAAATCGGCCAGATACTTTTGGAGGAGAAGATTTTTTAAGTTTTCACTATAGCCATATAATGCAAAATAGCCCCCGCCCCCTGGCGGCCATGTTTTTCGACCAATCAACATTGCTTGAAGGAATCTGATAGAGGGTCACCCAAGGAACATTTCTACAAAATTATTTGAAAATCGGCCTGACACTTATGGAGGAGAAGATTTTTTAAGTTTTCATTATAGCCATAAAAGGCAAAATAGCCCCGCCCCCTGGCGGCCATGTTTTTTGACCAATCAACATGGCTTGAAGGAATCTGATAGATGATCACCCAAGGAACATTTCTACAAAATTATTTGAAAATCGGCCTGACACTTTTGGAGGAGAAGATTTTTTAAGTTTGCACTATAGCCATATAAGGCAAAATAGACCCGCCCCCCCTGGCGGCCATGTTTTTCGACCAATCAACATGGCTTGAAGGAATCTGATAGAGGGTCACCCAAGGAACATTTCTACAAAATTATTTGAAAATCGGCCTTACACTTTCGGAGGAGAAGATTTTTTAAGTTTTCACTATAGCCATATAAGGCAAAATAGCCCCGCCCCCCCTGGCGGCCATGTTTTTCGACCAATCAACACGGCTTGAAGGAATCTGATAGAGGGTCATCCAAGGAACATTTCTACAAAATTATTTGAAAATCTGCCAACCAATTCAGGAGGAGAAGAATTTTGAAGTTTTTTCAGTTTCGTTGCCATGGAAACCAGAATTTTGCATGGATCCCAAAAATTTGAAGGAATTCTGGTGAGGTCATTAAGAGGATGCTTTCTGTGAAGTTTCATCCAAATTGACCCACTGGTTACTGAGGAGAAGAAGTTGACGCACGACGGACGACGGACGCCGGACAAAAGGCGATCACAATAACTCACCTTGAGCAAAGCTCAGGTGAGCTAAAAAAGGGCAATAACTCATCCAAAAGTAGGTCAAATTAAACGCCCTCGTAATATGCGCAGCTACACGTTGTACCGATGACTCCTGTGAAGTTTCATAGAAATGTGGCAAAGGGGTTGTGAGATGAAGGCCGGACAAGAATGAAATGGCAATTTTAAGAAAGGGCAATAACTCATCCAAAAGTAGGTCAAATTAAACGCCCTCGTAATATGCGCAACTAGACGTTGTACCGATGACTCCTGTGAAGTTTCATAGAAATGTGGCCAAGGGGTTGTGAGATGAAGGCCGGACAAGAATGAAATGGCAATTTAAAAAAAGGGCAATAACTCAACCAAAATTAGGTCAAATTAAACGCCCTCGTAATATGCGCAACTAGACGTTGTACCGATGACTCCTGTGAAGTTTCATAGAAATGTGGCCAAGGGGTTGTGAGATGAAGGCCGGACAAGAATGAAATGGCAATTTTAAACAAGAGGGCCAAGATGACCCTAAATCGATCACCTGATTGATAGTGTATGGTGAGTGTAAGGAACGACAACTCTGCGAAGGAGATTGCCCTTGCATAATACTCTGCCAAGTGTTACCTCCCTTAGACCATCAATCTAATAACCATATGTCATTTGAAGCAAAAAGTTAATTTTACTCCTTTTCTGATGCTGCTTGGTTGCTATGCCTTTCAACAAATCAATATGGCTTGACAAAGTATGTAGATGATCAATGAAAGAACATTTCTACAAAACTATCTTTAAATCAGACAAGCACTTTTATAAGGATGCTTTATTAAAGTATTGTCATTTTGCCCCTTTTTTGATGCCGCCTGACTGCCATGTTTTTCGACCAATCAGTATGGCTTGAACAATTTTTATAGAGGGTCACCCAAGGAACATTTCTACCAAATTATATTTGAATCTGACAGGCAGATTCGGAGGAGAAGATTTTTAAAGTTTGGACATTTTGTCCCCTTTCTGATGCCGCAGCAACCAAAGTTCTCAATGGAATTTAAATCTTTGAACAATTTTGAAAGAGGACCACCAAAGGAACATTCCTGTGATGTTTGGTGGAAATTGTTCTTGCGGTTAAGGAGGAGATGATGTTTAAAGCTAAAAGTTAACACCAGACGGACGACGGACGACGGACGACGGACGACGGACAAAAAGTGATCAGAATAGCTCACCTTGAGCCTTCGGCTCTAGGTGATCTAAAAAAGGGCAATAACTCAACCAAAAGTAGGTCAAATTAAACGCCCTCGTAATATGCGCAACTAGACGTTGTACCGATGATTCCTGTGAAGTTTCATAGAAATGTGGCAAAGGGGTTGTGAGATGAAGGCCGGACAAGAATGAAATGGCAATTTTAAAAAAAGGGCAATAACTCATCCAAAAGTAGGTCAAATTAAACGCCCTCGTAATATGCGCAGCTAGACGTTGTACCGATGACTCCTGTGAAGTTTCATAGAAATGTGGCAAAGGGGTTGTGAGATGAAGACCGGACAAGAATGAAATGGCAATTTTAAAAAAAGGGCAATAACTCATCCAAAAGTAGGTCAAATTAAACGCCCTCGTAATATGCGCAACTAGACGTTGTACCGATGACTCCTGTGAAGTTTCATAGAAATGTGGCAAAGGGGATGTGAGATGAAGGCCGGACAAGAATGAAATGGCAATTTTAAGAAAGGGCAATAACTCATCCAAAAGTAGGTCAAATTAAACGCCCTCGTAATATGCGCAACTAGACGTTGTACCGATGACTCCTGTGAAGTTTCATAGAAATGTGGCCAAGGGGTTGTGAGATAAAGGCCGGACAAGAAATGTGGACGCCCTGACAGACAGACAGACAGACAGACAGACAGACAGACGGCGCAGGCAAAAGCAATATGTCTCCTCCGGAGAGAGGAGACATAATAAACACAGTTGTATTTCACCTCTTGTTCTTTTCAATTTGTCACACATATCTGACCAGAAGTTAATTATTCACACCTTGATCGGGAATGTTTACATAACTGTGAAAACGGCCACAATCGATTGAACTGATGCTCGTTTGTGATCAACATGTGGCTGATCAAAAGATCAGCACAGTTTGATTCTTTTAAAAAAAACTTTGATGTCTAATACAAGGCTAGAAATATATGATAAGGACTTATTAATGTTATTGGAATGAATTTGATAAATTTGAATTGTTGTATTTGTAAATTATTTACCAATCGGATTAGAAGATTTAAAGAGTAGTTTTCAAACAAATTTCCCAGGAGTTGGTATTTAAGAATATGCAGCTATGCATCTCTTTCATTCAACATATTAAAAATCGTATGACGGTCACTTCGTTAAAAAAATATATTATTTACTCAACTATAAATAAAAAAATAAAATTAAAATAGTTGGTTGACACAAACGAAAACGTTCCGATAATAACGTTTCTAGTCTGATTTATACATGACCAGGAAATGCGAGTTAGAAGAATAACAGCAATAACAAAACTCGGATTTATTGTCTATGAATCTATACGGTTAACCGAGTAACCGGTTACTAAATTATACGAGTAACCGGTTAGTAATATCGGTAACCGTTGCCATCCCTACTATTAACAGTTATAAAATGCACCAATCAAAAGCTAATTTGGTAAAAACAATGAGTACAGAAAGAAAACACATACCACGCCATAGTAGTTGCTGTTTACCATGATGGGTGATCTTCCTCTCAGGTATACATACTCTTCCCACCAATCTGTCACCTACAATAAACATGATGCTATAATCACATAATATATTTATAAGGTAATTGAACAAACTGAGCAATTCAAATCAAAACCTAATGTATTTGCTTGTTTAGATAGGCTCCTCTCGTTTCATTGATTTACTAGGTGGTCTATATTCATTATTTATCCCAAATGATTTCTGAAGATTCATCTGCTTAGAAAACAAAGTTTAATATTGATGTTTAGTTGAAAACATTGGTTAAACAAGGATCAATTGTTTGCATTATTTTTTCTGCTCCATATGGTGACCAACTTTGTCTGGATAAGGGTAAGGGTCAAGGTCCATAGTGGTAAGTCCAATATATTCAAGGGAAAGGTTGTTACCAACATGACACAGAAAGATGTCTTGAACAAAACATGAAAAAAAGAAAACAATCTTGAAACAACATTGGCACACTAGAAACAAGAGGGCCATGAGGCCCTGGATCGGTCACCTGAGAATGGGCTTTTTAAGACTTAACTCTTTCAGCGCCAATGGCAATATCATCAAGACAAACTTTCTGACATTTGGCCTAGATATCTTCAAGGCAAATATTCTAACAAAGATTCAAAATGACCCATAATTGAAATTGGCCTAGATATCATCAAGACAAACTTTCTAACAAAGTTTCAACATGCTCAAGTTTAAAATGCGGCTTTTAGAGTGTTAACAAGATTTTCCTTAAATTAAGCCCAGTAACCTAGTTTTGACCAAACATGAACCTATATTCGATCTTGGCATAGAAATCACTAAGACAAAGTTTAACATTCTGACAAAGTTTCAACATGCTCAAGTCAAAAATGTGGCTCCCAGAGTGTTTACAAGACTTTTCATAAATTTGACCTAGTGACCTAGCGAACTTGGCCTAGATATCACTAAGACAAACATTCTGACAAAGTTTCAACATGCTTAAGCCAAAAATGTGGCTTCCAGAGTGTTAACAAGATTGTCCTTAAATCTGACCTAGTGACCTAGTTTTTAACCAGACAGTTTCGAACTTGGCCTAGATATCACTAAGTCAAACATTCTGACAAAGTTTCAACATGCTCAAGCCAAAAATGTGGCTTCCAAAGTGTTAACAAGATTTTCCTTAAATTTTACCTAGTGACCTAGTTTTTTGACCGGACATGACCCAGTTTCGAACTTGGCCTAGATATCACTAAGACAAACATTCTGACAAAGTTTCATCATGCTTAACCCTTTACCTCATATAGAGGCTTTCCGACGCCTCTGCAGCAGACGGCTATTTGAAAACATAGTGACAAAAGAAGAAATTGCACAAAACGTGTTTAAAGTCGT
This sequence comes from Serripes groenlandicus, assembly GCA_031761405.1. NCBI lineage: Eukaryota > Metazoa > Mollusca > Bivalvia > Cardiida > Cardiidae > Serripes > Serripes groenlandicus. Next base: position 61,978,458 of record JASEVX010000005.1, on the reverse strand, counting down.
CTGCTGCAAAATTGTCGTATGAGGGAAAGGGTTAAGCCAAAAATGTGGCTTCCAGAGTGTTAACAAGATTGTCCTTAAATTTCGAACTTGGCCTAAATATCACTGAGACAAACATTCTGACAAAGTTTCAACATGCTCAAGCCAAAATTGTGGCTTCCAGAGTGTTAACAGGATTATCCTTAAATTTGACCTAGTGACCTAGTTTTTGACCCCACATGACCCTATTTCGAACTTGGCCGAGAGTTGATGGAGATATATGTTCTGATAAACTTTCATAAAGATTGGATGCAAGATGTTGCCTCTAGAGTGTTAACAAACAAGTGTTGACGACGGACGATGGACAAAAGGCGATCACAATAACTCACCTTGAGCACTACGTGCTCTGGTGAGCTAAAAAGTTCTGTTTGCTGATGTTAATGAAAAGGTAACTAGAACAGCTTGCAATATAAATTTAAAAAATTGTGCATAAAGAAGAAATTGCTTCTTTTAACCACCATTATTTCAAGGGTAAATCCTCTATAATCTTAATCATACATCCATTTTGACAAAGCTATGTATTTATCCACTACCACCTTTGTTGACACAGTCAAAGTAGCATCGACAATATTGACATAAATCAAACTTTTAAAAAATAAACCTAATTGTATCAAAATTAGATATTTCTCTCACATACATGACAATTATTTGAATAATAGGTTTACCCCAAAAAAACATCTGTAATATTATGAATAAAGTACCATTGAGGCGGACCACGGTAGCAATGTTATTCTGAAGTCGCGGTTTGGAGATGAAAAGGTTTGTTTAAAATTGTGAATAAACCTTTTAATAACAGTTATAAATTATCTATACTTTTCGCTCAACATCTTCAGTTGTAATTGCTTACAGACCATCCGAATCCAATATTCACCAAATTTCGTAAAAAGTAGTATGTAACAAATGGAAATTCTGATGGTGGAAATCGACGTTTGCACCAATCCTATCAATATCAGAGCTCTCCATCAGTGAATTGTGACACTGGTTTCCCACCAAATTTTTAACCTCCAAACATGAACAACTGTATGTTTTCATCACCAATTGCCACATGACTCCTTGGCAACTCAATTGATAAATAATTTCGAAAGATTATACAGATTAATTTTGTCTAGGTTGTAATATCATTCATCCATCTAGCAAATTTTTATTCTTTTTCGTTTGATGTCAATTTGTAAATGATATTCTTGTACATTGATATTCAATTTTACTATTACAATGGTAATAGTAAAACAAAACAATATTATTGTGTAATTCGCACAACATAACACCTATATAATTTCATGCAAGATTTTCGTAATTTTCTGTCGGTATATATTGGGGAAATTCAGTTTATATTTATATGCTTCTCTAAAATTATGGTGTGGACTGCCTATGCCTCAAATAATTTCTACATGATAATGTTTTATATCTAAACCCTTTTCAGTATTAATTCACCATAAAGTAGAGCATAAAAACATATAAGTTTGGGATGAATTTCATCAAAATGTATCAACTTTTATAAAAGTTATAAAGAAAGTCCTACTACTTTTGTAACCTGTTATCATTTAACCGATTAAATATGGCTGTAGTTACCAGTCTGCTTTCTAAGTCGAAAAAGGGGCAATACTGAATAATTATGAAACCTAGAGTTATGTAAATAGGTAAAGACATGCTTATTGCTTATTGTTCCTAGAAGACGAGCTAAAAATGTTGATAACACAAATACCTTTCCTTTTTTCTATTAGTAGGTTTAAAAAGAAAAAAAATCCTTTTCCAATGATAATAATTATTTCCTTAATATTAATAATATTTCAGGAAAGATGATCACAATACTTTTGTAAATTTTCTACAGCAGGGACTTAATGTAATAACAGAATGAGTTTCATACTTACATAGTTGGTTGACCACCACGACTTCAAGATTAAATATCTCTGCAGCTTGTTCCCTATACCAGATTTGAACTCTTCTGCCAACTTAGAGAGTCTGTTATACTTTTCATCAGCCATGATTGGTTGAACACTCAATAGGTACTGAAATATATTTGATTATTTTTGTTGGTATATTTTGTAATAAATGTCCAGTGTTTATAAAAGATTAGACCTATATTCCAGAAAATAAAAGTGGCCCAGTGGTCTAGTGACAAACTAGTCTCCTAACCCAGAGGTCTGAAGTTCAAATCCCTGATTTTCTGAGGTGCTTTTAAGTGTCTCCCACTCAACTAGAGGTCTAGTACTTAGTCCTTTCCAGGAACAAAAGGGCCATCATCGCCCTGGATCACTCACCTGAGTTATGCCAACCACATTGTCAATTACAATAACTCATTTTGTGGTCAGGTAAGCTATTATAAGAGTATTAACAAGATTTTCCTTCCATTTGGTTAATGACCTACTTTTTGATCCGACATGAACCATATTCGAACTTGGCCTAAATATCATCAAGAAAATTATACTGTCAAAGTTTGAACATGATAAAGATAATACTGTTGCCTCCAGTGCTAACAAGATTTTCCTTCAATTTGGGCTAGTGACCTAGTTTATGATGTGACATGACCTATATTTCAACATGCTAAAGATAAAAATGTGACATACAGAGTGTTAACAAGATTATCTATCAATTTGACCTTGTGACCTAGCTTTTGACCTAACATGACTCAGTTTCAAACTTGGCCTGGCTAAAAAATTGCATAGTCATTTCATATTTTAATATTATTTTCAAAGTCGATTGCTACAGATTTGTTGTATGTGGGAAAAGGTTAAAACAAGAAAAGCATAGATATCTTACAGACACCAGCTTTCACTTTGATATAGAATTGTAAAAAAAGATAATGTTTTTAGCAATTTCTCCTATCATATCTCCTATTTTGCGTCATTTTTATCCGAAAGGATTAACCATTTACCTGATATGACATATAAATATAGAGTCATCTGCTTTGAAATTATCAGAGCAAAATTTTTACAAACACAGAATTTGAAAATTCAATTTTAATACAAAATTGGGATAAAACAGTGGCGAAATGAAAAATTGCTTGTTCTCCTCAATTTCTCCTTATTCCAAAATAAGTCCTCTAAGTCAGGATAACGCTAAAAGTAAAAGGAAAATAAGGAAGAAAATAATTACCCTGTCAATGGTATCCTCAACTGAGGGAAGAACTAATTTTGGCAAGGAGGCTTGGTAACTCATAAGCATTGGCTTTCTCCCTCCAAACATTCGGATAAGGCCCTGTAAAAAAACAAATGTTAACTAATAACCAAAAGTGCTAGTCTTCCTCTCTTTCAAATTGAAAACATCTACCGAAAATCACAAAATGTTTCAGAACAATGTCAAACTTACCCAGTTTCCTTCAGATTCCACGAAAATACAGTTGTATTTCAGATAGATCACTTAGTTTTGCATTCAATGTGAATCAAAAATAGACTAAATGAGGGAAAAGGACCAGTCAATGTACATTAATCTGTAAAACCATTACTAGCCTATAGATACATAATTGCAATGATCGGCAGTTCATCCATGTCCTTGAAAATACCTGGAATTGTGTTACTGTTTTCTATGTGACATGATATTTTCCTTTTCTGAGGTAATTGGGTCTACCTTACTGTATAAATAAGTGTGCATAGCTCTAATTAAGGGGCATTTTTCATGTTCTAAAATCTTTATTTGACATTCAAACCCTATGTTATGGGTACTCAAAGGAAATCGTTTCAGTGAATACCCACAACAAAGGATTTGGTTGAGTAAAAAGAGAAATATTGTGGGGAATGCTGATAAGCCTTCTGACCATATATAATTCTAGAAGCATCTGAAGAAAGTCTACAGATCCACAATCGAAATATAACCTCCATTTATACAAAACCTTTAACTATTTCCCACACACAACAAACCTGCAGCAGAAGATTTTGAAAATATGGAAAATTTCTTTAAATAATTTCTTACTAACTTAATAGAATAGAAAACATTGTAGCAGAAACTGCTCATTATGAGCATTCAGCAATTTCTTCTTTTACCACAATGTTTTTCAACAAGAGCTGTCCGCAAGACAGCATGCTCGACTATTTGGCCATTTGATACTATAGTCAACAGCTGTTTTCATTTGGTGGGTGGGGGGTATTTCTTATTTAAATTAGTGCCCAAAGAATAATTTAAATTTGTTAGGTGGTACCCTAAAAATTGGTGGCCAGTCCTTCCCCCTAGACATTTTTTTCTGGAACAGCCGCAAGTCCAAAAAGGGGCATAATTGTGTCAAAATCTCATATAAAGTGCAAGTTCATTTGATGATGTTCAATAAGCGTGTGAAGTTTCAAACTATTAGATCTGTGGTTTGTAAGAAAAAGCTTTGTATGCAAAACTTTAACCAAAGTTGCAACGCCGATGCACAAGTGACTGTAATAGCTCTCCATATTCTTTGAATAGTCGAGCTAGAAAAATGCCTGTAAAAGATGCTTCAAAAGGAGTCAGCAAGTTGGAAAGGTTTAAAGACCTTGCTTGACCTAGCTTATAATAAAGCTTACCAGCCATAGCTTTGTCTGTATGGAGACTTTTCCACGGGGTTCATACATCCAGCCATGATACATCAATAGGAGCTTTAGAGTGTACTTCAGAAATAAAATTATTCCCAGCCATAAAAGTGTAGAAAACAGTAGACAACTTCCATACAGACTTGTGGAATCACCAGATGAGCTAAACCTGAAAAAGAGTATGTGTGTGCAGTTTATTCACCCTTTCATACATACAACAAATCTGCAGCAGACAATTTTAAAACACATAGGAAAAATATATGGAAATGTCTTTAAAGGACAGTATAATTATTGAATAGGAGTTGAAAAATATGTATGAAATAAAAGTATATATATATATATGCTTATGATGAGCCATTCTCCTTCTGCCAGATTATGTTCCGCATGTGGGAAAGGGACAATTGAAAAATAATAACCATAGTATTGCCATTATTAGTTTTACTGCTTGTAACTTTGTTATACACATAGGTCATTCTCAGTTTTCTTTTTCGTTCAATGGAGCTGTACAGCATATTTCTGGTATACTTAAAATTCACAAACTGAACAAACTTACCAATGCACATGATATTAATGTGGCAAAGTTCTCTCAAAACTTTGAATCTTATTTTTGACCTTGTCAATAAATGTTCAAAAGACTTTTGTGCTTCAATACAACTGCTAAGGATTAGATGTTTATCTAAAAACCAGGGTTAAATTATTGAACAAAGAAGGAAGCACATGGAAAGTTGAAGATTACTAATCATAGAGATACACTCACAGGTCTTATTTGTTTGTAGTCCGAGTCTAAATGAATGACTGATTACTAATCCTATTGGTCCGTCTCATATCTATACAGTGTACATGTATGTAAACTATATTGGCCACTATGTCTTGCACTTAAGTGGATTTTACGAAATTGATCAAATTTGTATAATGAAAGAAAATTTATAAATCTCTTACCCAGGGAAGTTTTTCTGGATCCATCCAATTATACCAAATGAAGGATCATAATTGGCTAATTTAATAGACAGAACTAGAACAGTGACAAACAACCAACTTGTGGGAGACCCAGGGTAGGTACCTGCTTTCACCTTGTTCTGAAAAGGATAAAATGTTTTTGTATTATTAATATTATACATATATATATATAGCAACAAAAAAAAACTCTCTTTCTCTTTGTCTATATTAAACATGGCAAAACCACTTCACTGAGCCACCGAAATTTGATGTAATTCAGACATAATAAAAGAAACAAGAGGGCCAAGAGTGATAGTATAGTATCAAATATGTAACTGCTAACATCAGAGAAAATTTGATCAAAAGGGGGAATGAAAATAGAAAGTAGTCACTGTAAATGAAACAGTTCATCAGTAAAGGTGATTTGTAATAAGGCATACATACAGTTTGAAAGAGGTCAACCTAAAGAACGTTCCTGTGAAGTTAGGTTGTTAAATGGCCGAAGGAGATGTCGTTTGAAAGTTAAAGTTCATTTTACCCCTTTTCTGATAATGTCTGGTGGATATCATTTGCCACCAATCAATTTGGCTTGAACAAAATATGTAAGTCACTAATGGTAAATTTCTCCTGAATCAACTTGAAACCAGACAAGAATTTTCAAAAAGAAGTTTTGTCATCTTGCCCCCTTATCTAAGGTGGTCTTGTTGCCATGTCTTTCAACAAATCAATATTGCTTTTGAAGTGGGTAACTAGAAAATTTTCAAAATTATCTTTAATTGTCTTCAGATGAGAATTTTTTTAAAGTTTGGATATTTTTCTCCAATTGATTCTGATACCGCATCAACCAAAGTTTCAAAGTTTCGTTGAAATGGGTCCAATGGATAAGGTGGGATGTCATTTGAAGCTAAAATTTAATTTGACCCAATTCTAAATGTTAAAATTTTGTCATTTGGCCCATCTTCTGATGGCTGCCATGTTTTTCAATCAATCTATATGGCTCGAAAAATCTTTGGTCAACCAATGAATATTTCTACCACATTATTTTGGAATCCAAAAGGCAAATTCAGAGGAGAAGAATATTAAGATTACCATGTTCTCCATAAAACTTAAATCTTTGAGCAATTTTGAAAGAGGGCCACAAAATGAACATTCCTGTGAAGATTGGTTAAAATTGGTCAAATTAAAATTAATAAAATTAATAAAAAAAGCCTATGATGAACTAAATAGTATGGTCGGAAACGAGCGCAGTTCTCGAAATAAGCTGCCCCGCATCACGTGACTAACATCGGGCAACCGCCATTTTTGAAAACGGAAGAAAATTATCAAGTTTTAAAACTGCGTATATCTCGATTTTAACCAATCAATTTGACCTTATTAATTAATCCTTAATGCAATTTAAGTATTCCATTTTCTTTACATGAGAGTATTTTGTCCCGATGTTTCTTTTTAGGTGGATTTTCGTATTGGAAAGTTGACTTCATACGAACAACTTAGTTTACAAATGGCCGAAAGCTGAAACCCGATCTCTTTTTGTCGTTACTTTCCTACGAGCATGATGTTCATGATGGGGCTAATATAGCGGCTTTTTCTCTTTGATTTAAGCCTAATTCACTTATGTTATGTCTTAGATTTTCATATTTCACCCTTATTTTCGTTTTCTTAGACGGGTAGATCAGTTCAAATCTCAAAAATCTAAAAACATGGCATTTTATATGCACGATACGTTGATATTTGGAAACAGTTTTTCAATGTGTTTTAAGGGTCAAATGATGGCAAATTGGTAATTGAAATGTAAATTAAGGGTTGTTTTTCATATGTTATGAATTAGATTTTCGTCTTTTTTAGTTTATATAATCCTTTCTTAGATATCAATTATTGGTAAAAATGCTCTTCCAAAATACCGGTTTATTTACTAAGCGTGATAAACACTACCAGGTAAAAATCGATAACCGAGATGAGATATCCAGTACGATAAGACGCTAATATAGGGCGTTTCTAGACCATACTATTTGAAAGACCCTGGATGAACAGACTGATCAGAATAGATCACATCTTCAGCTGTTGGCTCAGATGATCGAGTCATTAAATGAGTGAAAAAAATAGTAAAATTAAGACCCGATGAGTCCTGAAGACCATTACGCTAGTTAAATCCAAGTCATTTCATATTTACTTTTTTCAGGTAAACATTTATTTAATTTCTGTTTGTTTGATGTTTTACTTTGCTTTCAAAGAAAATCCTTTACATCACAGCTTTTCCTTGAATGATACCAGTACTACTGGTCTGTTCATACTGACACCAGCAAGTCAGTCTTAATGCTAACCCCACAATCCTTAATGTACTTTTCGCACATAAAGCACTGTTATATTGATCACGACAATCTCCTATCAAACATCTACACAGATCATATAATACATATTAACTGACCTTTGCTTTTCCAAGACGCTTTTTCCATGAGTGTATACCACTGTTCCATACAGCTCTGAGGGCATCATGGTTGAGATTAACATCTACGCCTTCATGTGTCACAGTAAAGGAAAAGGCCACAGCTGAGTGAGCTTCTGCCATCTTTACTAGGTAGGAACACCTGGTCACTCAAACCAAAATCTGACTTAAAAAAACAACACATAAATTAACCTTTTTACCACATACAACATATCAGTGGCATACAAAATTGAAAGTTCCATGTAAAATATAGAAAAATCTGTATTTGGACTTTTTCATTGGTGTTCAACGCCAATTTCAACATTAATACTGCTATATATCACAGCAGGATAACGGTTATTCCTGATCCCTGGGGATACACATAAGATATTTTACTCTATTCTAAATTGTACTTTCATCATAACTTCTACTTTTTACTATATTTCCTGCCAGATGTTTTCAAATAAGTCAACTGCAGATTCTTAAGACTTTATTTGAGAAAAAGGATTAAGAGCTGATTGAAGGAATTACAAAAAATAATAGGAAGTTTTTGGTTAGTTGGTAACACCAGGGACGTAGATAAGAGGGATAAGCAACTCCACTAGACCTGTACACCTGTTATCTAGTTAAAATATCACATGGAGAACAAAGTTGTTCACATTTTCACATTTTGTAGCAAATAAATTTGGCACATAAACAAAACAAAGATATTCTGAAAGCTTAAAATTTCAAATTAAGTTAGAGATACAATGAACAACTGCAATTTCTTTGTATTTTGAATAATTACTGGTTTAAAAGACACAGGTATAATGTGATTTCTGAATTTTATTAATTTTGTTCCAAAAAATATTAGACTGACATTATTCACTAGTATAAAATATTATCGAATTGTGTAGTGTATTAAAATATTATTATCTATTGCAATAGAAGAATGTTTAAACTTTCAGAAAATATCTTTGTTATTTTCATTATATCTTCAATAGTTTTCGAGTTTTACTTGATACAAATGTTGGAACGGGTGATAATTTAGTATACAACTGAGTTACTTATCCCTCTTATCCACGTCCCTGTCCCTGGTAACACATAATAATGCTGCAATTCAGTGCTTAGATCTAACTTGATCTTTCACTAAATATCATTCATACCGCCACAAGTCTCTCTGTCACAGGACAGGGTTCATGCATACCATCATCATAACATCCAACCAGAACGCCATAACAAAGTGCACTTCTTCTCTTGATATATATATACAAAATCTCTACAAATTTTCATTGGATTCCAACCTGCTGTTGAATATTGAGAAATAGGGCGGACAAATGTTTGTATATGAATGGCAATACGCATATAATCAAGGGGTCAGAATTCTGTTAAAAACAACAAAATCCAACCAGAATACTATTAATACTTAAGATGTTTCCCGTTAGACGTAAGATTTCGTTGAATTCAGTCTCAGAGTGCAAGGGCCAAATGTAGGAGAAAGAAGGATCTGTCTGCTTAATGAAATCATTGTTTATCTCCTTCAAATCAGTTGGCCATACCTTTTAAATGATGAACTTAATATAAATGTGAAAGAGCCGAGACATTAATTACCAGTGTCTGGTGAACTTTGAAATGTTATCTGACCAAGCAAAAGTTCACCCATTTATTCACATGAAATATGTGTAGTATTTCGAGACGTAAGACCATTATTTTTATTAACAGACTGAGAAAAATTATGTCTTTCTTTCATTGGAATACCTCACTTTTTTTTACCAGACATGTATACTAAGCTGTATCATGTGTATTGATCAGTGGGCCAGGTCTGTGTTTTGGAATGAAAGTCTGGGTTCATAACAGTTTAATACCTTGATACCTTGATGTTAGGTCATCATCTTAAGCCTAAGCTTTTATTGACCTCTCTCAATCTTTTTTATATATAACCGACATTTGTGCGCCTAAGAATAAAGATGGGTGAAATTTCTTGTCATTCCAATCTTCTTTGTTGAGCAGTGATTTAAACACATTTAGTGAACTGGCATTTACAGTTTCACATGTAAGTTTGTTCCACAAATTGACTGATCTTTGCGAAAAGGTGTTAAAGCGTATATTGTTGTGACTTTTCATTTTAATAAATTTTAAGTTATGACCTCTTAAACTGCCTGTTGATAGAGAAAACATTTTGTCCCATTTAAGTTCATCCAGATTATGAAAGCTTTTATAAATCTGAATCATATCAGCACGATCTCGTCTATACTCCAGAGTTGGAATTCCTAGCGATTTCATTCTATCCAAGTCTGGTATTAATTTTGTGGCTCTTCATTGAATTCATTCAATACATTTAATGTCTTTTAATAAGTGTGGAGACCATACACATGACCCATATTCCAAAACTGGTCTTAAAATAGACTTATACAAAGTAAGTAGCATTGGTTTGTCCATATATTCAAAAGACCTATGTATAATTCCCAAATTACGTTGAGCTTTATTAACTATATTCGTGCTGTGAACATCAAAACTCAGTTTGGTGTCAAATGTAACTCCCAAGTCCTTCTCAGAATCAACACTTTCAAAATAAGAATGGTACCCATCTGAGTCTGTCATAGTGTATCTATAGTGGGGATTATTATTTCCTACATGTTATACTTTGCATTTTTTTGAATTAAACGATAATTTCCACTTATCACTCCAGTCACAAAGGTTATCAAGATCTTTTTGCAGCGCTTCACAGTTTGCTTCATTACTAACAGTATACAGGTAATTAATTAATTAATTCCTTACTAATTGTATACAGGTATACAGTATTAAGGTAAAACATTTGCAGTGCTTTAACACATAGTTAGCATGATTTTCCTTCAAAAGCGTTCAAACCTCGACTGTTGAAGGGATTCTATTAGGAGAGGGCTAAGGGTAAAAGTGTAGAAGCTTGCATGTCTTTTGTAACAATATGTAAATTTGTAATTAAACTAGATAGATCTACCGTAATTAATTCGTTATACTTTGCGTAAAAAAAGTTAATAAATCATAACGATAACGTTACGGTTATTCGCCAGGAGCATTGTCCGAAAGGGCGAATTCAGGAAATTACTTATTCAAAACACAAGGATCTGACAGTGACACAGACACGGATTGTGCGTTCAATGACAACAAAAAATCAAATCAAATAAGAAAGAAGATCCCAAAATACGATTAACCATATCTTTGACATAATTCATAACATCTAATCCAAACTATCACAACATACAATATTATGGGTTAATACATGGGATTCAATGTTAGAACCTTACCTTTGCTAAACGTATTTAGCTAAAAGTCTCTTCTGCTGTTAACAACATTGACCTACTACGTCACGTGACCTTTCACTTCCGGATTTGGGCTAATATTTTAATTCTCTACTTTTGACTTTTAATTGTTAAGGAAATGAACGAACGGAAGATTCTAGATCATTTTGATAATAATACAGAATTGGTAGAAAGATGAATATGTATAATAGACATCATTTAAAAAGCTGTTTAATACTTTAATAATTACTTTAGTTATTGGGGACGACCCGGTCCACTTTTCATTCACTAATGTGTTATTTTGATTGTGTTCTTGTTCAGATCAATCAGATCAATTGGTCGCAGCAGGAACTAAGATAAGGGGGAATCGTCCGAATGGAAGCTGAATTATATCATAAAATAGCAAATAAAACGATTATTATGTGTATTACGCCGCTTTCAATAATTGTTCAGATATATACCAAGGCTTTTCTTAAAATAACAAATCGACATCTCATTATCTGTACAAATCGATTGTTATGTGTTTAGCGCAACCGTTTAGCAATTGTTCAGTTATATCACTGCGTTTTCTTGGTAAGTTACCAGTTGGCCCTACTACTGGTCGATTTATCCTGACATATAGCCAATCAGTCGTAATGCTAACCCCGCAACCCTGACAGCCATTACTGCCATTTTTTAAAGTCCATGGTATGACAAGGCCGGCGATCGAACCCGCGACTTCCCGCGCCCGAGGCTAAATAAAACGATCTAACTGTATGGGCATGACAACTACATTTGCTGTAAACTTACACGAATAAACTTTCGGAAGACTTTGTGTGGACAATGATTTCATGCTGTTTCACAAGGGAAGATACTTTTTAAAATATCCCAAATTTCACGTGGGAAAATGTTGTTTCCGTGACCATTGAAATAATGAACAATTTCCCCCTTTTTCCACAATGTTATAACTATTTTCAATAATTAAACCTTTTCTAAAAAGAGACTTCCATTATTATTATTATTTGTTTTTATTTACCCTCGCCGTGCAGAATTAACTACTTGGCGAGCAGTATGAGACTTCCATAGTTTGCCTAGATGTTTTTTATAGCCGTCTGCTGTAGCTATGTTGAATGTTGAAAAGGGTATAAGCACCGTTCATGAGAGTCGACTTAACTTTGTGCATAGGCGTACATGTATTTTCATAAAATGTGTTATTTGTTTCCTGGAATTAAAATTAATGGACAAATGTCACAACGATTAGTCCTTGAAGGGATGAACATATATATACTGCAGGCCTATATGTGTAGGCATATATATGTCATAAAGATGTCAATTGTTGATATATTTAGGTCAATATTGTCATGTAAACCCTTGGTAAAATATTGTTTTCAAATTGACCAGAAGGCTATAGAGTGTTATAGGATTTCAAGCAGTGTGTTTCCTTTTTCAGACTCAATCTTACCCACATATCGGTCGAAATAGCTCCACAGGTTTAATATTAACTAAAGCCATGCGTATGCAAACGACACTGGAAATTACTGCCAGCGACGATCATTATCTGTCGTCCATGCGACATCACTCAGTCTGGTCGAGATATTTCCTCTTTTTTCACCACCTTGTGATAAAGGAAATCTAAAGCGATACTAGCTCATCCGGTATTGACGAGGGCTGTCGATCCAGAGTCGTGAGTTGGAATCCCAGCTCGACCAAAGTTCTTTCCGATGGCGGACACTCCGCCAATGGTCTCACAAGTATGTGCGGAAGGATAGTTAGTTGCCTGGGTAATACAGGTGTGAGAAAAGCCAGGAAGCACATGAGCACGTGAACTGGTCGCATTGATATCATTTCACTACCATGGACCCCGCTAAAACAAACGTTGCATCTGTAGATCTGACGAACTGTTATGAATCAACGCATACTTACAAGTATACCCCTTGATTGTACACGTCTGTCGTTCATTAGTGACACTGCATACATGATTTCACCAGATAACTGCGGGTTGTTTACAAGTTAACGATGATACTTAATATGAGTATAGGTGCTACCTATTTCGGGTAAACATTTATGATATGTTGTGATCGGTGAATAATTCCCCGCGAACTGCAGTTAGCCCCTTGCTTGCAGCACGATCAGTTATTTACGTCAACTACGAGTCCTACCGACCTAAGCAAAGAAAATAAAAATCATCATCAGGTTAAGCTTATATTTAACTTTAATAAGCCAAGTTTTTACATCCATAAAATTATGATGACAGGTACAACAAATAATCAACTTGCCCTTCATAAAGTACTTCAAATAAAACGATTCCATAATTCACGGAACTACATTTGTGACAAGTCAAACTAACGTTTCCTATCATTTCTGTCGTTTTCCTTTTGGTTCATTTAGTTTAAACTTATTTATTGTGAAAATTGTGAAACAAAAACAAGCTTTCAGCTTATATTAATCACGCTCGATGTCTGCTTCCTGGAGACTTAACCAGTGAATACTCACGCCGTTTGTGTGAAAAAAAATCCCAAAGTCAGGACCCGCTGATCACGGGACTCGAACCAGGGACCTTTGATACAAGAGGCCGACGCTCTACATCTGCACCACTAATAGAATGACGTCATAATATGACAGTAATTTGGATTTATAAGTCAAAGGTAAAAAAAAAATTACGAGTTGTTATTTGAACTCGTTTTAGAAATAGACGACGGAAATTATCACACATAAAATTACTTGTGCTCGTTCCTTTATCGAGTACGTATTATCATATTTAATTATTTTCTCTAGAAGTTTTTTTTGTTTCGATATTTTCTTTTCATCCAATCAAAACGTAGCACTGTAGCAGAATCGTGACTGCATCGAAAAATCCATTCTTGACACAATTTTTGGAAAGACGGTATAGCAAAATTTTGCCAAGTTCATACACATTACCTATTGACGGGAAACATCGCCTGCTTCGCCGTCAATTTGTTTACCCGTATTATTTTCAAGTTGTCTGTTAACTTCAGCTTTCTATATCCCACCAAAAGTTCACAAGGATCTCGATAGTGATTTATCGCTTGGATACCTGGGCCGACCAATAATATCGAGTTGCGAGTCTTTAACAGAAAATATATCTTTCTATCTTCCTATGTTGACAATGCGTTAAACCCTCATATGGAAAATGTACCATAATCTGTGAAGGATACTACTGATTCGATCAAGAAATTGCGATCTTTACCCAACCCAGTTTAGATAAGAATTCATTGTGGGTGACACTTAGTTTAAACTTATTTATTTTACATCGATTGCGAAACAAGCCCAAGCCTTTGGCTTAGATTAATCACTCTCGATGTCTGGGTGACACTTGACGTCAGCTCTCTATATAAGTAACATTCCTCATAGGGATGGTATAGATGCATGTAGGTATTTCCATCAATAGGACCTTTTAAACTCTTCTGAATATGTTGAAGACATTTCAAACTTGATCGATATCGTATTGACAAAGAATACTTTCCAATTTATTGATGTTACTTAGCCTCCTACACATCTTGGGAACAGCAATGGGTACGAAGATGACACCAAGTTTTGCTTCTTTATTTACGTGAAATTTTGAAAATCACTTCCTTAGCAATTGTTCTAATAGACCGGACCGTATTTGGGACGGTTGTTGACAGAAATTCGTTAAAGAGTCAATAAACTACACAATAAATAAACGTTTTTATTTTCGGAGTAACTACATTCCTCCCAACACAGACAGCTCAGCCGAAACAAATTGTTCTAAGCGGAGTAATTTTCACACCAAACAGATGAACTGAACAAAGCACTGAAAGTACTGGTGGGACAGTTGTGTTGGTCTTTGTAAATTAAGGTCAGACAGACGAATGCATGTGAATTTACACGAGAAATGTTTGTCAAGTATGAATGCCTTCCGTTACCAATGAGATAAGTTACTTTGATAGAAAAAAAACCAGTTTAATTGTCGCGATTGGTTTGACAATCGCCACAATGCTAACAGAAACAACAACAACGAAAAATATTTACATAGTCGGTTTTGAAAAGCCCGTTGATATTTATTTTCCTTACTGCAGACCAATTTACTCACATCCGATATAGTTCCATCATTGATGCAGAGACGCGATTAATAATAATCATGTCAGTGCTACTTTGGTACCGGATTGTTACTAATATTTGAGTTTTATCGAGACATTATCTACATAGAGTTAAAATATGTAAATATTATCTTCGTCATGATTGGGCAGATAATAAATATCATTGCACGTTCTATCTGCCTTGCAAATAACTCTGATGATACTCAAATCTGGAAATTCCAAAAGGTTCTATAAATAGCTCGCGAGACTGGTGTTCTTAAATCTCAATATTATAAACGCTTTATTTTGTAGTTGTTTAAATATATGAAAGCGTCTAGATGATAAGATTGGTTTACAAAGGTGTAAAGGTCACACGATGTCAGTGTGTACACACGTTATGTATACACGTCTGCACGTTCTAGAGTCAATTAGCAATCAATGCTGAAAGTGTAGCCTTATTTACTTTGGAGATCGAGCATTATAATGTATGCCTATATTTTTATAAATTGAACAGTTTAGCAAATAGTGAAATTGTGCTTTTTGTGCATGTTTTGTGTTTGTTATTGCACTCAAATTTTTCGAAGCAGTTTAACAACCTCAGAGACATATAAATACACTGTGTTTATATGTCTCTGACAACCCTCAATCATGCAATGTGAAGGGACTAAATTTAATAGACCTGTTTAATATTGGACATCATTAAAACAAACACCAAACTAATGGATACTGTTTTCTCTCCTTCTTGATAATTTTGTCATTTCTAAAGTGTACAAAATATTTTATCTTAATATGGCCTAGCGATGAACATGTGATTACCCGAACAATTTAGATAACACATTTAGCCATTCTAATGAGCTAAAACGGTAGTCTATCGAGTACCAACTAGATTTTTCATAAATTTGGAATGGCCTAATTTTGAACACATCATGATTAGTTTCAGAACGTAACTAAAAAAATCACCGAGACAACATTCTGGCAAACTAATTATACTGTCAAAAGATGCAGGGTTGATACATTCTCAAATTGATCCGCACCAGAGTGCACTATTATTTAAAATCGCAAGCCCTACACCGATATACTGCTTGTTACTTTGCAGGATTTTCCATACGATCGCCACTACAGTGCCACTGGCGCTTTGATTTTAATATGCCCATGGTATTTATGTTTGACTATGTCAACAATCCATTATAAACACAGCCGAGTTTGAAATGCTTTGGTAAAGGTTGGGTTCGATAATCACAAAAGGGAAATAGCCAGCATGTTATTGTATATGTAAGTGTTAAAACTATGCAGCATGCAACATAATTGATGGTCAATAAAGGTAGCAAAAAAAACAATTTTACGTAGTTTTCTTTGAAATTATTGATAAACTCGAGATCTCTTATGATCCTATAATTTCGCTCACCTGTGTAACAGAACTTAAAAAGTTGTCCATGTACATACACGGAAATTAAGCCCCTGGTGAGTTTGAAAGCAGTGTAAAACGGCTCAAATTGACATTTTTCTACTTTTAATAATCTTTAAGATACAATTATGATAAGTTACCTAGCAAGATCTGTGTAATAAACGGTCATTAATATGTGATCCTAAACAATGAACCTTAAGCAAAGAGGTATTTTTACAGCTACCTTTTGGAGTGAAATTACATTTTAGTCATATGCATTTTTTCTGAACTACTCTTAACCTATGGCTAATGACGAATTATTTATATGACAATATTATAAACTATTATATTTTTAATAG
Source organism: Serripes groenlandicus (assembly GCA_031761405.1). NCBI lineage: Eukaryota > Metazoa > Mollusca > Bivalvia > Cardiida > Cardiidae > Serripes > Serripes groenlandicus. The sequence goes on along the minus strand of JASEVX010000005.1, from coordinate 61,961,540 downwards.
AGACTAAATGGGTGCATATTCTGGGAACAACCATTCTTAATGGTATGAATTAAAAACTACTAATGTATGTTTACGAATTCTGACGCATCTACAGCATGCAAGATTTGAAATAATTGTGGCAAATGGAATGTTTGCTCAATGTAAGCAATTGCTCCTTTTTTCTGAAAGTTTTCAACTTTATTTAATACTGGTTCTTTCATTTATATAATTTCCATATTTTTTAACACATGTTTTCCAGGTCGTCTGCTGCTGTTTGAGAGTCAGAAAATCATATATATTTATCGTGCTGTCTTGTCTTAACAGAGGCCCCAAACTCATTAATAAGTGCTGGATTGGTTGTAAAAAGGATAGCAATGGAACAAGCAGACAGTTTTGTAAAGTGTGTTGGTTCATATATGCACTGATAAAGAGAATATCGCTGATATAGTGCTATTTTGTTTTTGGTTATAGCTTGGTTTTGCTTCCTGATAATTAGGTCACTTGTAATAAATATGAACTTCTCACTAGTAATAAATATTTCATTAGTTCTGGTATCCAGCACTCTCAGTACACAATTTCGGCATATGCATTAGCTGTTCTGTTAACCATTTCCCGTATACATACGCTTTATTATGCCTTTGCAGCGAACGACTTTAGAAAACATTCAATATGACCAATTTCTCCATTTTTATGCCCCCCCCCCCCCCCCCCCCCCCCAAAAAAAATACTTTAACCTTGACCACTTCTTTTGAACCATAACAGGTACGGCTACCATATTTCACATGTGTATTCCTTGTGGCATGACCGTTCTGTCAGTACCAACATTGTTGACCTTGCGACCTTGACCTTTGACCTAGATGTTGCCATTCTCGAAAAAAACTTTAACCTTGGCCATTACTTTTGAACTATAACAGGTACGGCTACCATATTTCACATGTGTATTCCTTGTGACATGACCTTTCTGTCAGTACCAACATTTTTGACCTTGCGACCTTGACCTTTGACCTAGATGTTGCCATTCTAAAAAAAAACTTTAACCTTCACAACTTTTTTTGAACCATAACAGGTAAGGCTACCATATTTCACATGTGTATACCTTGTGACATGACCTTTCTGTCAGTACCAAAAAAATTCACCTTGCGACCTTGACCTTTGACCTAGATGTTGCCATTCTCGATAAAAACTTTAACCTTGACGACTACTTCTGAACCATAACAGGTACGGCTACCATATTTCACATGTGTATTCCTTGTGACATGACCTTTCTGTCAGTACCAACATTTTTGACCTGGCGACCTTGACCTTTGACCTAGATGTTGCTTTTCGGGGGCATCATTGTTTCACAAACACATCTTGTTCACAATGTTTTCAACTCTATGAAATAATTAATTTAAAAAGATTTTTCCAAAATGTATTCTATATGTATTCGAAGTCGTCGCTAAAGAAGTGTTTTATGTGGGATAGGATTAGGCGTTTAATATAACACTCAAAAGAGGACTTGCTTATTTTACATTCCACAAAATAAATACTTGCCTCCCTATCGTCCAGGTTTGTGGGGATAGCATGCCGACAGACGCGCTGGTTTAAGGATAACTTAACTAGCTGTACTGGTAATTCACCCAGGAAACGCCGCGATATGATTGAAATCCTGTTGAAAAGGGTCTTATATACCATATAAACAAACAAACCACCCAGGAATTTATAAATTATTATATATCTATTATTGTCGTCAACAATCTGATTGTGAAAGCTCTATAATCAATGTTCATGAAACCTATTCAGTTTGTTTATCTTGCTTAGTCTTTGGCCAAGTCCGAATATGGGTCATGTCAGGTAAAAGAAAAAAAGTCAAATTGGAGGACAATCTTGTTAACACTCTGTATGCCGCATTTATAACTTGAGCATATTGAAACTGTGTCCGAATATCTAGCTAAAGTTCGAATATAGATCATTTCCGGTCAATATCAATTAAGGCAACTAGGCCAAATGTTTTCTCAGCAGCTTTGAACTTTGTCAGAATGTTTGTCTTGATGATATCTAGGCCAAGTTTGAATATGGGTCATGTTGGTAGAAAACTAGGTCACGAGGCTAAATTCAAGGAAAATCTTGTTAACACTCTTGAGGCCGCATTTTAGCTTGAGCAGGTTGAAACTTTGTCAGAATAAATGACTTCATGATATCTCAGCTTAAATGTAATATATGTCAAGCCTTGTCAAAAACTATATCACTAGGATAAATTCGCGATATATTCTTTGTCAGAATGAATGTCTTGATGATATCTAGGCTTATATTAAATATAGGTAATGTTCGGCCAAAAACTAGGTCACTATATATCTTGTTAACAATCTAGGCATTTTTTGCTTCTGCAGCTTGAAACTTCGTCGGAATGTTTATCTTTATGATGTCTAGGCGAATAATGTAAATGGGTCATGTCGTGTCTAAAACTAGATAACTAGGGCAAATTGAAGGAAAATCTTGTGAGCACTCTCTGGAAGCCGCATTTTTAAATTGAGCATTTTGAAACGTTGTCAAGATTTATTGTCTTGACGATCTCGAAGTTGAGTGTGAATATAGCTGCTATTGGGTCAAACATTAGGTCACTAGGCCAAATTTTAGAAATATCTTATTAACACTATAGAGACATCAGTTTTTGCTTTAGTAGCTTTAATTTTTTTTGGAATGTTTGTCTTTGATGATATCTAGGCTAAGTTTGAATATGGGTCATGTCCGTGAAAAACTAGTCCACAAAGCTAAATTGACGGAAAATCTTATTAACACTTTGGATACCGCTTTTTTAACTTGAGCAGGTTGAAACTTTGTCAGAATAAATGTCATGATGATATCTAGGCTTAATTCTAATATAGGTAATGTCCGGTCAAAAACTAGGTCACTAGGCCAAATTCGAGGAATATACTGTAAACAGTCTAGAGACCACATTTTTTTTTCTTCAGCGGCTTGAAACTGACTTTGTCAGAATGTTTGTCTTGGTGATGTCTAGGCTAATTTTGTATATGGGTCATGTCAGGTCTAAAACCAGGTCACTAGGCTAAATTGAATGAAAATCGTGTTAACACTCTGGAAGCCGTATTTTAACTTGAGAATTTTGAAACGTTGTCCGAGTAATTGTCTTGAGTTTGAATATAGCTCATGCTGAGTCAAAAACTATGTCAATAGTCCAAATTGTAGAATATTATTGTTGACACTCTAGAGATCACTTGTTTTGCTTTAGCAGCTTGAAACTTTGTCAGTATGTTTGTCTTGATGATAGCTAGGCTAAGTTTGGATATGGGTTATGTGTGTAAAAAATAGGTCACTAGGACAAATTAATTGAAGAAAAATATTGTCAACACTGTTCGCGCCGCAATTTCAACTTGAACATGTTGAAACATTGTCAGATTAATTGTCTCTGTCAGATTGTTTGTCTTGGTGATAATTAGGCCATTTTCTAATATGGGCGATGTCGGGTTAAAACCCTTAGTCCTATGTCATAATGTCGATTTGAAGGGAAAACTCGTTTACCTTTATTTCTGATGTTATCTAGTCCACGCTTGAATAGGCGGTCATATCGGGTTAAAATCAGGGTCACTCGGTCAATTTGAAGGGAACCGCAAAATGAGTTATTGTCATTGAGGCTATGTGGTTGACTTAACTCAGATGAACGATCTAAGACTACTGAGGGCCACATTTTTGACATATTCTTTTAGGAACACCTCGATGACTATCATCGTTTCTATCTTTGATTTCCTTTATTGTTTAATAAAACCTGTATTGAACAAGTCAGCCGTGAATCCATTGAGGTGCTGCTCCGTAGGTTAACAATACGTTATTTAATACAAATGATTATTTATAGCTTGTGTTACAAAATGAATAGTTTATTTTTAAATCAACTAATTTAAGACGGGTTTAGTTATCTCCCTTGAAAATAATTTGTGATAGATTGACCCATATTTGAATTGCTGTTTTATCCGTGTTTCCATTGCACTGCACTGTAAACATATTTATACACGTTACATATTTGCAGTAAAACATTTATCTAGATTTAAACGGCGTCAGTTATATGTAATGTGTCTGTAGGGATTTTACGAACTTAGTTGTAAACAGTAATTTTAACCCTTCCGATGTTCCTAACATACACCAAATCAGACTCAGATGACTAAGACAACCCTTAACCCTTTCCCTCATATAGACGCTTTCTGACGCCTCTGCAGCATACGGATTTTTGAAAACATAGTGACAAAAGAAGAAATTGCTCAAAACGAGCAATTTCTCTTTTTGCCACAATGTTTTCCACTTTTAGTCATAGGTTATCCATTCAATTATAGAGTTTTTCTATTTTTTGTCAAAATATGTTCAAAGTCGTCTGCTACAGAATTGTCGTATGAGGGAAAGGGTTAAACAATATTCTCTCTAAATGAAAGTACTACTATTGAATCGAATTGGAAATATTTTGTCAAAATTAATAATTGCCCATCATGAGCAATTTCTTCTTTTGCCACACTGTTTTCCAAAGCCATCTGCTGCAGAGGCATTAGAAAGTGTCTGTATGTGGGAAAGGGTTAATTTACGCATGAATTACGGAAACATTAACCCTTCCCTCATATAGACGCTTTCTGACACCTCTGCAGCAGTCGGCTGTTTGACAACATTGTGAGAAAAGAAGAAATTTGCCACAATGTGTTCAACTTCTTTCAGTAAATATTCACTCATTTATAGGGATTTTCTATATTTCTCCACATGATTCCAAAGCCGTCTGCTGCAGAGATTTGTTGTATGTGGGAAACATTCATGCTAGTATAGTAGCATTACGGCATGAATTACGGAAACATTCATGTTAGTAGTAGCATTACGGCATGAATTACGGAAACATTCATGTTAGTAGTAGCATTACGGCATGAATTACGGAAACATTCATGTTAGTAGTATCATTACGGCATGAATTACGGAAACATTCATGTTAGTAGTATCATTACGGCATGAATTACGGAAACATTCATGTTAGTAGTATCATTACGGCATGAATTACGGAAACATTCATGTTAGTAGTAGCATTACATCATGAATTATGGAAACATTCATGTTAGTAGTATCATTACGGCTGGTGCATCGGTGTCGGGATCAATATTAATGTTAGTTCTGCTAAATAACCCATGAAACTCCGTGATAAACATGTAACTGAAATAGTATTGAAATCGTCGTTAAATAACGATCAATATTAATGTTAGTTCTGCTAAATAACCCATGAAACTCCGTGATAAACATGTAACTGAAATAGAGTTGGAATCGTCGTTAAATAACGATCAATATTAATGTTAGTTCTGCTAAATAACCCATGAAACTCCGTGATAAACATGTAACTGAAATAGTATTGAAATCGTCGTTAAATAACGATCAATATTAATGTTAGTTCTGCTAAATAACCCATGAAACTCCGTGATAAACATGTAACTGAAATAGAGTTGGAATCGTCGTTAAATAACGATCAATATTAATGTTAGTTCTGCTAAATAACCCATGAAACTCCGTGATAAACATGTAACTGAAATAGAGTTGGAATCGTCGTTAAATAACGATCAATATTAATGTTAGTTCTGCTAAATAACCCATGAAACTCCGTGATAAACATGTAACTGAAATAGAGTTGGAATCGTCGTTAAATAACGATCAATATTAATGTTAGTTCTGCTAAATAACCCATGAAACTCCGTGATAAACATGTAACTGAAATAGAGTTGGAATCGTCGTTAAATAACGATCAATATTAATGTTAGTTCTGCTAAATAACCCATGAAACTCCGTGATAAACATGTAACTGAAATAGAGTTGGAATCGTCGTTAAATAACGATCAATATTAATGTTAGTTCTGGTAAATAACCCATGAAACTCCGTGATATACATGTAACTGAAATAATGTTGGAATCGTCGTTAAATAACGATCAATACTAATGTTAGTTCTGGTATATAATCCATGAAACTCTGTGATATAAATGTAAGTGAAATAGTGTTGGAGTCGTCGTTAAATAACGATCATTATTAATGTTAGTTCTGGAAAAGTACCCATGAAACTCCGTGATATACATGTAACTGAAATAGTGTTGGAATCGTCGTTAAATAACGATCAATATTAATGTTAGTTCTGGTAAATAACCCATGAATCTCCGTGATATACATGTAACTGAAATAGTATCGGAATCGTCGTTAAATAACGATCAATACTTATGTTAGTTCTGGAAAATTACCCATGAAACTCCGTGATATACATGTAACTGAAATAGTGTTGGAATCGTCGTTAAATAACGATCAATATTAATGTTAGTTCTGGTAAATAACCCATGAAACTCCGTGATATACATGTAACTGAAATAATGTTGGAATCGTCGTTAAATAACGATCAATACTAATGTTAGTTCTAGTATATAATCCATGAAACTCTGTGATATAAATGTCACTGAAATAGTGTTGGAGTCGTCGTTAAATAACGATCAATATTAATGTTAGTTCTGGAAAATTACCCATGAAACTCCGTGATATACATGTAACTAAAATAGTGTTGGAATCATCGTTAAATAACGATCTGTACTAATATTAGTATTGGTAAATAACCCATGAAACTCCGTGATTAACATGTAACTGAAATAGTGTTGAAATCGTCGTTAAATAACGATCTATATTAATGTTAGTTCTGGTAAATAACCCATGAAAGTCCGTGATATACATGTTACTGAAACAGTGTTGAAATCGTCGTTACAACGATCAATACTAATGTTAGTTCTTGTAAAAAAACCAGTAGATGGCTTCCTGTAGGAATGCTTTGAAATTTAGCACAAGGAGATATATAGACCTGCCCGTGTGGCCACATATTGGGATTTCTTTTTGTCTTTACTAAGTGTATTAATTTACGGTAAATACTTTTGAAACACCCCTTTTACACTCTATATACTTGTGTGAGTTTTACAAATTAAAAAAAAAAGACAAAGGCCGGTATATTAATCTAATGTAAGTACATTTTAGATAAGCGAAATTCATGCTGTATCTGGTCTAAACAAATTAAATAGAGAACCATTCTTTTGAAGTGGTTACCTACCACATACGCTTTATCATTTCAATGGTTCTCAAACCGGGAACCAACAAAAGGCGCGCTAAATGTAGTCTGGTTCCTTTCATCCTATATATATTACGCAGTACTCAAGAAGACGCTTATCTCGACGTTATTACGTCACTGTGTTTTACTATTGTTATCTGCTCTTTTCCTTAGTTGTTTTATTTGTTTTTAACGAATAATTTTTTCTCAAAAATATATGAGTTAACGCCATCGCTTTGAGATTTGAACTTTACGATTCCGCGTTCCGTTAAACTACACCTTTGCTGAAAATAGTCCTAGTATTTTTTCCGATATTGCATATCACTTTAATGTGTTATTTCAATGAAGTGAAGTTATATTAAACTATCGAATCAACACAGAGAATATCAAATTAATAATAAAGGCATATATTTCATGTGTCTGTAGGCATGTATAAATTTTGAGTTGTGCGCCCATTGACTAGTGAGTGACGTAGTTAACGCTAGCAAACCTGAATTTCGACCGAACGCTGACTGCAGAGCTCCAGATAAGGTGCGTGAATACATAATCACGCATTGAAATGCAGGAAAAACGAATGAAAATATTTGCTGTTCGCCGTATCACGCATTTAAACCCGGAATAACGAATACATAACATTTTCTGTGCGTCGTTTTAATCGTAAGACAAAATAAATGTGATGCATTTTCCAGAGAAATCCCGATCGTTAAATATAATCGCGGTCGAATAAATTACCCTAACACGTATGTAATTCACCTTGGTATCATTTGACACTTCACCGGTATGTGAAGTTCTTATGGAACAACGAGTTCTCATGCTTCGGAATTGATACAAATAATGTCTGCTCGCGGGCGAAAAAGATCCGTCTGCACAACCAATTAAACCTGGTTCGTTATAAAAAATATATCAAAATGGAAGAACTGCCGTGGTAAATAAACAACAGCCAATTAAAAGAAAACATCATGAAAAAGTTTCCCCAAAAACAATCGATCTTTGGATACGGGAGTTCCTGTGGTTGATTTTGACTGATGAAGTTATGCATTTTGTCTTTTCTTCCCTAGTAATACACAATGTGTCCCTCAAATAATAAAGTTCATAAAGATTAAGTGATTTACCAATATTATTTAATATTTAATTCGCATACCAATGAATCATTCTGGAGACCTGACTTTAACCCATCGGAAGGGTCTGTTAAGTGTGTCCAAGTAAGAATATAGGTTGAAAAACAATAAAAATTACCTTTATTAAAGCAAGAATTTTGGACAAATTTGAAGTTCTATAAACAATTGATTTCATTATATAATAACTATGCATATGGAATAGACCCCCAAAAACAAGGGACGTAGATAAATCTACGTCCCTGTCAAAACAAATCACAATATTTCACACTATGAAATGCATTGTATACTTAAGTAGTTAAAGGGAGGTAATTAAACAAGATTATTTATAGACATGTCTAGAAAGTAACTTATTTTGTCTTGAAATGCATTGTATACTTAAGTAGTTAAAGGGAGGTAATTAAACAAGATTTATAAACATGAATAAAATGTTTATTAAAGTAAATTGTAAATTCAAAATAGTGCAGTAAAAGGAACAATGAGTGGCGGGGTAGTCCAGTGGTTAACACACTTGACTGTCAATCCAGAGGTCTGGGGTTCAAATCCCGTTCCGGGTTCTGGAAATTTTAGGGATGCTTTTAAGCGTCTCCCACTCAACTAGAGGTTAAGTACTGGTCCTTTCCTGGAAAAATAACCTCGCGAGTATCGGTGCTATACACCGGGCACGTAAAAGAACCAAGGGGTCTTTTTATGAAAGAGCTAGGGTATCGCACCCGGACTCCCTTGTATCTAACTTTGTCTGCTCGCCAAATAGAAAACGATGTTCTAATTATAGACCATTCATTTATATTTATATTTATCAACCCTTCGGGCTAAGGTGCGCGTCAAAATGCTTGTTTTATCAAGAAAAGCGTCTATTTGTGGGAAAGGGTTAAGTATGCTTGTCATTATCTAGTTTTGTTACCATCTGCAACTATTTGACATGATGCATTTGATTTATCAGGGATCAGCAAATCATATATTCATACCATTACAGTATTGGGCCACTTATAACATATTTATGTATTTATACTTTTCACATTTTTAACGTTAAATTGTTTGCAGAAGATTTTTGCACATTGCAGATATTAAAGCCTTTACCCCATTTAGAGGCTTTCTGATCACATTGCTGTAGACACCTTTAGAACACATTTTGACTGAAGTAGAACTTGCTCAATGCAAGCAATTCCAATCTTCCTATAATATTTTCTTCCCCTTTCCTATGTACTATACCTCCATTTATAGAGATTTTTATATATTTGTTGCAAAGATATGTTCAAAGTCGTCTGCTGCAAATGTTTTGTATGTGGGAAAGGGGTTAATTAACAAACCATGAAACAAGCTTTAAAAAAAATGAAGCAAAATAAGATGATCTCAATTTTTACTATAATGCTTCCAAATTTTGATTTTGTGATTTTAAGTTTTTACTCAAAGGGTAAAGTAAGAAATGTTATGAAAAAAACATAGTATGCAACAGTGCGGCTAGCATATTTTATCTGTTATGCTACTACATTATGCATGTTTATTTTTTAAAATAAATCCTGTTTTACCCATACATTTTTCACAATTATCCGTATACACCCAGTACATAACAGTATATATTGAACATATCAACTTGTGAAAATATTATGTTATCAAAGGGAAACTAGCTCATAATGAGCTATTCCCCATTTGCCACAATGTATCGATCAACAAACAAGTTCCTCAGTAATTAAAATCTTAAGAAATGTTGACTATTTACATGAAACTATTAGCATACACATTAAGAAAGTCTGCCCCAAAAACCTGTCAAACGATGAAGATGTCTCTTTTAAAATATATATGGACAAAGATTTATTTATAATCATGAAGTAGACTAGATTGTCTAACAAGAGCTGTCCGCAAGACAGCATGCTCGACTATTTGGCCATTTGATACTATAGACAACAGTTGTTACTGAGATAGTGGCTTGATAGTATAGAACTATAAATCAGGTTGGATAAGTCTTGTTTGAGAAGCATCTGCTGTTTGTGAGAAAAAGGCATGCAAAACTTCAACCCAAAATTGTAACTTCACAAAGGGCCATAATTTATAATAAATTCAGTCAGGAGTTACCTTATCTGATTGTTTGATATCATTAAAGACTATATTGAAGCTTTAAATCAATCTCTAAGTGGTTACTGAGATATGTGCATGATCGTGCCATGCATGCAAAACTTTAACCAAATTTTAAAAGTCAAACAATGGCCATAATTTGTACTTAATTCATACAAGAGTTATCTAACTTGACTGTCTGACACACCGGAAGACATGAATGAAGTTTCAAGGCAATATCATTAGTGGTTACTGAGATATATCCATGAAAGTACCTTACATGCAAAACTTTAACCAAAAATTCTAAGTAAAAAAAGGGCCATAATTTGCATTATATGCTGGAAAGAGTTATCAAACTTGATTCTTTATATAGGTGTGATGGTTGAAAGGGTTGTATAACGTTTCAATGCAATGCCTCAAGTAATTACTAGGATATGGACTTTTAATGTCGTTGCACACAAAACTTTAACCAGAATTTCTAAGTTATAAAAGGGTTGTAACTTGCAGTAAATGCATGATAGAGTTATTTTACTTGATAATATACATAGGTGTGATGGTTGGGAAGCGTTGTATAAAGTTTCAATGCAATGCGTGAAGTAAATACAGAGATATGGACTATTAATGTAATTGCACGCAAAACTTTAACCAGAATTTCTAAGTCCAAAATGGTGCATAATTGTGTCAAAATCTAAAATAGAGTATTGGGACTTGTCCTGCAAGGTCATTTGATGATGTCCAATAAGTGTGTGAAGTTTCAAAGCAATAGCATTTGTGGGTTTTGAGAAAAAGACTTTAACTAAAATTTCTAAGTCCGAAAAGGTCCATAATTGTGTCAACATCTGATATAGAGTTATGGGACTTGTCCTGCAAGGTCATTTGATGATGTCCAATAAGTGTATGAAGTTCCAAAGCAATAGCATCTGTGGTTTGTGAGAAAAAGCCTTGCATGCAAAACTTTAACCAAAGTTGCAACGCCAACGCCGACGCACAAGTGACTGTAACAGCTCTCATATTTTCGAATAGTCGAGCTAAAAAAACTACTAAGTTTTAAAGCAAGTTTAAAACAAACAAAAAACATGATCAAATGCAATTATTAATTACATTTTCAAAAATATTTGTTACCAGTACTTTCAGTACTTTGATTCTATGTGATGTGATTGCTTGAACCGGGAACGAAAAAAAGACGTTTGCTCGTTCGACATTTTGATGAAACAATATAAGAAAGTGATGTTTTGAAGTATACTCGTGTTGTAAATTTCTAACACCTTTACCTTTTATATTGGTTATACCCATTCAATGTTTTGGGTCTTAAGGATGTACTGAACTGAGAAGTGGATATTTAAAAAAAAAAAAAAAAAAATTTTACAATGTTATTAAATCTTCTGGTTATGTTGTCAATTAAAACATGTTTAGTCATTATACCTTTTTATAATGCTTCAAATTTAAAACATAGTGGATTAGATTTGTTTGAGATAAAGGGCTGAATTTTTTCGTGAGCCTTCCAAGCGCTGTCCAGACGCCATGTTTGATTATACAATACAACTGGGTAAAAAGAAGATATTAAAATCCATGTATATAAATTTTAATCTAGAACTTGTATGAAGATATGTATGAAAAAAAAAATATATATATATTCATATTTTAACATTTTTTAGCCATTCAGACAAGAAAAACTGAAAAAAATTTGCTCAATGACAAATACTTTTCTTTTTAAATTTTGATAAATGATAGTAATTGCAATAACCTAAAGAAGTTTCAGAAAAAGTTAAATATTATAAATATGTTTTTTTCCTTATTTCAAAGTTTTGAACTTGTCTATTCTTACACTTGACAAATACGGGTTCTCATGAGGTAACAGTAGCGTCTATTTTTGAAGTTTAATTACAACGTATCACGTGAACGTCCAAAGATATGGGTAAAATAACTTCAGAATAAACAACAAGAAGACAAACAATAAGCATATCATCTTTCAAATATTGGTAATTTGCATGAAAACTTGTTTTTTTCATGTGCTGAAATAGCAAAATAATGCATATCATAAGGCTTTCATAAATGGATCTAGCAACAAAAAAAGCCCACTAACATACCATTTTTTTGTGGGTTTTTTATTAAACAATTACATCCAACTTTCAAAAAAACAATGTAACAATAAAAGTTAAATATTATAAAAAATCCACTTTTCAGGTCAGTACATTCTTAAACTCTCTCCATTAACAATTTAAAATAACACTGAATCAGGTGTATACCCTTACTGTGCCTCTGCAACAGACGACTTTTGAAATAAGTGTGGCAAATGGTGAAATTGCTCATAATAAGCTTAATTTTCTCCATTTACGGTTTGAACCCTTTCCCACATACGAGTATATACCCTTTCTGAGCCTCTGCAGCAGACGACTTTTGAAATAATTGTGGCAAAAGGTGAAATTGCTCACAATGATAATAATTTTCTCCATTTACGGTTTTAACCCTTTCCCACATACGAGTATATACCCTTAAATGAGCCTCTGCAACAGACGACTTTTGAAATCATTGTGGCTAAAGGTGAAATTGCTCATAATGAGCTTAATTTTCTCCATTTACGGTTTTAACAATTTCCCACATACGAGTATATACCATTTCTGAGCCTCTGCAGCAGACAACTTTTGAAATCATTGTGGCAAAAGGTGAAATTGCTCATAATGAGCAATTGCTCCATTTGCCACAAACATTTCAACTCTTTTCAATTATTTTAATATCATTTATTGAGATTATCTATGTTTTGTTCTTGATCATTTCAAAGTCTGGGAGGTTAATAAACATCATTGAAATCATTATGGCCAAAAGCAGAAATTGCTCATAATGAGCAATCATGATTTGCTTTTAAAGCAATAATATTAAACACTTTTCAGTTATCATACTATCATCTTATAGATTTTTTGTAGAGTTGCGCGTATGCGCAAACGAGACCATTGTTTCAGGTTGAATTTTGAAGTCACGTGACGTAAATGCCCCAGAACACATACAAAAATAGAGCAAACAAATCAGACTGAATTACGAATGCAAACATAAGCAAAAGTAAAATTAGTAAAATAAATTCACTTATTCTAGGTATCCAAATAAAATTACAAAGTCTTTTAATGTGTAAATATCATATTTAAGTGTACTCAATTATTTAGATATCACTACGACAATCGCGCAATTACCCTTTGTAAATTGTAATCCTTTCTTCCCTCTCGGCAGAGATGTAAACATCCACTCGCCCACTACCATAAGCGAGTGGAATGAAGGATCGGGATAGTACGAAATTCTAGGCGCTAGTCCATACATATTCGTTCATGTCCGTATTCATAATGATAGTATGCATTGCTTAACATTTTCTTTCTCTTTCTCTCAGTACATCTATTCCTTCGACAAAGTTGCGTATAGAGTCAACATGTTCTCGTTTCTAGTAACGAAGCCCATCGAAGTCGTTTTAGTTATGCATTCGTTTTCAATAGGTAAGTTTCCTTTCACATATATACCACACGCAGGTTTCCGCAAAAACATGAGTAGGATCAATCGACAATATATTCATATTGCATGGTTTAATAAAATAAATGTATTTTTTTATTTATTTATTATAAAATAAATTGGGTTTTCAATAAGGGTTTTCAATAAGGACCGGCACCCGGCGAATCATTGCCGTTTCGTTTTGACAAAATCGCCGGTTCAAATCTGTGCCACAATCAAACAATTATGACAGGGCTTTTTTTTTTAAAATATATGAATAAATAGTGTTTTAGGAGTATTCTCCGATAGCTGCTAGCACTCGCCGAAAGTCAACGATTAACGATGACTTTTGCATTTTGGATAAGTGCATTCGACAAGGTCCGCGTCTAAATTCCCGACTTCTAAGAAAGAGATTTGAGCGCTTTAAATTGCGGCGATTGCGAGTCAATGTTCTAAACACTTGTTTATAAAGCGTTTAGAATACTTTGAGTATTACACAGTGTAACGAATATGCAAATTAGCATCACCGTTTCGGGTGATGAGGTTTAGGGTTAGATATATAAGACAAGTGGACCCCTTCAGGGTTGAGTATACTTTTCGCTGAAGGGATCTTCTGCGTCTTTAAGCCCTGCACGTTTCATTTGGTGGCCAATGTGGGGGGATGAAGACAACTGCCATACCGGAGTTGCCTTACCCCTGAATTTCCCAGGCCAAGACTCGGGACGAGTCTTCTCGGAGTGGGAAGTATTGTAACGAATATGCAAATTAGCATCACCGTTTCGGGTGATGAGGTTTAGGGTTAGATATATAAGACAAGTGGACCCCTTCAGGGTTGAGTATACTTTTCGCTGAAGGGATCTTCTGCGTCTTTAAGCCCTGCACGTTTCAACAGTTTAACATTTGAATTTGACAGTTTGTTCGTTATGATTTTGACGCGATTCAAGATTTTGACGCGATTATTTCGTTCATAGAGTTGATTACTACCAGATGACTGAGTTGGTGATGGAAAGAACATTAAACAGTTAAGTTAAGCTAAAACATGCACATGCAGGCGAGTGTTTCATTAGGATAAGTGCAACACTCAATTCCCAATCCTTCTTGCCCTTTAACAAATCACAACCCACCCCACAATATAAAAACTCTGCAGCAGAAAATCACATTTATTGGAAGTGTAATCATTGAATATAGTTGAAAACATTGTTTCAAAAGGAGAAATTGCTTGTTATGAGCAATTTCTTCTTCTGCATCAATGTTTTCAAAAGTCGTCGGCTGCAAATACGTACGCAAGTGCCGCCGTGGTCGAGTGGTTATATAGCGTCAGGGATTTAAAAACGGACGTCCTGTGTTCGATCCCAAGATGCGACACGAGGGTCATGGTGGAGTGCCCTTGGGCATGGCACATTTCCTAGCTTAGTACTGGTTTGTTTACCCAGGGATCACGCATACAAAAACAATATCTGGTTAAGCAGGGTGGACAAATATCTGGAGCTAGTGTTGTCATAGTATCCGATGACATCACCATTTAGGTGAGTAATGATACGAATCCGCCTATTGAAAAAAGATACAAGGTTGGCGTCTGGGAACAATAGCGATTTCAAATCAACCTGTGCATCCGTTAGATATGATCAATATCTAAACTGTTTTCATGTCAATTACAAAAGCGTGTTAGGAGCTACTGTCTACTTGTGTAAATCCTATAAGCAGATGTTTAGCCTGATCCTACACTCTTCGTAACTGCCAATGCGAACCTCCAAACACCCCCCGCCCCTCCCTCTCCCCAAGGACGGTCACATTAATAATGCATGTACAGCAACAATGAACTGCTTTTAACATTTTCCAGATACTTTCTGACGCCTTTCAAGTAGACGCATTATCATAATAGATCTTTGATTCCACAAAATGTTTCCAGAGTCGTCTGCTGCAGCTTAGTGGGTTAAAATGAAAGATCTAGTCTGAAACTTATTGTCGAATACGAAGTGAATGAAAGGAAATACGTTAATGTGTATGATTAAAACTTGATATTAATTAATACTCCCGGTGGGCGTGTTCTGTCTGAAGACACGTGTTGTTCAGGCAAAACGGTTGTAACTAACTAATTGTATGGCTTACTCTTCGCATCTCCGCATGAAAATGTGATGTAAAGTGGTAAATGGTAAAATCGAAAACAATAATCAGAAAAACGAAAAAAAAAAAAAAAAGGGAAAATGCCGTGTATAGTGAGTGCGTAAGCGAGCGATCCCTATCGGATGTGGTGCTGCAAGTGGAAAGGGTGCAGAAAACCGATAAATGAACCGACCGAAGTTATGTCAATTTTGTAAATAGATTTTATCCGCGCGATAGAGGTTCAGTTCTGACGCAAATAACTATCGAGCGCGGACTCAAACTGACTGTTAGTGCGCTTGTGAATTTAGAACGTTTTGGTAATCATACAAAGGAAACAGCATGGTGAGTTGACGATTTTTCTTTTCTAATTTATTGAATGCACGACTGAAATAAGATTTATCACTATTTTATACTTATGAAAATAAACTGATTTTCAGATTCCTTTGTTAACATAAATATTCTCTGTACAACTTCAATTTTGGTATCGGTTTCTAGCATCCGAATTATAACAAAGAAACAAAAGAATCTGATGAGACTTTTTAATTCATGATTTTTTTCTAAAATGCGAGATGGCGTCTTCTCTTGTGTATTCATTGTATTTTTTATTTTATTTAACCACGTTAAAAAAGTCGCTTAGAATTATGAATTGTTTTAATATTAAATTGAAATCATTTCGGAGTCGCAGTATCGCTGGACAAGCTACGTTTTAAACCGAACTAAATGACTGATTACGTAATATTTTGACTTGTTGTATTATTCGCAAATAAGGATTTCTTTGAAACCACCACCATCTTCCTTTCCAGTAATTTTCACCAGAAAATCGATAGCCGGAAGGAGTGTAATAAAGTTGAAGAGGTCTAAAGAAAAACACTACTTGGTGTATTCTTTCAATTAACGCTAAATATTGTTTCCCACAAGTTTCGTCTGCTGTTGAACACATGTTTTTTTTCTTTCGGTATTTCATTTCGTATTTATAATCGATTGTATGGCTGTGTGAAACTCGGAACACAATTGATCTTTTCAGCACTCTGTTTAGTGATACCCAAATGTATTCATGCTGAATTCATCAATGAGAAATGGCTTTGTTCTCTGCACAGTTGTGTATGATTGAATTTGAAGTGCATAAATTCAACACTTTTGACCAATTTCTCTTTTTTTCAAAATGTTTTCAAGAACAGTTGGCTGCACAATGACCTTCCCAACATGAAGACTCTTTCTGGCGACTTTTGAAAACATTGTGACAAAAGGAGAAATTGCTAAAATTGAGCAATTTGAGCAATTTCTCCTTTTGCCACAACATTTTCAACCCTTTTCAATAAGTATAGTTTTATTTATAGAGAATCAGATGTTCAATCAATGTTTTTGTATGGATGTTTTCAAAATCATCTGCTGCAGATTTGCTGTATGTGGGAAAGTGTTAAAGTTCATTTTGCAGAATCTCAAACTGTAAACATTTGGAAGTTAATTACTAAGCATTTAGATTTTAGTATTTTAAACCGTTCCCTCTCCCTCTTCTAGACGCAATCTGTCACACATCTGCAGCAAATGACGTTTGTAAATATTGTGCGAAACTTTAATGATAATGAGCATATATTATTCTTTTGTCACAATATTTTAAATAACACATTCATTTAAGAGGTTTGCCCTTAACACTTTCCCACATATAACAAATCTGCAGCAGAAGACTTTGAAAACATCCAGGCACAAATATAGAAAGAAATTCTCTATAAATGAAGGCCGGTATAATAATAACAGAAAAAGTTGAAAACATTGTGGTAAAAGGAGAAATTGCTCGTCTTGAGCTATTTCTCCTTTTGTCACAATGTTTTCAAAAGTTGTCTGCTGCAATTTTTAGGTGTCAGATTTGTTTTCCTATATGTGGGAAAGGGTTAATTTTTGCTTTAACCCTTTCCCTCATACGGCAATTCTGCAGCAGACGACTTTCAACGTATTTTGTCAAAAAATAGAAAATCTCCATAGTTGAATGGATAACCTATGACAAAAAGTGGAAAACATTGTGGCAAAAGGAGAAATTGCACGTTTTGTGCAATTTCTTCTTTTGTCACTATGTTTTTCAAAAAGCCGTCTGATGCAGAGGCGTCAGAAAGCATCTATATGAGGGAAAGGGTTAAAGAAGTTTGCTGCAGTTGTGTTGATTACACGAAAGATTACTTAAATCCTTTTCCATGATACAACAAATGTACCCATATATTTATAAACAAAAATAAATGAATAAATTCTTTAAGTGAAAATAAAGGTATTGAATAGAGGAGAAACAAATGCTCACGCAGCACAGCAAGAATGCACAGTTTCGAAAGTTTTTCTGCTGCAGATGTATGAAAAAACATCCACATGTAGGAAAGGGTTAAATATGAGCAAAGGTCCTATTTTTTGAAGGATTGGGTTAATTTACTGGGTTTAAACATGATAACATGATAACCGTTTGATGGTTTTTAAGCCTAAAATGAAAGACGGATTAATTTAGTTTTCTAAATTTAGTTTTTTAAATTAATTTCCTCAGTGAGTCACGAAATGAACTTTTCATTTGTTTCTTTTAACTCTTTCCCTCATATAGATGCTTCCTGACGCCTCTGCTGGAGACAGCTTTTTGAAAACATAGTGACAAAAGAAGAAATTGCTCAAAACGAGCAATTTCTCCTTTCGCCACAATGTTTTCCAATTTTAGTCATTATAGGTTAATATCCATTCAATTATAGAGATTTTCAATGTTTTGACAAAATATGTTCAAAGTCGTCTGCTGCAGAATTGTCGTATGGGGGAAAGGTTTAACAGACATTATCTTAGGCAGCATATTCCCATCAACAACAAATCTGCAGTAGACAATTTCGAAAAAATCTAATAAATCTAGGAAGTTTTAATATAAATAATGACGTAATTACGGGGAAAAAATGAAAATATAGTATCAAAGGGAGAAAATTGCTCATTGCAATTTCTACTTTTGCCACACTGTTTTCTATTGAAGTCTAGGGGACAGAGATTGCTTATATGTGGGAAAGGCTTTATTTATTATTTCCCAGATACAACTGACTTTTGAAGCCTGAGATTAAGACTGTAGACAGTATAGTTTACTGTTATGAGAAAAATTGCCAGTAATTAACAAATGTTTTTTTCTTTCTTTCTTTAATGTTTTCAGGCTAAATATATCAAAGTAATAGTTCCAAGTTTCAATATTCGTTAATATGCGCTACTAGATTTAGATCCAACTTGATTAAAATAGTGCAATTTCTCCTTTTGCCACAATGTTTTCTACTTTTAGTCATAGGTTATCCATTCAATGGAGATTTTCCATCTTTTGAAAAAATATGTTAAAGTCGTCTGCTACAGAATTGTCGTATGAGGGAAAGGGTTAATTAAAGGGAGTGGTGAATAAATTTGGGAACTAAAAGGAGCAAGGAATTGCAATATATATTTTTTGCAGTTATAATAGTTTTTACTCTTTGCCGCTTACAGACACATCTGCAGCAGAAGACTTTTTAATACATTGTGGGCAAAAGAACAATTAGATTGCTCAAAATGAGCTATTTCTCCTTTTATCACAATGTTACGTCAACTCTATTCAATCATCACACTTTCATTTATTCATATTTTCACTGACTTTGCCCAGACCTTCCTCTAAGATTTGTCAGAATTATGTAGGAAAAAGTTAACCCTTTCCCACATACAGACGCTTTACGACGCCTCTGCAGCAGACGACATAATGAGCAATTTCTCCTTTTTGCCGCAATGTTCTCAACTCTTTGAATTAATTATATTTTCATTTACAGAGATATTCCAATTTTTAGTCTAAATAGTTTCAAAGTCGTCTGCTGCAGATTTGTTGTATGTAGGTGGTGCAGGAAAGAGTTAAATGTACCAACCCAGATTCTGTGTTCTTTATTTCAACGTTTTATGTAATTAGCCTTCCGGCATGTTAAGTTAATTATAGTGAAGCTGTTTCATAAGCTGTGCATTAATTAATGTGAGATCTTCAAGAAATAATGCAGTACATTAATTTGTTTAAACCTTTCCCTCATATAGACGCGTTCTGACGCCTCTGCAGCAGACAGATTTTTAAAAAACATGGCGACAAAAGAAGAAATTGCTCAAAACCATGATCACCATGTTTTCAACTCTATTCAATTATTGTACTTTCATTTCATGGGAGTGAAATTCCTAAAAGTGTTCGGGTATGTTTTCAAAGTTGTCTGCTGCAGAATTGTCGTATGAGGGAAAGGGTTAAAGATCACCATGTGACTAAAAACAGGAATTAAAAATAATACTGCAATAATATCTCCTTTTATCTGTTTTGTTTTAAAAAATAACATAATGATTTACTCATAATCTGTGTTTGAAATCAGTTGCTAGGTTACAGTTAACCCTTTTCCACTCTCAAAATGCACTTTGAGGCAGTATACAGGAAATTAGACTTTCCAAAACATTGTGACGAAAGGAGAAATTGCTCAGAGTGAGCATATTTCTCCTTTTCTTCAAAAGTTTGCAACTATAGAATAATCATACTTACAATCATAGAGATTTTCCATATATTTAACTTTAAGTCAACTGCTTAAGGGTGAATTAGGGCTTAAGTATAATTAATTTCCTAGACTTTTGCATCTCTTTGTTGTTCTCATATAAATGCTATATTTTACCCTTTCGAAAAGGTGAAAAACAAATCTGCTGCAGACAACTTTGAAACCATCTAGGCAAACATATTATGGAACATGTCTTTAACCCTTTCCCTCATACGCCAATTCTGCAGCAGACAACTTTGAACGTATTTTTTCAAAACAAAGAAAATCTCCATAATTGAATGGATAACCTATGACAAAAAGTGGAAAACATTGTGGCAAAAGGAGAAATTGCACGTTTTGTGCAATTTCTTCTTTTGTCACTATGTTTTCAAAAAGCCGTCTGCTGCAGAGGCATCAGAAATTGCTCATTATGAGCAATAATATTCTTTAGTGTCAATTTCTCAAAAGTCATATACAGCAAATGCATTAAATTGCGTCTCTATGGCAAGAAGGATTAAAGCATAACATCTAAATACTTAAATTATACAGTCAATGGTTTTGAATTATTTTGTTTGAAGAGATTTGTATTTTTTTTTAAATCTAAATGTAAAGGTTTCGTTAAGGAGTTGAAATTAAAAAAACACATCCTGTTTGGACTAAAAGTCAGCCATATCATAACATTGCTTCAGTCTGCAGTGCCCCAGAGGTGTCAACATGTGCAGTTGTCTGTTTGAATTATGTTTTCTGTTAGATTGGCTCCAACTGTTTTAATTGACCATTGACCTTGAGACCCGCAGCAGATTTAGACTATATTGAAATAGTGGGAAATGAAGAAATTGCATGTTCTCAAACACTCACTTATGCTACAAACTTTGAGAGTTCTCAGGGAATCCGCTGTTGTCGAGTGGTTAGCGTCGGGGATTTCGGAACCGGGTGTCCCGGGTTCGATCCCCAGTCGCGGCACCTCGGTCATGGTGGAGTGCCCTTGGGCAAGGCACATTTTCTAGCCTACTACTGGTTTGTTAACCCAGAGATCATGAATAAGTGAACTGTCGCCGTGATATAACTGAAATAATGTTGAAAGCGGCGTAAAACCCCAATAAATAAATAAATTGAGAGTTCTCAAGAATCCTTTCATTGGGATTGTTTCAAGTTTTATTAACCCGTTCCTACAACTGCAGCAGACGACTTTGAAATCAACTAGGCAAAGATATGGAAAATTAACTCTATAAAAATAAATGAAAGTTTAATTATTGAAATGAGTTGAAAACATTGTGGCAAAAAGAGAAATTGCTTGTTTTGAGCAATTTCTTCTTTTGTCATGGATGTTTTCAAAAGTCGTCTGCTGCAGAGTTGTGACGTCAGAAAGCGTCTTTTTGGGGGAAAGGTTTTATAAAATAAGTTTTGGTTGGGAAACAAGTTATGCATTTTGACTTCTATTCTTTAACCCTTAGTTACACATACAGCAGTCCTGCATACAGACACTTTCTGCTTTCTGATGCCTCTGCAGCAGACGGCATTGGAAAACATTGTGGCAAAAAGAGAAATTGCTCATTATTGAGCAATTGCTCCTTTTGCCACACCACATTGTTTTGAACTCTTTTTCAATAGTTAAAAATTCATTTATAGAGATTTTTCATAGTTAAGTCTTGATGAATTAATTTTCAAAGATGTCTGCTGCAGATTGTAAGTGGGGGAAAGGGTTGAACCCTATGCTGCAATATACTTAAATGAATTGTCTTGCCTCTTCAAAATAGAGGGTTTAACCCTTTCCCTTATATAGACGCTTTCTGACGCCTCTGTAGCAGAAGTCTTTTTTGAAAACATAGTCACAAAAGAAGAATTTGCTCAAAACGAGCAATTTCTCCTTTTGCAACAATGTTTTCCACTTTTAGTCATAGGTTATCCATTTAATTATAGAGATTTTCTATTTTTTGACAAAATATGTTCAAAGTTGTCTGCTGCAGAATTGTTGTATGAGGGAAAGGGTTAACCCTTTCCAAAAATACAACAATTTTGAAACAGACACCTTTGAAAACATAAATAGGTATTTTCCTCTATCATACATTACTGTCCTATCATTATGTTCATTTGTATTTCAGAATTAATCATATTTAATTGTATTTCAAATCAGTTTTGGTTTTTTACAAGTCATTAATCATGATGTGTTGTACATTATGTAGATGTATTCAGTAACTTCTCCAACCCATTTCCACATACAGACACTTTCTGGCTGCAGCAGATGACTTTTGAAAGCATAACAAACCCATATAATAACCAGGGACGTAGCTTTCTTCAGGCACTGTAGGCAAAATGCCCCAAAATGCAGCTGCGGCGATAGACATCTGCGTAATGTATCTACCAGATCGGCCTGCGCTGTCCGTGCAGACTGATCTGACCGACACATTCCGTCTTAGGGGGATAGATGTATAGAGTAGTTATTCCTGAAACAGAAAATCCACAGGAGGCGAAAAGTGTCTATCTGGGTAGGCCTGTGCGGCATGCTTAGGCTGATCCGGATCGATACTTTACGCGGAGTCCACAATGCTGATTTTCTCACGAGACGGTCTACACATTGATTATTGCAAAGCTACGCCCCTGATAGAGTAATTTGTTTATTTTACATTTGAACCCTTTCCCACATATATCGAATCTGCAGCAGACAACTTTGAATATTTCTAAGCAAAAATATGAAAAATCGAGATGAAAACAATATGGCAAAAGGAGAAGTTGCTCATCTTGATTTTCAACTTTTTAATTTTATAACTATGAAACCCTTCAGGCCAACATTTTTTTATTATCTGTTTTACGAGATTTTGTGTAGGGCGGAATAAAAATAAAAATAAAAGTCTCTTTATTTAGGTGTCAATTTTGTTTTATTTGATTGGAGTTTTAATAACACCATTTTCAACATTATTTCAGTTATATCACAACGACAGTTCATTTATTTTTGGTCCCTGGTTATAAACAAACCAGTCCTAGGATAGGATATGTGCCTTGACAAAGGGCTCTCCACCATGGGTATCGAACCTTGTATGCCCTGTTCCAAATCCCTGAATAACCACTCGAGCATGGCCGATTTATTTTTAGCTCACCTGTGCACGAAGTGCTCAGGGTGAGTTATTGTGATCGCCCTATGTCCGGCGTCCGTCGTCCGTCGTCCGTCAACATTTTCTCCTCTGTAACCGGTGGGTCAACTGGGATGAAACTTCACAGAAAGCATCCTCGCAATGTCCTCACCAGAATTCCTTAAAAATTTTGGGATCCATGCAGAATTCTGGTTTCCATGGCAACGAAATGAAAAAAACTTCAAAATTCTTAAAAATCTTCTCCTCCCAAAGTGTCAGGCCGATTTTCAAATTATTTTGTAGAAATTATCCTTGGGTGACCCTCTATCAGATTCCTTCAAGCCATGTTGATTGGTCGAAAAACATGGCCCCCAGGGGGGGGGGGCTATTTTGCCAATATGGCTATAGTGCAAACTTAAAAAATCTTCTCCTCCAAAAGTGTCAGGCCAATTTTCAAATAATTTTGTAGAAATGTTCCTTGGGTGACCCTCTATCAGATTCCTTCAAGCCATGTTGATTGGTCGAAAAACATGGCCGCCAGGGGGGGCGGGGCTATTTTGCCTTATTAGGCTATAGTGCAAACTTAAAAATTCTTCTCCTCAAAGTGTCAGGCCGATTTTCAAATAATTATGTAGAAATGTTCCTTGGGTGATCCTCTATCAGATTCCTTCAAGCCATGTTGATTGGTCAAAAAGCATGGCTGCCAGGGGGCGGGGCTATTTTGCCTTTTATGGCTATAGTGAAAACTTAAAAAATCTTCTTCTCCATAAGTGTCAGGCCGATTTTCAAATAATTTTCTAGAAATGTTCCTTGGGTGACCCTCTATCAGATTCCTTCAAGCCATGTTGATTGGTCGAAAAACATGGCAGCCAGGGGGCGGGGCTTTTTTGCCTTATATGGCCAAAGTGAAAACTTAAAAAATCTTCTCCTCCGAAAGTGTCAGGCTGATTTTTAAATAATTTTGTAGAAATGTTCCTAGGGTGACCCTTTATCAGATTCCTTCAAGCCAAGTTGATTGGTCGGAAACTATGGCTGCCAGGGGGCGGGGCTTATATAGCTAAAGTGAAAAAAAAACAGGTGAGCGATTCCAGGGCCATCATGGCCCTCTTGTTTAAATTGTCAAATTTGATTTTCAAAAATGTTTAATAAATCCTTTACCAGACATAAACGTCTTTAACGCCTTTTAAAGTGTCTGTGTCAGATGTGACTTTCATATGATATTCTTTTAGGATTTTTTTTTATGACAGTTTTACTGTTAACATCGTTTTAGTTATATCAGCGCACAAGTTCACTTATTCATGATCCAAGTGTATACAAAGTAGTACTATATATGCTAGGAAATGTGCCTTGGCCAAGGGCACTACACCATGACTTGGGATCGAAATGTAACTGTGTCAGATGTGACTTTCAAACTATATTATCTTTGTAATAAGCAGAAACTTCCCACAATTTTGACCTATTCTCACCAAATTTTAACTCAAGCTGTATTATAATAACAATAGAATTACTATTAGAAATAGTTCCATTTTGTTAGTTACAATATTTTCCTCAGACATTTCCAAAGCATTAAACCCTTTCCCTCATATAGATGCTTTCTGACGCCTCGGCAGCAGATGGCTTTTCGAAAACATAGTGACAAAAGAAGAAATTGCTCAAAACAATTCATTCAATTATAGAGATTTTTCTATTTTTGACCAGATTGCTCTAGCAATTCCGGTTTATAGATTGGCTATGTCAGTCTGTCTGTCCGTCAACATTTTGGTTAAAGTTTCAGGTTGAGGCAAAATCTCAGCACTGGAAAGGGTTACAAACTTGAAACTTTGCCTGAAGGTAACCATGCAGTAACAAGTTCTATTGATTTCTATGGTTACTTTGACATTGACCTTGGTTTGTCGATTTTCAAGGTCAAATTGCTGACAATCCGGCCTTACCGTCTTCAGCGGTTTCTTGTTTGAAAAATATGTTCAAAGTAGTCTGCTGCCGAATTGTCGTATGAGGGAATAAAAGCATTAATGTTATCTTAATGTTAATGTTTCAGATAATTTTTGATAAAGCTTGTAAAGAATCAAATATAGACTGAGCTATAGATAAAAATTTAGCAATAATCTGTGAAGCCTCTATTAAACCTTTTCTCCATACAGACACATTTTGAAGCATCTTGAACAGACAACTCATGGAAGCATTTTGACCAAACAGAAGTTTCATAATGAACAATTTCTGATATTGCCACAATAGTTTCAACTCTAAACAATAAATCATTCTTTTATTTATTAACAGTTTCTATATTTGTTAATATAAATGCATATTGGTCTTCAAAGTTTGTTATATATATGTGAGAAAAATGTCAACTGATTAAAATTCAATGGTTATAATGCACCAAAGAATACATTCATACATGTCACAGCTCAATGCTTAACCCCTTCCCTCATACGACAATTATGCAGCAGACGACTTTGAACGTATTTTGTCAAAACATCTCCATAATTGAATGGATAACCCATGACTAAAAGTGGAAAACATTGTGGCAAAAGGAAAAATTGCTAGTTTTTATCAATTTCTTCTTTTGTCACTATATTTTCAAAAAGCCGTCTGCTGCAGAGGCGTCAGAAAGGGTCTATGAGGGAAAGGGTTAAACCTATCCCACATACAGAGGCTTTCTTAGGCCTCTCTGCAGCAGACGACTTTTCAAAAGACTGGGGATCATGATGAGCAAATATTTCTCAATTTTACCCTAATGTTTTGAATTCTATTCAAAAGTTACACTTTCATTTAGATATAATTAAAATTTCCCCCCCAGATTTTTGTATGTATGTTTTGTTTTTTAAAGTGGTGTGCTGCCAATTTGTTGTATGTGGGAAAGGGTTTAATTTTAAATGAAGTATTGAAATGACTTTTTATTGAGACTGCCCTGCCCTTCCATGAGAAAAGGTACAAGTTGGAATTTCTGAACAGTGTAGGTTCAGATCAGGCTGTACTGATCTGCTTCATCATATCAGAATTTACACACCTCGACGGAGGCTAATCAAACAAGCTTAATTACGTTATTAACAGTGTAGATCTCAATCTGCACTGTTCACAAAAGCCAATTTCTCAGGGGCGTAGCTCCCTTTAGGCACTGTTGGCATGAGCCTACACATTCTTTCTAAAAATGCCCCCCAAAATGCATCTGCGGCGATACACATCTGTGTAATGTATCGACCAGATCAGCCTGCGCTCTCCGCGCAGACTGATCCGGCCGACACATTCCGTCTAAGGGGGGATAGATAGATTAGTGATTCCTGAAACAGAAAATCCACAGGAGGCGAAAAGGGTATATCCGGGTACGCCTGTGTGGCATGCTTAGGCTGATCCGGGTTACGCAGAATTCACAATGTTGATTTTCTCACGAGACAGCCTACACATTGATTATTGCCCCCTGCTTGTAACTTTTTGATATTTCATCTGTGAACTATTGATATTTCATCTGAGAACTATTTATATTTCATCGGTGAACTATTGATAATTCATCTGAGAACTATTGATATTTTATTTATGAACTATTAATAATTCATCTGTGAACTCTTGATATTTCATCTGTGAACTATTGGTTATAGATGAAAAGACCTCAAGTGATAGTATTTGTTTGAAGTTATTTTTTCACATGAATTTAAATGATGTAATACCTGATAAGGTACTGACAGAGGACTAGATAAGGTGAAATGAAAAGCTGTTTCACCCCCCCCCCCCCCCCCCCCCCCCCCCGAAAAGTGGAAAACATTGTGCCAAAAGGAAAAATTGCTGGTTTTGAGCAATTTCTTCTTTTGTCACTATGTTTTCAAAACGCCGTCTGCTGCAGAGGCGTCAGAAAGCGTATATATGAGGGAAAGGGTTAAGGGTTTTAGAACATGTGAAACGCCCGTTATCTAGAGCTCTGATGTACTGGATCAATATGAGTCACCTTTCATTGCAGCAGACAAACTACGGCAAGAAGGATTATTAGTATTGCTCATAATGATTCATTAACCCTTTCCCTCATATAGACGCTTTCTGACGCCTCTGCAGCAGACGTTTTTTTGAAAACATAGTGACAAAAGAAGAAATTGCACAAAACGTGCAATTTCTCCTTTTGCCACAATGTTTTCCACCTTTTGTCATAGGTTATCAATTCAATTATGGAGATTTTCTATGTTTTGACAAAATACGTTCAAAGTTGTCTGCTGCAGAATTGTCGTATGAGGGAAAGGGTTAAATTCTTTTTCTATCAATGTTTTATTAGGAATATGGAAATCTTATGTTGTTTGTTTGATCGAAAGAGAAGAAATAAATCCCAATGAATTATTAAACCTTTCTGTCATATAGACACTTTTTGATGCCTCTGCAGCAGATGGCTTTTTGAAAACATACAGACAAAAGAAGAAATTGCTCAAAATGAGCAATATCTCCTTTTGCCACAATGTTTTCCACATATAGTCAATAGGTTATCCATTCAACTATAGAGAATTTCTATTTTTTGACATAATATGTTCAAAGTCGTCTGCTGCAGAATTGTCATATGAGGGAAAGGGTTAATGATAGGTTAACCCTTTCCCTGATACAGATGACTTTGTAAACAATGTGGAAAAAGGAGAGACTGCAGCTCAGAAGAAGCAATATTTCTTTTGTTTACCGTGTTTTTGTGGCGATTGGTTTGACAATCGCCACAATGCTAACAGAAACAACAACAACGAAAAATATTTACATAGTCGGTTTTGAACAATCGGTTGATATTTTCTTTCCTTACTGCAAACTAATTTACTCACATCCGTTATAGTTCCATCATTGAGACGTGATTAATAATAATTATGTCAGTGCTACTTTGGTACCGGATTGTTACTAATATTTGAGTTTTATCGAGACATTATCTACATAGAGTTAAAATATGTAAATATTATCTTCGTCATGATTTGGCAGATAATAAATATCATTGCGCGTTCTGCCTTGCAAATAACGGCAACTCTGATGATACTCAAATCTGGAAATTCCAAAAGGTTCTATAAATAGCTCGCGAGACCAAAAGCCAGAAGAGCTTGTAAATCTCAATATTATAAACGCTTTATTTTGTAGTTGTTTAAATATATGAAAGCGTCTAGATGATAAGACTGGTTTACAAAGGTTTAAAGGACACACGATGTCAGTGTGTACACACGTTATGTATACACGTCTGCACGTTCTAGAGTCAATTAGCAATCAATGCTGACAGTGTAGCCTAATTTAGTTTGGAGATCGAGCATTATAATATATGCCTATATTTTTATAAATTGAACAGTTTGGCAAATAGTGAAATTGTGCTTTTGGAGCATGTTTTGTGTTTGTTTTTGCACTCGCATTATTCGAAGCAGTTTAACAACCTCAGAGACATATAAATACACTGTGTTTATATGTCTCTGACAACCCTCAATCATGCAATGTGAAGGGACTAAATTGAACAGACCTGTTTAATATCGGACATCATTGAAACAAACACCAAACTAATGGATACTGTTTTCTCTCCTTTCTTGATAATTTAGTCATAATTTAGTCATTTCTAAAGTGTAAAATATATTTTATCTTAATATGGCCTAACGACCTGGTGATACACATGTGATTACCCGAACAATTTAGATTACAAATAGCCATTCTAATGAGCTAAAACGGTAGTCTATCGAATACCAACTAGATTTTTCATAACTTTGGAATGGCCTAATTTTGAACACATCATGACCAATTTCAGAACGTAACTAAATAATCACCAAGACAACATTCTGGCAAACTAACATTATTCTACTGTCAAAAGATGCAGGGTTGATACATTCTCAAATATACCCGCACCAGAGTCATCGCAAGCCCTACACCGATATACTGCTTGTTACTTTGCAGGATTTTCCATACGATCGCCACTACAGTGCCATTGGCGCTTTGATTCAACCTGACATCAAAATGATATTTCCAACATTCAAGGTGTTACATTTTTCCTTCAGATGTTCTCAAAGCAATTAACTAAAACAAATATGAGGTGAATAATATATTTTTCCCGTCATAAATTAGGGTTTTACACCTTTGATGTTAATGAATTATTGATATATAGTTACATCAGGAGCTTGGAATGACATAGATCACCCCTACATGGTTACATCTAGAACTTGAAGCCTCCTTGAATCTGCATGTGTAATGGCTATTTTAAATGTAATCCTATCTATTTTTTGAAGTTATCAGATGGAAATAGACTTCAAGTTTACATCTAAACAAACAAATTATGGTTCTCATGGCGTTGTCGTCTGCTTCTTCTGCCCAAAACTTTAACATTACCTCATGACTCAAAAAACATTCGACACTTCCAAATGAAACTTGGTACACAATCATGTTCTAGGGAACAATATGCATGTCTTTTTGTTTTTACTTAGAAAAAAGCAGATGAGCGTTTGCGTTTGCTTGTGGTACTCTTGTTTAATATTTTGTTTAACCATTTCCCTCATATGGCAATTCTGCAGCAGACGACTTTGAATATATTTTGTCAAAAAATAGAAAATCTTTAAAATTTAATGGATAACCTATGACTAAAAGTGGAAAACATTGTGGCAAAAAAAGAAATTGCTCGTTTTGAGCAATTTCTTCTTTTGTCATTATGTTTTCAAAAAGGCGTCTGCTGCAGAGGCGTCAGAAAGCGTCTATATGAGGTAAAGGGTTAAAATGTCAGTCCAAATTTGAAAATAACTTTATGTACGTTTACCTTGGACGACCCTCTACAAAGTTGTTCAAATTAATCAGAATTTTTGTAGAAACATGGCCACTAGGGGAGTGGCTGGTTAGACATATATTATGTATAATTAGTTGAAAATCATCTTGTCCACATTGACAAGTACTGGTCTGATATGAAAATAATTTGTACAAGCAGTAAAAGAGCTTTGATGGAATTGTCAAAGGGGCATATTTTGAAATGAGTTTTGAAGCCTCTTATTGAAAAATGTTTAAAAATAATATGTAAAATCTTAAGAAACAATAAGTATACACTACACAGAGGTCAATATAAGGAGGGGTATTCAGCACTTTTTCCCACAATTTCTCTCTTATTATTAAAGCAAACCCTATGTTGTGGTACTCAAAAGAATCGTCTCACTGAGTCTCACTCTTTTGAGTACCCACATCATAGGCTTTGAGGGTTGATAAAGCATTTTTGCACATGCAAAATGCCCCTTATCTAGAGCTCTGATTACATTGTATAACAGAATGGAAAATATTGTTTGAGATAGTTGACGACTAATCCATATGTTACAGCCTCTGCAGCATCACAATCCGTTGTCGGCCTCTGCAGCATCACAATCTGTTGATTTTGCTGCCAATTAACCCTTTCCCTCCTGTAGACACATTTTGACGCATCTGCAGCAGACGACATTTTGAAAACATTTTTACAGAGATTTTCCATATTTTTGAGAAGACAATTTCAAAGTCGTCTGCTGCAGATTTACTGTATGTGGGAAAGGGTCAATACTTCTTTATTATAGATAGAGTAAAATGAGAATGTGTTTGATTCAACCCTGTTAATCTAATCTGTTCAGCTTAACAAGATAAATCTTGAAAGAACATTTCTTCCTTATAATTAAAGAACATTTCTTCCTCACAATTAAAGAACATTTCTTCCTCATGATTAAAGATCTTTCCTTCTTCATAATTAATCCATTTTCCCAATTTCAAAATAATATCAGAAGATAATTCCTTAGTTTTACCCCTACTAAAATTTCATTGACGGAAATATTCCGCGACTTAAAATCCTGGAGATCAAAATAGCTAAATCCTTAAATGGCGTCTCAAAAACCACAGGTTTAATTAAGATGAAGCAGACGACTGAGAAAGCATATATATAGGTAAAATGATGAAAAATCTCTATAAATGAAAGTTTATAGTTATTGAATAAAGTAAAATAACCATTACTAAAGGAGAAATTGCTCATTTTCTACTTTTGCCACAATATTTTAAAAAGTTGTCTGTTGCAGAGGCATCAGAAGGAACAGGTTAATCATCTTTTATGGAAGTATTCTTTTGACTACTCATAACATAGGGTTTCATTGATTAATTAGAAAAATATGATGAGTAAAAAACAGTTTATCTAGGTGGATGGTATTGTTTTGTTTTCAACAAAGTTAAACTTTGTTATTGTATCGGCATTTTTTCTACTCATGAATGTTATGAATGTTAACTGTTATAAAATTGGATGAAGATGCCAATTTTATTTAGATAGGGGAATATATTTTAAGGATGGCAAGTGACATTATTCTTGACATGACAGCTTGCTATGATAAGTGTATATAGTATGTACCGGGTCCTTTACAGAGTTACACTACAGTGGGTCACCCATCCAGGCTCTAACCTCAATGTATGATGCTGCCTTGCACTCAAAAGGTTGCTTTTCTCATGACTTTGACCAAAAGTCACAGAACTGCTCACTAGCAGAGCAGTACACCAGAGTGGAGCCTATAATGCAACATCACAGTTAGAGAACATCTATTGTCTTGGGATCATAATTATGTCGACCTCCTAGCTTCCCACATTCCCTATAGGCTTTGATATAAATATTTAGAAATGGAATAAAACATGATATTAGTTGAAGGTCAAACTTGTATGTCAGTACCAGCAGGTGTTGACATTGTTGACATTTGAGGGGATCTTTTTAACCCCTCCACACACACACACACACACACACAAACTGGAAGTTGATGGGGGTATATAGGAATTGAGTTTGATGGTCTGTTTGACTTTGGTTTCTCTTTTCCTCTTCTGTTTTATCATGTTGTCATGCTTATGTGACAAGGACATATTATGGGGATTATTTGCCACTTTCAGTGATAGCTCTAGATAGTTATTTAACCCTTTCCGACATGCAGACAACTTTTGAAAACAGTGTAACGAAAGAAAGATGTCCTCATAATGAGCAATCATTAGCCCCACTGGCTGTTAACCAGTCCAGCTTATGTCATGGCGGATGCCTGTCTTGTGTTGGTGCTTGTCTGTGCATTCATTTCCTGTTTGCTTCTCATCAGTAATCTATGGTTCAATTGGCAACAAGAATATAAAATCTTCTACTATGAAACCTCAGATTTTCAAATAATTTTGTAAAAATGTAGCTAAATTCAAGCCATGTTCACAGGTTAGTCAAAAACCATTGCCTCCAGGGGTAAGGGCTGTTTTGACCTTTATATATATATATATAAATATGGCTATATTTGGAAATATTCTCCACCAAAAGTATCTGGAAATTTTTCAAATAATTTTGTAAAAATGTTCCTTGATTGACCCTCTGTCAGATTCCTTCAAGCTGTGTTGATTGGTTTAAAAGTATGGCGGCCTGGGGCAGGGCTTTTTTGTCTTATGCGACGGACTAGAGGGAAATCATATTTCATATTCTCTTTCTGGCACCTCTGCAGCAGCCAGCATTTGAAAAGATTGTTGCAAATTAAGGAGAAATTCCTCATAATGAGCAATTTCTCCTATAACCACAATGTTTTTAACACTATTTTATAATCAAACCTTGCACTCATGGAGATTTTTCACAACTATGCCAAGATGTTTTCGGAGGCGTCTGCTAGAGATTATGTTTGTGTCACAAAAAGGGTTAGATGTAGTTTCACAGGTGAATAACCAAGGTTAATGGCTAGCTTTTGATGTTGTTAAGGGTCACTGATCCGAAATATAATTCTCTTTTGCTTAATAACTTCAGGTCGACTCCACTTTTTATATGCAAAAATCATGCAACATTAAATCTCATTTGTTATGGTCTTGATTTCTAACTTGATTATTTAACATAAGAGTAGCATGATATTGTGTAGTAAGAGTTGTTGTTCTGCAGAAGACGACTTTTAACATATTTTGTAAAAATTAGAAAATCTCTACAATTGAATGGATAACCTATGACTTAATTAAAGTGGAAAACATTGTGGCAAAAGGAGAAATTGCTCGTTTGAGCAATTTCTTCTTTTGTCACTATGTTTTCAAAAAGCCGTCTGCTGCTGAGGCGTCAGAAAGCATCCATATGAGGGAAAGGGTTATCAACAGTGAAACAAGAGTATCAAACATCCTTTACATACATTTATTGTTATTTCTGTCTCCCTCAAATTTGTCCAGGTTGTTCCCTTTGCCACATATATGTGCCTTTTGACACATCTGCAGTAGAAACCTTTTGACAAGAAGAGAAATTAACTGCTCATTATAAAAAAAAAATCCCTTTGTCATAATGATTTCAACTATTATTCAATGATCTTACTTTCTCATTTTCATTTTTTTGCTTAGATGTTTTCAAGATTGTCTAATGTTAGTATGAGGGAAAGAATTAGCCTTGTACTGTATAAAGTATAATATAGCCATATCAGATATAAATCAATACAATCTTACAGTACTCTGTGGTATTTTGTATATTTCTCGGGAATAAATATTGACATGCGTATAGTTGACCATCTCTGTCCTGCCCACTAGGACAATTGAATGACGTCATTCCCCAATTGTCAGATGTCTGACAACAGTCCTGGCTTCAAGCCATAAAGCTTCTTCAAAACTGACAGAAACCATTTCCCTTAAACAACAAATCTACAAGAGACGCCTCTGGAAATGGCAAGGCGAAAACATAGAAAAATCTTGATAAATGAAAAAGGAGAAATTGCTCATCTTGCAAAAATGTCTTCAACGCTATTTAATTATTTTCCTTTCATTTACAGAGATATTTCATTTTTCTTCCTAGATGATTTTTAAAGTAGTCCGCTGCAGTTTTGTATTAATTTTGAATGCTCATTTTGCTTAACCCTTTACCTAGTATAGACGCTTTCTGACGCCTCTGCAGCAGACGGCTTTTTGAAAACATAGTGACAAAAGAAGAAATTGCAACAAAACGTGCAATTTCTCCTTTTGCCACAATGTTTTCCACTTTTTGTCATAGTAGTTATCCATTCAATTATAGAGATTTTCGACTTTTTGACAAAATACGTTCAAAGTCGTCTGTTGCAGAAATTGTCGTATGAGGGAAAGGGATAAGAGGGACATAAACCATACTAGCATCATATATATTATACTTACTGTATAGGTTCATGGACCGGAGCTCTAGATAAGGGGCATTTTTTCATGTTCTAAAATCCTTATTTGACACTTAAACCCTATGGTGTGGGTACTCAAAAGAGTAACCCCACCATAGGGTGTTCGTCTTGAACATTAAGAGAGATATTTCTGGGGGAAAGACCAGTTTACTCCTCCTTATCGTTCCTCTGAAGTAGATAATAATGGATCACTAGGAGCCGAGACAATTACTTAGAATGTATTTGCCTTTGAACACTTCTATCATCAATATGAATTATAGATAGATCACAGTATCCAGCCATTACAGTCATGATTCGTTTTTGCGATACTCCTTTTATAGGACCTGAGTAAGGTTGAGATGTCTATTAATTGATTGGGGTTTAATGCCGTTTTTCAAAAATTGTTCAGTCATATCACTGCGGCCAGTTAATCACCTACTCATATGTTTCCTTGCACCAGTACTCCACACAACATTCTTTCCAAGCAACTGGCTGTTTTTTCCACAAAGACTGTAAGCCATTGGTGGAAGGCGAATGACATTTGTCACAGTGAATGTTGGCCAAGCTGGGGTTCAAACTCACAACCCCTGGATTGATGTGTCTAATGAAGGCATATGATTTTCACTACATCTGTGTGATCCTTCCATTCATGCGCTGCTCATCAAGTTTTTGTCCGTCCGTCCACAATCAATGTCAACCAATCTTGTGTGCTGCATAAATTCAATACTTATTCTCATACATTGATGATCTTTGGTATGGATGTTTTGGGGTTAACCCTTTCCAACATACAACAAATCCATTCCATTCATGTGCAGCTCATGGAATTGTATCAGGCTGTCCACAATCACTGTCAACCAATGTTGAGTACTGTATGAATTCAATACTTATTCTCATACATTGATGATCTTTGGTATGGATGTTTTGGGGTTAACCCTTTCCAACATACAACAAATCCATTCCATTCATGTGCTGCTCATGGAATTGGGTCAGTCTGTCCACAATTAATGTCAATCAATGTTGTGTGCTGTATAAATTCATTATTTATTCTCATACATTGATGATCTTTGGAACCCTTTCCCACATGTAACACATCTGCAGTCTTTTAAAACATTTCAACAGTTATATGGAAAATCTCCCTAAATGAAGACATACTTCTTGAAAAGAGTTGAAAACATTGTGTCAAAAGGAGAAATTGCTCGTTTTGAGCAATTTGTTCTTCTGTCACAAAGTTTTCAAAAAAAAAAATAACAGAAACTTCAAATGACATTCCTAATTCATTGGAACAATTTCAATCAAACTTCACAGGAATATTTCTTTGCTGGTCCTCTATCAAAATTGTTCAAAGATATAAATTACATAATGAGCAATTTCATCTTTGGCCACAACGTTTTAAATTTTATTTAACAATTAAGCTATATTTTATGGAGATTTTTCAGGATTTTGTCACTCTGGTTTAAAATTCGTCGTCTACTGAAGATTTATTTTATGTGGGAAAGGGTTAATGCCTTATTAGAAACGCCCTTAACCCTTTCCCTCATACGACAATTCTGCAGCAGACGACTTTGAACATATTTTGTCAAAACATAGAAAATCTCCATAATTGAACGGATAACCTATGACTAAAAGTGGAAAACATCGTGGCAAAAGGAGAAATTACTCGTTTTGAGCAATTTATCCTTTCACCACAATGTTTTCAACTTTTTTCAGTAATAATACCTACAATTATAGAGATTTTCCATATTCTTTAGTAGACATTATCAAAGTCGTCAGCTGCATATTTGTTGTATAAAAAAAAAAGGAGAAAACATTGGGGCAAAAGGAGAAATTGCACGTTTTGTGCAATTTCTTCTTTTGTCACTATGTTTTCAAAAAGCCGTCTGCTGCAGAGGCGTCAGAAAGCGTCTATATGAGGGAAAGGGTTAACTGATAAGCTGTTTCATTTACATTAACCACTCCATGCAGTTGATCAGATTTTCCCTCATATAAGCAAAATGGATATTTTAGTTGCAATATTCCTGGACTTGGTTTATATGAACGTTTCATGAAAATATTCTGTTTAGGCTGTGGTCATTTTATCCAGCATTAGAATGGACAGTAAAACTTCATAAACAAATTTGAGTTTAACCATGTGTAAGAGCTTCTGCAGACAACTTTTGA
Source organism: Serripes groenlandicus (assembly GCA_031761405.1). NCBI lineage: Eukaryota > Metazoa > Mollusca > Bivalvia > Cardiida > Cardiidae > Serripes > Serripes groenlandicus. The sequence continues at coordinate 61,924,960 of JASEVX010000005.1, read as the reverse complement.
AAATATTGTGGAGGTTCTAAAAAATGGCGGAATTATCTTAAAATAACTGCATTTTCTAATTTTCTCCAAATGCATTCATTTATTAAAAACCTATTAATTATTATTAAAAAAAAATTGTACTGCCAGTATTTTTAAATGATTTAAAATATTGTAAGGTGTACTGGCGTTAAGCCATCATGGGTCACCCATCCAGGTACTAACCGCGATGAACGTTGCCTAACTTTAAGAAAAGGTCAACCACCAACGTCGCTATAAAAGTCGGCTTCTGCGACAAGGCTGTAGAAGTGGTATTTACACCTATACCCCTTTCCCGTTACAATATTGATGCCCCTGTGGCTGGTGATGCTTGGACCGTAAGAGCCGGCTAAATGGGTCTGAACGAGTGCAGTCAATGCAACTCCTGAGCTCCTGCAGGTGGGGTTGTATTGGTTTCATACCTTAACCCTTTCCCTCATAGTATTACAGCAATTCTGCAGCAGACGACTTTGAATGTATTTTGTCAAAACTTTAGAAAATCTCCATAATTGAATGGATAACAAAAAGTGGAAAACAGTGTGGCAAAAGGAGAAATTGCACGTTTTGTGCAATTTCTTCTTTTGTCACTATGTTTTCAAAAAGCTGTCTGCTGCAGAGGCGTCAGAAAGCATCTATATGAGGGAAAGGGGTATATATTTTTATCTCTATGTAATATAAGGTGTGGGACCAATATGATCTTTCCTGTCTGCTCTGATATGACCTTAGCTGTTGAATGCAGTGGCGCAAAACCTAAAACAAATAAAATATCCCGATGTTGATGTTTTCCACGCAGACAACTAATATTATATGAATATCGTACTGGTTAACCCTTTACCACATGCAGAGGCATTTTGAAAACACTGTGGCCAAAGGTGAAATTGCTCATGATGAGCAATTTCACCTTTGGCCACAGTGTTTTTAACTTTATTTAACAATTAAGCTATCTTTTATGGACATTTTTCAGTTTTTTGTTAATGTTTTCAAAGTCGTCTACTGCAAATTTGTTGTAAGTGGAAAAGGGTTAAACAATTGATAATACAAGGAAATTATTTTTTTCTTCCTGTTAGCTACTTACACATTTCACCTTCAAAACTAACGTTGCCTATTACAATTAATCAAAGCGCCAATGGCACTGTAGTGGCGATCGTATGGAAAATCCTGCAAAGTAACAAGCAGTATATCGGTGTAGGGCTTGCGATGACTCTGGTGCGGGTATATTTGAAAATGTATCAACCCTGCATCTTTTGACAGTAGAATAATGTTAGTTTGCCAGAATGTTGTCTTGGTGATTATTTAGTTACGTTCTGAAATTGGTCATGATGTGTTCAAAATTAGGCCATTCCAAAGTTATGAAAAATCTAGTTGGTATTCGATAGACTACCGTTTTAGCTCATTAGAATGACTATTTGTAATCTAAATTGTTTGGGTAATCACATGTTTATCACCAGGTCGTTAGGCCATATTAAGATAAAATATATTTTACACTTTAGAAATGACTAAAGAAAGGAGAGAAAACAGTATCCATTAGTTTGGTGTTTGTTTCAATTATGTCCGATATTAAACAGGTCTGTTCAATTTAGTCCCTTCACATTGCATGATTGAGGGTTGTCACAGTGTATTTATATGTCTCTGAGGTTGTTAAACTGCTTCGAATAATGTGAGTGCAAAAACAAACACAAAACATGCTCCAAAAGCACAATTTCACTATTTGCCAAACTGTTTAATTTATGAAAATATAGGCATATATTATAATGCTAGATCTTCAAACTCAATTAGGCTACACGATTGCTAATTGACTCTAGAACGTGCAGACGTGTATACATAACGTGTGTACACACTGCCATCGTGTGTCCTTTAAACCTTTGTAAACCAGTCTTATTATCTAGACGCTTTCATATATTTAAACAAGTACAAAATAAAGCGTTTATAATATTGAGATTTACAAGCTTTTCTGGTTTTTGGTCTCGCGAGCTATTTATAGAACCTTTTGGAATTTCCAGATTTGAGTATCACCAGAGTTGTCGTTATTTGCAAGGCAGAACGCGCAATGATATTTATTATCTGCCAAATCATGACGAAGATAATCAGAGTACAACCAACTCCTGCCGAATCAGGTTAAAGGTCAAAAGGTTACGGTTGACTACAGTAAAAATAAAACGAGGCACAGGAGTATCATGATACTCTGCATAGCGTACCCAAGACGCCCGATGATATTTATTATCTGCCCAAACATGAAGAAAGATAATATGTAAATAGTTTAACTCTATTTAGATATTTTCTCGATAAATCTCAAATATTAGTACCAATCCGGTATCAAAGTAGCACTAACATTATCATTATTAATCGTGTGCCTGCATCACTGATGGAACTATATATATATATGGCGGTTTAACGGAAGTGAGTAAATTGCCTTTGCAGAAATATCCAACCGATTGTTCAAATACGACTATATAATTTTTTTTTCGTTGTTGTTGTTTTGGTAGCACTGTGGCGATTGTCAACCAATCGCCACAAAAAGTACAGTTTTAAAACAGAATAGTTGACATTGTGCGAAAAAGAAGGAATTGCTCATTCAGAACAACTTCTACTTTTCCTACAATGTTTTCAAATGTTGTTTGCTGCATCTATCAAAGGAAAAGGTTGAATAAAAATACATTTTCACATGCTAAGCTTTGAGTGTAGCGTATGTGTATGAGGTTCCAAGTACAAAGATTATTTCAGCCTTATTTAATGGGGAAAATTAATGAAAGCTAGGGTTATAAACTACTTTATACACCCATTACAACCCAGTGGACCCGGCCGGGTAGCTCAATTGGTAGCGTATCTGACTCGTGATCTGGAGGTCACGGGTTCGATACCCGGTTGCGGCGACATTCTTTCGGGCGATGTTTTCCATTGCCTCTCACCTCTGATCTATGTGAGAAAGTAGTCAGTGGCTTCGAAAGAATGTTGTGTAAGTACTGGTGTGGGAAAGCCAGGAAAACATGGGTAGGTGCACTGACCGCCGTGATATGACCAAAGCTGTTGAAAGCGGCGTTAAACTCCAAACAAACAAATACAACCCAGTGCTTTCAGCAATTTAACCCTTATCTACATGTCAGCACATTTTTACGCACCTGCTTCAGACAATTGTTGAAAAGCTGAGTTTGAGTTTTTGCATATTTTTTCCTAGATTTTTTTTATATTAAAGTCCTCTTCTAAATATAGTTTTATAATGAACAAAACATTATCCTTGGAGAAATAAAAAAGAAATTATGTAAAAATAATGCAGGCATAATTTTTGAGATCTTAACAATGGGAAAGTAAAAAAAATAAAGAAGTTGATTGTTAACTTCGAACACTTTTCTCTATTCTATGAAAGTTTTTTTTTTATAATTATAAAGTTACAGCTGTAAAGTAATGAAAAAGGATAACAGGAGAAATAAAGATCTGTAGATAATAGATATAAAATATATATTGAGATTTTTCCTATAGATTGCTCCACTCTCCATAACATGTTCTCACTTACAGGCACACTAAAGTCTTGTGTTAGAGGCTCCTACTTGCATAAAGCAGCTGCTACTTGTAGATTTCTCCTTTAGTTGTCTTAGATAAATCAGCCACCTGTGTTCAGCAGCCAACTTTTTAATCTCCATTCGGTGGTTGTTTAAGACAATTTTTAGCTCCACTGGCTGAAAGCAAGTCGAGCTTATGTCATGGCGAATTGTCCGTCGTGTGTGTGTGCATGCGTTAACTTTTTCCTTTAAACAAATTCTTCTCCCTAACCACTTGGCCAATTTGGTTGAAACTTCATAGGAAGCATCCTCTCTTAAATTCCTTCAATTTGTATCCATTCAAAATTCTGGTTTCCATGACAACCAAAAGAAAAAAATAGTGAAAATCTTCTTCTCTCCGAAAGTGTCAGTCCGATTTAATTTTGTAGAAATGTTCCTTGAGTGACCCTTTATTAGATTCCTTCAAGAATGTTGATTGGTTGAAAAACATGGCCGCCAGGGGCGGGGCTATTTTGCGTTATAAGCTATAGTGAAAACTTAAAAAATCTTCTTCTCTGAAAGTGTTTAGCCGATTTTCAAATTATTTTGCCTTATATGAACATAGTGAAAACTTAAAAAATCTTCTTCTCCGTAGATTTTCAAATAATTTTGTAGAAATGTTCCTTGGGTGACCCTTTATCAGATTCCTTCAAGCCATGTTGATTAATTAAAAAAAAATGGCCACCACGGGGTGGGGCTATTTTGCATTATATGGCTATAGTGAAAACTTAAAATATCCCCTCCTGAAAGTGTCAGGCCAATTTTCAAATAATTTTTGCAGAAACATTCCTTGGGTGACACGTCTACAAGATTCCCTTAAGCCATGGTGGTTGGTAAAAAAACATGGCCACCAGGGGGCAGGGCTGTTTTGAGATTTGATTTTTGCCTTATGGCCGTGGAGCGATACTGGCCCTCTTGGGCCTCTTGTTACTGTTTATTTGCATTTTGAAATCTTCCCCTTTGGCAAGTCTGTTTTCAACTTAATTTAATAATCAAATTTTCATTGATTAAAATGTTCTGTACCTTTTCCCAGAAGTTTTTAATGTCGCCTGCTGCAAATTTGCTGTATGTGGGCTAGGGTTTGATTTGCCTGTAGGAATGTGTGTGAATGTACCCTTTTTTTTGCTCATACAGACATTTTCTGATGCCTCTACAGCAGTCAACTTATTTATTGAGCTTTTTCATGTTTTAGCCTAGACGTTTTCAAAGCTGTCTGCTGCAGATTTGTTGTACGTGGGAAACATCATATTTCAAACAATAAATCTTCAACAGATGTTTTTGAAAACATGTCTGCTGCAGAGTCATCAGAAGACAACTGTATGTGGCAAAGGGTTAAAGAAACTTTGTTCATTTGATTATCATAAATTATTATACCCCCTTTGAAGAAGAGGGTGTATATAGGAGTCACTGTGTCGGGCTGTTTGTCTGTCAGTCGGTCGGTGGGAAGCCATATTTTGTCCGGCCTATTTCTTACAAACCACTGGGTGGATTTCAATTTTACATGAAAATTCTATACAAAGAGGAGATGTGCATATCCTAAAGGGGTTACAATTGCATGTTATTTTACAGAGTTATGGCCCTTTTACTTATTAAGTTATGGTGTAGGTCAAGGAGCTGTTTAGGGGGTATTTACCATCTTCAATGATAGTTCTAGTTATAGTTGTGTTTACAAGACAAAATTCTGGACCATGTCTGTTTAGGTGTTCTAGAGTTACAGTATATCCCTTTGAACTTCGACATTTGATGTTGCCTTTTCCTTGCAGGGAGGTACTTAGGGATCACGGCTCTGTCATCTGTCTTATAATATCAGACATAAAGGCAGGCAACACATGTGTTTGCTCCTTTGACCAATCTTCAGGGGACTAGATAAGGGGGAGTAAACTGGTCTTTCCCCCACAATTGCTCCCTTATTACCTAACCAAACCCTATGTTGTGGGTACTCAAAAGAATCGTTTAAGTCAGATGATTCTTTTGAGTACCCTCAACATAGGGTTAGAGTGTCAAATAAGGATTTTAGAACATGAAAAACTCCCTTAACTTGAGCTCTGACTTTTGTTATTAGTGTATGCCCTCTATTTTAAAGATTTTGCCATTGATAATTTACTTCTCATATTAAGAATTTCAGTGTATAGATAAGGCAAACCATTAGTCCGATGAATACATTTTGTAATATTCAAAAAAGTTTTAACAACATTCTGTTACAAGATCTAGTTACAATCCTTTGTTGGTGAAACCTTCAATTCGTTATGTATGAAAATGTGCAGTTTATAATTATCCCTTTGCAATGTGGTCAAGGTCACAGTGACTATTCTGTCTGTATGAAATGACATCATCGCTCTAGCCCTTTCTGTCTCCAAGAGATTTCCCCCCTCCTTCATACACAGAGTTATTGTCTATAGGACTTGGATTGGTTCACGTTTTACCGACCTAGGATAAAGGTCAAGGTCACAGCAACTTAAATAAGTCTGTCGTAAAAGTGTTGTGTCCTAGCATTTTCTTAGTGGATGAATTTCCTTCATCTTTCATATGTAGGTTCAGTTTAAAGAGAGCTTGGACATGCTTGAGTTCTGACCTAGGTCAAAGGTCAAGGTCACAGTGACTATAATATGCTGATAGGAAACAGGTCATTGCTCAAAAAATTAAATTTGTGGATAGAATTCCTTCATACTTCATACAAGGGTTCAGTGTCGAGAGAGCTTGGACAGGTTTGTGTTACAATGTAGAAGGTCAAAGTCAGAGTGACTATGATATGTCTGTTCAAATGACCCCCCCCCTAAGGAGATTTGTATCAACCGGGATGCTCTTGTTTTCATGCAAGTCATTACGGATGCTTTATGTGTAGCTTTAATGTGCACATTTTGTTTGCAGTGTAAAAAAGATTTCAATGATTTTCGTAAACAGACCAATTAACCTTTTCCCACAAATAGACGTTTTTTATTGCTCTGCAGCAGTCGATTTTAAAACAAGAAACCGCTGAAGACTGTAAAGGCTGGATTGTCGGCAATTTGACCTTGAAAATCGACAAACCAAGGTCAAGGTCAAAGTAACCATAGAAATCAATAGAACTTGTTACTGGTTACCTTCAGGCAAGGTTTCAAGTATGTAACCCTTTCCAGTGCTGAGATTTTGCCTCAACCTGAAACTTTAACCAAAATGTTGACGGACAGACAGACAGACGGACAGGCGGACATCGCCAATCTATAGACCGGAATTGCTAGAGCATGCAATCCGGCCAAAAACCATTGAGACAAAGAGAGAAATCGCTCATGATGATAAATTTTCCGTTTTGCCTCAATTTTTGTGGCTATTGAAAAAGTATACTTTCATTATGGAGGTTTTTCCAATTGTTGTCAAGATATTTTCAACTTCAGCAGTTGCAGATTCATTGTATGCGAATGCGGAAAATGGTTAATAACCCGAAACCCATCCATCATCAGAAATATCTGTAACATATTGTACCATGCTCTGTTTGAATATTTATGTTACTTCTGTTTAATTGTCCCTGAACTATAACCTAGACGCCTCAGCTGCAGACGACATTGGAAAAAATGGTTATATGAGAAATGTTTTTAACTGTGTATGAAAACTATATTTCAAGCCACAATGTCTCACTTGCTAACCATGAGAGCACTCAATCCATGTGTTGGGATCTAACATGAAGTACTGGTGATAAAACTGTTGAAAAATAGTGTGAACCCTTTCTCTCATTCAACAAATCTGCAGCAGACAACTTTGAAAACGATTATAGTGGACAAATGTAGATCTTATTATAATTATTGTTTAGAGTTGAAAACATTGCGGAAAAAGGAGCCTTTTTTCACGTTGTTTTATGAAGTCATGTCAGAAACCTCCTATATGTGGGAAAGGGTTAAATTCCAATTATCCAGATAAAACAATTTTCCCCTCCGATGTTCTAAAAGCAGTGTGTTTAATGGGCTGATGAGCTAATTTATGCCTGTTGTGGAATTTTTCACTTGCACATGCTTTCTGACGCCTCAGCAGCGGACAACTTTGTTTTCAACCCTGTTCAATAATAAGACTTCCCTTTACCAAAAAAATCAATATGTTTGCAGACAAGTTTCGAATGTCATCTTGCTGAAGATTTTTTGTACCGGCATGTGGAAAAGGGTTATAAATGAAAATAAAGGATGAAGTGCATATTAAGGAATTGATTGATTGTTTGATTGATTGAGGTTTAACGCCCTTTTTAACAATTACTCAGTCATATCACGGCGGCCAGTTCACCTACTCATGTGTTTCCTGGTTTTCTCACACCAGTGCTCCACATAACAATCTTCCCAAGCAACTGGCTGCTTTTCCACATAGACTTAGCCCATTGGTGGCCAGACGAATGACACATGTCGCAATGACTTTTGTCAAACGTCGGAAAGAATGTTGGCCGAGCCGGGATTCAAACTCACAACCCCTGGATTGACAGCCCGCGTCGTTACTGACTGAGGCATTATAATATAAGAAATAATACATACCATTTAAAAAGGTTTGTTCAGAAGTGTGTTGTCAGAAACTGCTTTTCGTAAGGGATATGAGGGAAAGGGTTATGAGAGTAGAATTGCCATATGAGGATTATACAGAGCCCTAGATAAGGCGCGTTTTGCTTGTTCTAAAATCCTTATTTTACCCACTATCCCTATGTTGTTGGAACTCAGAAGAATCGTCTCATTCATAGGGTTTGGTTGGATGATATGAGAGATAATGTGGGTAGAAGAGCTGAATACCCCTCCTTATCTGGACCTCTGAGAGTAGTTTCTCCTTTATCCATGCTACATATTATGTACCAAAACAAAAATGGATATTTCAGATGTAACATTCTTTCTTCTCATGTTTTCAAAGCAGTGCACGAACCTAAAATATAACAGGTTGAAAAGAGGTTAAAAAACCCACATTCAAACTAAACTGGTAATTAGCTAATACTACACTGACATCTAACTGTCTTTAAAAAAATACTCTCTTACAACACACTGAGATCTATTGTTTTTCACACTGGTATGATTTATTTTTTTCTGGAAATACACTGACAGAAACTTTCAGTCTATTGCCAGTTTCTGACATCAGACTGTTGGTACAACTGGTTATAGACTGATAAGAATCTGTTGCAAAAGGTGGTATGACTACACACTGACAATAACCTGACACTAGCATGTGAAGAAAAAAAGACTTGACATTAGACTGACAATAAAAAACTTTAATTCTAATGTGACTGTTAGTATCTGAATATTAACTGACAAAAGAAGGACATTAAGCTGGTAATAAATAATATGTGTTACATTTTTGCTTGAGGTCTGACAATAGACCGACAATAATTCTCAGTCATTTCTTCAACAAACTTGTACACTGACAATGCACTGGCGAAAAGAAAAAAAAGACAACAACAGCATCATCAACAACAACAACATTTTCAAAATGGAAGATTTTAATGACATGTGATGATTAAATTTCGGCAATGTTTTCGCAAAACACTCGACTCTCACTGGATTGTAATCAAATATTTTGTGAATAGTGAATTGTAAACAACTTTTCTACATATCTAAGTGATAAATTCAGACAAAATATACATTAAATGGAGCATGCAGGCACTGAAACTAGTTTTAAAGGCTTTGAGTTACCTCTTGAGGATTTTTTAAAGAATTTATTAACACCTGCTTATTGGGGGAAGCCAAAGAAGACATCAAAAAATGTATTGTGAAATAAAAGTCATGAACGACAAGTGTAGCCACCAAAGGAGAGCAAAAAGAACAGATTATATGATAGGGAAAGATATCTACTCTCCAAACAACTTCACACTCCTCTTTGAAATTTATACAAGGACTAACAATCTGTGTAGAACTTTGGTTCTTCACTTGCTACTATACTATCAGTCAGGTTATTGATTTAGGGCCATCTGGGCCCTGTTGTTGATGTAATGTCAGTGTGTTGTCAACTACTGAATTAATTTGTTTAATTCCCAGCTATTGTTAGTATCATGTCATGGTGTTGCCAGTGATATTGTTACAGCCAGGATGCTGTCAGTGCGAAACCAGTGTTAATGTAATGTCCGTGCATTGTCAGCTGGTTTAAAATTTAATGTCATGTAAAATCTGACGATAGACTGGTTATACCCTAGCAATAGACTAAAAAGGCCAAAATCTAGGCTGATGTTAGTGTGATGTCATTGTGTTGCCAGACAATATGTCAGTTTGTTGTTTGTGTGTTGTCAGTTCATTCTTGTGAGGAACTCTTCAAATTTGAAGAAAATACAACAATTTAATGTTTCAATTATAACTCTAAAAATATAAATTTATGCATTATTTGATCTGACAATAAAATGTTTTTTGCTGGTAATACACTAACTTACAATAAACTGGTTTTCAACTGACAACAGACTGAATCAGTGTAATGTCAGATCGGGTAATAGACTGATAATTGACTGGAAAGAAGCCACATTTGCCACAATGTTTTCCACTTTTAGTCATAGGTTATCCATTCAATTATGGAGATTTTCTATGTTTTGACAAAATACGTTCAAAGTCGTCTGCTGCACAATTGTCGTATGAGGGAAAGGGTTAATGTGATTTTGAATAAGTTGAAATGTAATCCCATCCTACATGCAGATGCATTTAGACCCATTTGCAGTTGACATCTTTTAAAAATGTATTTGCAAAAGGGGAAAGATTGCTGAAATTATTAACAATTTCTGATCCCCTGCCGAATGTGGATGAGATATTGGTTTGGCGATGTCCGTCCGTCCGTCCTTCGGTCTGTTCTTGTGGTTGTCCAGAGCCGTATCTATATAAGGCATGGTTGAATGGGTTTGGTTCAAACTATATGGTAATGTTAGCTACCATTAGGAAATGTTTTCGGCTTTACAAGTGTTAACCCTTTCGCTCACATGGACGCTTTCTGAAGCCTCTGCAGCAGACGACTTTTGAAAACATTGTGGCAAAAGAGGAAATTGCTCAGAACAAGCAATTTCTCCCTTTGCCACAATGTTTTCAACTCTTTTTTGATAATTTAACTCGCATTTATGCAGATTTTTCACGTTTTTATATAGATGTTTTCAAAGTCTTCTGCTGCAGATTTGTTTTATGTGGAAAAGGGTTAAAATGCATGTTTTTCATTCAATGGTGAAAGAGGATACAATTGACCTACACAACCACTGCTCTAGATAATGTATAATTATTTAAATTTAAATTCAATGTTTGATATACAAAACCTATGTTGTGGGGACCAAAGAATAGTCTGGTTGAGAGTAAATAGGTTATCAGAGAGATATTATTGAGCAAAGACCAGTTTACCTTATCCTTTTCCAACATATAGACGCTTTCTGATGCCTCTGCAGCAGACGACTTATGAAAACATGGTGGCAAAAGAAGAAATTGCACATAATTCAACTTTATTCTATAAGTGTTATTTTATTTAACCCTTTCCCTCATACAACAATTCTGCAGCAGACGACTTTGAACGTATTTTGAATTTTGATTTGTATAGAGCCGAGGCGGCATATTCACACTCTCTGACCATGCTCTATAATACGGGCTACTCGATGCAACATTTTTTATCTTTATATTCTTAGAAATCAGACTTAATGGAGCCTTTGAAATGAAAAACTGAACAAGTCCATTAACAAATTTGGCCTGGAAAGGGTTGAGTATAATAACAGATGTCCATAATTAAGTGTTACAGCTTTTAACCCTTTCCCTCATATAAACGCTTTAGGACGCCTCTGCAGCAGATGAATTTTTGAAAACACAGTGACAAAAGGAGAAATTGCACAAAACGTGCAATTTCTCCTTTTGCCACAATGTTCTCCACTTTTAGTCATAGGTTATCCATTCAATTATGGAGATTTTCTATGTTTTGACAAAATACGTTCAAAGTCGTCTGCTGCAGAATTGTTGTATGAGTGAAAGGGTTAAAGGAATCATAAAACTCTGTTTAGTTGATTGCTACTTCATGTCATTACTTTGAAATCATAATTTCTTTCATTTCAACATATTCCTCCCCCTTCTCGCCCCCCAATCCCCCCCCCCCCCCCCCAAAAAAAAATCACAATTTTCAACTGAGAAAGATTGTCTTCTTTTCTCTGCTTTCTATCGTGAAACCTCTGAACACAATTCTTGTTTCTTGTATTAGTCATTAAAATTGTAATTACCAGGAGGTTTGTTTGTAAGACACAGTTGAAATCAAACATAGCCTTTCGCAGTGTAAGTCTCTTTGATTACCAATTCTATTGGAATCAATCCAGTGTCTGAGAATCACAGGAATGGTTAATTGCCAAAGTCTTAATTGTTTCATTAACTGCGTACTAATCTATCTTGTTTTTTGATAAGTAGATTAAAGAACTAATTAACATTTTTAGCTTACCTTAGCATAAAGTAATCATGGTGAGCTATTGTGTTGTCCTGATGTCCGTTGTGTGAAACAGAAAGGCCATGGACTTGAGATAATTGATGTGCAGCATAATGTCTAGTGGTCCTCTACCAAGGTTGTTCAAATTATGCCCCTTGGTTCAAAATTGACCCCGTCCCTGAGGTCACCTGTTTCACATAGAGATATATAGAGGAGAACTTGTTCAATTCTAAAATCATCTTGATCAAAAAGTTTGGAGCGTATAAATGGCCATCTGTGTACTCCCAGCAAGAGGTCAGAGTCCCCCAAATGACAGCAAAACTCACTAGTGTGGTTTTGACTTGAGTAGGATGCAAGAATATAATATTACTTTCCAGTATTCATCATCATCTTCATTATGATCATTTTTGCTCATCTCTCATCTCTATTCCTCAATCTGGTCCTAATTTACCTCTCTGTGACTCAGTGTTGCAGTGCCATTAAACCCTACTCCTTCATTCCATATAGGGCCATCGTGGCCTTCTTTTTCTTGAATTATTTATATCCATGTCAGTACTTATAGTACTGGATCTACTTAACACATGATTTGATCATTCTTTTTCTTCATCAAAATTTAATGTCATATGTTTTATATTTAACAAAATGACATGCATGTACTGCCATGTTTGACATGTTTGACTTATTGGGTAGGGATGCTTTTAATTTTCGGTCAAGGAGAATATTTAGACCTGCCAGAGTGACCACATATCTTGATTTCTCTTTGTCCTTTCTAAGTACATTAATTTAGGGTAATGACTTTTAAAACATCCCTTTTACACTCTATATACATGTGTGAGTTTAAGAAATTAAAAACAAAAGACAAAGGCCATTATATTAATTGAATGTATGTACATTTTTATTGAAGCGAAATTCATAATGTATCTACTCTAGACAGTAAAATAGAGCTATTGAATTTGTAAATGTAGTCTGGTTCCTTAAAATTACATGCTATGATATATTACGCAGTAATTAGACGAAGAAGCCTCGTCCCGTATTCACTAAACTTTTCAATTTAGACATTTGTCTAAATCTAAATCTTAATATTTAGTCCACGTTTTAGATTTAATCCGTATTCACCAACACGTTTTAAACCGATCTCAATTTGGTCTAGTGTGTAAATGTCGTAAGCAGCCACGCAGCGACTCTGGTTTCCGAATCAAGTTAAGAGCTAAAATAAAAGACAGTACCATTCATCTATAGTCTATTTATAGATTTTCATTTTTATCGCAATTTCACATACATTTTTCATTTGCTTTGCTTTTAATAATCTGACTTTCATGTTCAGTACATACTGGATTCAAAGTTAACTTTGAATACAATTGTCATCTCATGAAAAGATTTAAACCACAGAAATATCTGTTTCAAGATCAATTTCGTTCTTTTTCGCTGTTGCAGTTCCAAATTTCATGAATATCGCGGTAAACACGATATCGGTGTATTTTGCCAAGCCAACAACATGTTTTATCACGGATGCGATGTGAACATCCAGAATACTTAAATGAAATGAAATCTTCTGGTTCTTACAAACAAAGTGTGATCGGATTAACTGAATTGTATTTATCTTATCACTGTAAATGTAGACAATATTTCAACTCTTATATCAACTGGTAAATTTACAGTTTGAGAAGTAAATTTTCAAGCACTGGTTTAACGTTTTCAAAAAAATTGAAACTAGTTCCTATGTTAAGCCTTTCCATTATACGTAGCACATTAAGTAAAAATTGGAACATCTTGCTAAATGAAGGTATAATTTATGGACATAAAGTAGAAAACATTGTAGCAAAAGGATAAATTCCTTGTGATCAATTTCTCTTTTTGTCACAATGTTTTCAAAAGTCGCTGCAGCTATTGTCAGTCTTTCGGATTACGTGTACATAGAAATACGTTTACTTGATTTTCTGAATGCTAATCACGACACGAGTTCACATCAGTTTCCTCAACTCGAGATTGTGCGTTTGTAATCCGACAGCTTTGATTTTCAATTGCTCAATTTGCCACAATAATTTCAACTCTTTTCAATTATCTTACTATCGATCATTTATAGAGATTTTCTATGTTTTGTACTTGATGATTTTAAAGTCTGTCAGAGTAAACATCATTGAAATTATTGTGGCAAAAGGAGAAATTGCTCATAATGAGCAATATCTGCATTTGCCACAATAATTCAACACTTTTCAATTATCATACGATAATTTATAGAGATTTTTTTTTACTTGATAATTTCAAAGTCGTCTACTGCAGATTTCTTTTTTTTTATGTGGGAAACCCTTATCCATTATCATGACTTACCGATACAAACGAAAAACAGATTTTCTGTGTGTCAGCATTATTTGATAAAACATTATCATAACAGGGCGTGTGTTCAATACAAATAGTTGATTGTTTTTGGTACTAATTTAAATTTATCATAACCTCTTGTCCATTTATCTTTAGTATTATATGTCACTTTTTATGATCAGCTTAACTCTAAATTATCTCATTCTTAAAATACAGACCCTGCCAGGTTAAATATCCTACATAAAACTTATATCTTCAATAATTGATATCAGCATTACTGATTACAGATTAAATTGTTCTAATGTTTGTGGATTTAAATGATCTTTTTTCTTATTTCTTCATGTGAAACGAAATATTGCGGCTTCTCTTTGATGCTTTGCATCAAACATCCGTCTTGTTGTGTATTGTATGCTTGTCATATTTGTTTTGGTTGTAACGTTACTACATGGGTCTTTGACCTTCTGGTTATATAAATAACCAACCGTACTCTGATGTTTCAAATCACAGCTGGAATTTTTTTTGGCATGAAAATTTGAATTTCTGAATCCATGCATATGTTTTGTTATAAACATATTCAAATAATGCTCCCTGAATCGTAGTGAATGACCCTTTATAAAAAATCATCATGATTTGTAAAAAAATTAATGTGGGGGGTCGAGCTGATTTTCAATTTCTTATGTATACCACAGGCATATTCCATGGGAGAGCTACTACCAAAATTGCTGAGGCCATCTTCATTGGTTAAAAAACATGGCAGCCAGGGAGTGGCCATGCTGCATATAAATCTGAGACATACTGTAAATTGAAAATAATACATTTTTATTTCAGGAAACTCAAGATGAACAAGACAACTTGACATCTGAAAAAGAATCTCTAGATGACTATGTTGCATCTGAACATGACAAACTAGATTTGACTGCTCATGATGAAACAGCTTCAGACCTAGGACCTTCTGATGATAGTGGGTCCTCTTCTAGCGAGACGAAGTATATCGAAAGAGAAAAATGGGGTAGCCAGTTTGAGTTTATCTTGGCGTGTGTGGGATTTGCAGTCGCCTATGGTAACCTTATGAGGTTTCCATACCTGTGCATGAGAAACGGAGGAGGTGAGACAAAGCTCTAGATCAGGGGTGTATTTCAGAGGTGTAGATAAGGAGGGGTTTACAGCTCTTTTCCCCAACAATGTCTCTTATTATCCAACCAAACCCTATGGTGTGGCTACTCTAAAGAATCGTTTCAATGAGTACACACAACACAGGGTTATAGGGTCAAATAAAGATTAAACAACATGCAATAAGCCCCTTATCTAGAGCTCTTGTATTTCATCTTATAAAATCAGTATTTGACTTTCTTTTCCCACATGCTTACACATTTTGACATATCTGGAGCAATCACTGATTAAAAAAATTGTTGCAAAAGAAGAGATTGGTTATAATGGGAAATTTCGCCTTTTGACACAATGTTTTCAACTTTATTCGATGATTTTACATCCATCTATAGAGATTTTACATGTTTTTGCCAAGATTCAGGTTTGCTCAAAGTGGTGAAGGGTTTTAGGCAATGTGAAGGCAGGCTTTTAATAGCATTCACAGAAGTTGTATTCTCAAACAATCCTATTTCAATATTCCCCACTACTGTTTCAAATGTTCCTGTATTAACAAATCTGCAGCAGACGACTTTAAAAACATCTAGGTGAAAACACAGAAAATCACTATAAATGAAGGTATAAACTACTGAACTTAGTTGAAAGTAAAGTGGCAAAAGGAGAAATTTCTCCTTTTGACACAATGTTTTCAATCTGCTGCTGAGACGTCAGAAAGCAACTATAAGTGGGAAAAGGTTATTAAAATCATGAGAGAAAACAAATATTGATGATCAAATTCGGACATAAAGAATCTGGATCTCCTGCCAAACTATTTATAAAGAATGCACAGTAGAAAAACAGACATTCTTTATTAATGTTTATGATATGAGAACATTGCAAACACAAAGAACTTGATGAAATTGCGTATTCACCAGATGATCGGTGTTTGAATAAGTTTCCCGACTGATTTGTGTACAAAAACAGTGGGCCACTGATATTTGGATGAGAAAATTGCTAACATCAAGAATTTGATGGAACTGCAGCTTGCACTGGCTGATCTGTGTCTTTGCAGATCCTAAATCCTCAAAGGTTAGTTTCCCAAGTGACTGGCTCAATAAATTTGTTCCCACATACAGCAAGTCTGCAGCAGACGACTTTGAAAATATCTATCCCAGTAGGCATAAATGTGGAATATTTAGATGGTATTGAACCCTTTCCCTCATATAGACGCTTTCTGACGCCTCTGCAGCAGACAGCTTTTTGAAAACATAGTGACAAAAGAAGAAATTGCACAAAACATGCAATTTCTCCTTTTGCCACAATGTTTTCCACTTTTTGTCATAGGTTATCCATTCAATTATAGAGATTTTCTATATTTTGACAAAATATGTTCAAAGTCGTCTTCTGCAGAATTGTCGTATGAGGGAAAGGGTTAAGACCTGTTAATTATTGAAAAGAGTTGAATATATTGTGGCAAAAGGATAAATTATGACCAATTTCTTTTTTTGCATCAAAGTTTTCAAAAGCTGTCTGCTGCTGAGGCATCAGACAGCGTCTGTATGTGGGATAGGGTTACTAATTTACTACTTATGTTTACAGGGGCTTTCCTGATACCGTTCTTCCTATTCATGTTCCTGTTGGGCTTTCCCCTCTACTACCTGGAGGTGTGTCTTGGACAGTTCTCTGGAAGTTCACCCCTCTTTATTTGGAGAATGGTGCCTATGCTTAAAGGTAAGTGAACCATTCTCAATCTTGAAACACCAGTATAAATACTTGAGCCTTTCCCACAACCTTCAGCAGACGACATTAAAAGCATGTTGGCAAAAATCCAGAAAATCTCTATAATGAAGGTATAATTAATGCAAAAAGTTGAAAACATGTTGGCAAAATTGAGAAATTGATCGTTTTGAGCAATTTCTCCTTTTGCCACAATGTTTTCAAAAGTCAGCTGCTGCAGAGACGTCAGAAAGGGTCTATAGGTGGGAAAGGAAAATAAACTAAGCTAGTCAACTGTCTGCAACATCTCTACTCAACAGAACCTAGTGCAACTCTAAGCCAGTGATCGATTGCTCTGTAGCTTGAACAAGACCCATGGACAATTTCAACTCTGGCTGGGATTAGAGGCTGGCTGCTGCAACTCGGGAAAACATGTTGCAATGGGAAGCCAGTTTGTTGCCCTTGCACCTGACATGCATCAAAGGGCCACATACTCCCTCTTTATTGATCATATGTCATGAAAACTCTAGCGTGGGAACAATTCTGTAGCTCAATTCTGACTGGGTTTTTACAAAACTTTCTGTTACTGTACCTTGTGTTACTTGAGCCAGTTTTTGGCATCTGTGGCAAATTAAAAAACATATCTAGAAGGTGTCATGTGCAAGTGCCAAACATTGGCCTCAAGTAACACTTAGCATCCTGTGCAAGTGCCAAACATTGGCCTCAAGTAACACTTAGCATCCTGTGCAAGTGCCAAACGTTGGCCTCAAGTAACACTTAGCATCCTGTGCAAGTGCCAAACATTGGCCTCAAGTAACACTTAGCATCCTGTGCAAGTGCCAAACATTGGCCTCAAGAAAAACTTAGCATCCTGTGCAAGTGCCAAACATTGGCCTCAAGTAACACTTAAGATCCTGTGCAAGTGCCAAACATTGGCCTCAAGTAACACTTAGCATCCTGTGCAAGTGCCAAACATTGGCCTCAAGTTACACTTGGCATCCTGTGCAAGTGCCAAGCATTGATTTCAAGCTGCACTAAGTATCAGGTGCAATTACCCTACATTGGCTTCTGTTATAGGTGCAACTGCCAAACACTGGTTTCTAATTGAACTTACTGTCAGGTGCAATTGCCCAACATTGGCTTCAAGTTGAACTTATTGTCAGGTACAAGCTCCCAACATTGACTTTGTGCAGTTATGTGGAGTTGTTGTGCTGACTGCCAATTCAAAAGTTAAAATTTTCTGGCAATGTCCCTGCACAAAATACATTAACCCTTTCCCTCATACAACAATTCTGCAGCAGATGACTTTGAACATTATTTGTCAAAAAATAGAAATTCTCTATAATTGAATGGATAACCTATGACTAAAAGTGGAAAACATTGTGCCAAAAGGAGAAATTGCTCATTTTGAGCAATTTCTTCTTTTGTCACTATGTTTTCAAAAAGCTGTCTGCTGCAGAGGCGTCAGAAAGCATCTATATGAGGGAAAGGGTTAAGGTTCTTGCTGCCCAGAATAACCGGAACAATGTATTTTCTGGCTAGCCAGATCAGCCATAGTCTTTTTTCCATCTTGTAAATACTCCGGCTAAATTCACGCACATTTTAAGTGGTTGCATTGCATTTTATATGGCGTAATTTCTTAAAATCAATACAGAATTTTGGTTGTCAATGAAACTGAAAGGAACAAACTTAAGCAAGATATATCTTCAAATACAGTGTAGATGGAATGTTGTTTAAATTGTAAAAAACTGTAAACTACAAAGCAGAAGAGTAGACTTTTTTATTATACCCTTAAAAGTGCGAGTAATCAAGCATTGAATGCCTCTCTAATAAAATTAACCACAAATTGATGGTAGTTTATTTCATTTTTAGCATGTCTGTTTTTCGAAGAAAATATAGTGGTTTATTGTAATACCCTTGGCGTCGTAACAAAACTTCCTCATAACTAAAAAATTAATCATTAATTTCAAATGAAATTGATACACATGTTGCTAGGAACAATACGCATGTCTATAAGAAGTCACATGACTCTGGCTTTAATGATTATTCAATGATCCTTTTTAATCTTAGAAAAATACATAGTAGCGTTGGCATACTATCCACAGCGTTCTTGTCATTTTCCATTGTAAGATGTATACATTGCACTTTTTTATTGGTAAAATGTTATCATCATGTTTTTCATCTGCCTTTCCCTCATATATACACTTTCTGATGCCTCCAAAGCAGACAGCTTTTTGAAAACACAGTAACAAAAGAAGAAATTGCTTAACACGAGCGATTTCTCCTTATGCCACAATGTTTTCCACATTTAGTCAAAGGTTATCCATTTAATAATACAGATTTTCTATTTTTTGACAAAATATGTTCAAAGTCGTATGAGGAAAAGAATTAACTGTTCATAGAATATTCACAAACAGAATGATAATGTTTTACAAGTCAGCAGCACCACACTGGAAGCCTCTAAAAAAAGTATATAACCACCCAATGAAATAGTTTGTTTCATTTTCTCACTGAACAAGTTTAAAGGGCACAGTTTATTTACAACATTTCATTTATTAACCCAGCTGTCCCATTTGTCTGGTATAAAAAGAAGAAAACAATTTAAAAGTGTTGACATATACAAATATTTGGAGATAGAAAATTGAGTACATGATTTGATGGTTTAGAAAATAAAAGTTCTTTCTGAATAATTTCTCCTGTGTCAGTGTGTTTTCAACAGGCTTCTTCACATTATGAGCAATTTCTCCATTTGCCACAATGATTTTAAACGTCGTCGGCTGCAGAGGCGTCAGAAAGTGTCTGTGGAAAAGTGTTAACCCTTTCCCACATACAAGAAATCTGCAGCAGACGACTTTGAACATACGTTGTCAGAAAATAGAAAATATCTATAATTGAATGGATAACCTATGATTTAAAGTGGAAAACATTGTTGCAAAAGGAGAAATTGCTCGTTTTGAGTAATTTCTTCTTTTGTCACTATGTTTTCAAAAAGCTGTTTGCTGCAGAGGCATCAGAAAGCGTCTATATGAGGGAAAGGGTTAAGGTGGTTAACAATATGATATGAGAGAGTGGGAAATCGTCAAGTCATCATTCATGTGCCAACAATATATTATTAACCTTTTCCCACATAAAACAAAATGGCAGCAGACAACTTTGAAAACATCTTGGCAAAAATGTGAAAAAACTCTTATCAATAAAAGTATAATCAATGAAAAGAGTTGAAAACATTGTGGCAAAAGGAGAAATTGCTCGTTATCTGGAATTTTTTCTTTTGTCAAAATGTTTTCAAAAGTCGTCTGCTGCAGAGGTGTCGGAAATCGTCGGAATAAGGAAAGGGTTAACAAGATTCAACCTATTTCCCTTTCAGGTCTTGGTTGGTTGATGGTGCTTATATCAGGAGTTGTGTGCTGGTATTATAATACCATCATAGCCTGGGTCTTGTTCTACCTTGTCAACTCATTTCAATCCAAACTACCCTGGTCTACCTGTGATAACGACTGGAATACCCCATACTGCCTGCCATCGGATCCGGAGAGTAGGGAAACTCTTGTGCTTAACCTGAACAGAACCATGCACAACCTGACTGTTGGAAATTACTCTGAAATTCTGGGAAATTTCAGTTATTCAGAGGCTTTCAATGTTGATCAGAATTACACAGATGTTGTGAGGAATACAAGTTCAGCAAAGGAATTTTGGGTGTAAGTAAAAAAAGGGTCACTGCAATATTGGTTTGTATTTAGAGACACTTAATTAGAATACGAAGGAAGCTTTAAATGATCCATAGGCTTATAATATTATGTAAATTATGACTGGCGCAGTGCATACAGATAATATTAAAGGGTAAAACACTTCATTTATTTCACAAATTTAGATTCTCAATACATCAGTTATCTAACCAAATACCTTAACTTCCTTAATTAACGCCTCTGCAGCAGACAGCTTTTTGAAAACATAGTGACAAAAGAAGATTTTGCTCAAAACGAGGAATTTTTCCTTTTGCCACAATATTGTAAGCAATGATCATTTAACCCTTTCCCTCATATAGACGCATTCTGATGCCTCTGCAGCAGACGGCTCTTTGAAAACATAGTGACAAAAGAAGAAATTGCACAAAACGTGCAATTTCTCCTTTTGCCACAATGTTTTCCACTTTTTGTCATAGGTTATCCATTCAATTATGGAGATTTTCTATTTTTTGACAACATACGTTCAAAGTCGTCTGCTGCAGAATTGTCGTATGAGGGAAAGGGTTAAATTGAAAAGGTATGGAGCGTATGAAAGTTAAGATCCTTAGTTGATGTGTTTAGAAATTAATGAATTGATTGGCTTTTGACGTGTAAAATCTGCATTTCTTAACTAAAGGACCAGTTAAAAAACTACAGCCTGTGATCATTTAAAACTACCATTACTTTTTAATATATATACCATAATATTAACACATTATTTGACGAGGTGTAGAATAGAGGGAAATATGACATTTATTTATGGCCATATTTCAGTATTTACACTTCCCAACAACTTGAGTTAGATGAACTTTGTTAGACCAACAGCTACTGGCTTCATATATCAATGCAGTCTAGTTGGAGATGTGTCCAACCTAATGCCATGGCAACATCTTTTTAATGTAAAGGTCAAATATGTTGGTTCTTTTATTGTCTCTGCCTGTCTTTATTCTTTCCAAATTTACACAGAAAAATGGACAATTATTACACGGATTGGTATAAATATTGAGCGTAAATAATAAGAGTAAATAATTTCTCTTTTGACATTCATCTGGTGATGAAACTCATGGATTTTCGCTATAATTATAAAAGAATTGCTTCATGAAACTTCTCACTGGCCTCATCACCAGATAATATAAAATAAAAAATCAAAATTTAATTTCTTAATTAATTAAATATCTCTGATTAAGATGACTTGATGCGAACAGCATGGAACTTAGTAACTGCAATCAGTGCTCAAAATAAGAAGTGCTCAAAATTAGCTATTTCTTCCTTTCCGACAATATTGTTTGTTCTTCTTAAAATTTTACTAATCTGTGTTGAAATCATGACGGATGGGATGTTAATGTACTGCCCTCTTAAGTGCTCTACATGATCTTTTTATCTCGAGTTTCAAAATTGTGAATTGGTGAAAACTCATCAGGTGTTTTTGTATGAGACATAAGATTAAGAAAGTGTTTGTACTTTGAATGTTTTTCTTCGACCTTTCCTTACGGAAATAACTTAAAGAATAGAATGGTAGAGACAATTCAGTTCTATGCATGCTTTAGCCATTTGTTGATGACCTATGCAAACAGTATGTATCTAGATCAGGCCTAACAAAACATTGGGCTTGATCTAAACGCCATTTCAGCATTACGGATTATTTTTTAAACTGTTGCTGAAGAAAAATAATAACTTTGTGTGCGTAGAGGTAAAGTGATTTCTAGGACATTAAAATGTGTGAGAAAAGGGTAAAGATTACTGTTCATTATGAACAATTTCCTTTTTACGCGCAATGTTTACAATATAGATATTTGCAACATAGGTGTCAAAAGTTGCCTTTATTTGGGACATTGTTGATTAAATTTACAGTTAGTTACATTTTTGTTTATTACATGTATGTGTTTAACCCATTTCCCTCATACAACAAATCTGCAGACGACGACTTTGAACATATTTTGTCAAAAAATAGAAAATCTCTATAATTGAATGGATAATCTATGACTTAAAGTGGAAAACATTGTGGCAAACAGAGAAATTGCTCGTTTTGAGCAATTTCTTCTTTTGTCACTATGTTTACAAAAAGCTATCCGCTGCAGAGGCGTCAGAAAGCGTCTATATGCGGTAAAGGGTTAACCCTTTCACACTTGCAGACGAATGCCTCAGCGACTGACTATTTTTTGAAAAAGTTGTGGTGAAAAGAGAAATAGCTTACAATTAGCTATTTCTCCTTTTCCCAAAATGTTTTCATCTCTATTCGATTATTATTGTTTTTCGATAGTTTTACCTAGATGTCTTCGAAGTTAATATTTGCAGAATGGTTGTATGTGGGTAATGGTTAAATAATTTAGGCTATAACCAGATATATTTTCTAATTATTTAGATATTTGATGTGTGAAATTTGTGTATATTTCTTGTAATGTGTATTGACAACTTAAAATATCTGTGAGTGGATAATTTTATTTTATCATCTTCCTGTAAGGAAGCATAACACTTTAGGATCAATTTCCCCGACATCTGTCCATCTGTCCATCTCTTGTCTCTTTTGACTGGTTATTGGGATTGGCTAATTTGCAGGCAATATCCATGTTCCTTTAACCCTTTCCCTCATATAGACGCCTCTGCAGTAGACAGCTTTTTGAAAACATAGTGACAAAAGAAGAAATTGCTCAAAACGAGCAATTTCTCCTTTTGACCCAATGTTTTCCACTTTATGTCATATGTTGTCTATTCAATTATAGAGATTTTCTATTTTTTGACAAAATATGTTCAAAGTCATCTGCTGCAGAATGGTCTTATGAGGGAAAGGGTTAAACACTCCTGTTTATTTAGATTCATCATTTTTTTTAGCTCACCTGAGAATGAAGTGCTCAAGGTGATCTTTTGCGATCACTCACCATCCGTCAACCTAGACTAAGTGTCGTCGTTGTCTGTCTGTTCACACTTTCCTACAATGAACTTATCCTCCTAAACCAATTTCAAAATAATTTCACAGTTGTTTCAAAGTTGTTCTAAGAATTCAATTCCATCTAGAACTTTGGTTGCTGCAGCATCAGAAAAGGGGAAAAATACCAAAACTTTTAAAATCTTCTTGTTCAAAAAAACTGACCCAAAATTAAAATATGTTGGCACAAAATTTGTTCCTCGGGTAACCCTCTACCAAGATTGTTCTAGTTATACCAAGCCGTTGAAAAACATGGCTGCCAGGGGGGCGGAGCTTGTTTTCCTTATAAGTTGATATATTTTTGTCAAAAAGTACTGGCCCGATTTGAAAATAATTTGGCACAAATGTTCCTTGGGTAACCCTCTACAAAGATTAACTACAAAGATTAACCCTCTACAAAGATTGTTCTGATATGATTTTAATAGTCATCTGCTTTCAAAAGGTTTGAAGAAAACATTGTTTTATATGGAAAATGTGAAGTGCATTTTATTAGATACAAATTATGATACAGTATTGGAAAAGGAGAAATCACCCCTTTTTATACGACTTTTTAAAAACGGTACGTATTATGGTATGGTCATGTCCCTCCCTCCGTCCGTCCATCCGTCCGTCCGTCCGTCCGTTCGGGTTTTCCGCACTTTTTTCTTACATACTTTGAGCTATTGAGCTGAAATTTTGTATAAGGCTTTGTAGTGATGTGTCACAGATCAAGTTCATATTTTGAATGAGTTATGCCCCTTTTTGGACTTAGAATATTTGTTTTCCGCACTTTTTTTTCTAATCAAGTGTCACAGATCAAGTTCACACAGATCAAGTTCATATTTCCTGGGATTTCATCAATTTTTGAATGAGTTATGCCCCCTTTTTGGACTTAGAATATTTGTTTTCCGCACTTTTTTTCTACATGCTTTGATGTATTGAGCTGAAATTATGTATATGGCTTTGTAATCAAGTGTCACAGATCAAGTTCATATTTCCTGAAATTTCGTCAATTTTTGAATGAGTTATGCCCCTTTTTGGACTTAGAATATTTGTTTTCCGCACTTTTTTTCTACATGCTTTGATGTATTGAGCTGAAATTATGTATATGGCTTTGTAATCAAGTGTCACAGATCAAGTTCACACAGATCAAGTTCATATTTCCTGGGATTTCGTCAATTTTTGAATGAGTTATGCCCCTTTTTGGACTTAGAATATTTGTTTTCTGCACTTTTTTTTTTACATGCTTTGATGTATTGAGCTGAAATTATGTATATGGCTTTGTAATCAAGTGTCACAGATCAAGTTCACATTTCCTCGGATTTCGTCAATTTTTTAATGAGTTATGCCCCTTTTTGGACTTAGAATATTGGTTTTCCGCACTTTTTTCTTACAAACTTTGAGCTATTGACCTGAAATTTTGTATTAGGCTTTGTAGTGATGTGTCACAGATCAAGTTCATATTTCCTGGGATTTCGTCAATTCTTGAATGAGTTATGCCCCTTTTTGGACTTAGAATATTTGTTTTCCGCACATGCTTTGATGTATTGAGCTGAAATTATGTATATGGCTTTGTAATCAAGTGTCACAGATCAAGTTCACATTTCCTCGAATTTCGTCAATGTTGGAATGAGTTATGCCCCTTTTTGGACTTAGAATATTGGTTTTCCGTATGAGTTATGCATTTTTCATAGTTTCCCATTATTCTTTAACAACTTATTCCTGAACGACTTTATTAACTGTTTACAAACAAACAATATATCAAAACAAAGAGGAAACTTACAAAGAAGTTCCTGACGGGCGTATTATGTACCGTTTGCGGTACTCTTGTTTGACATTAAATTGCAAGTTACTGCAATGTTATGTTTTTTATAGGAAAGGTAGGTATCTGAGGTAGACCATGTTACATCAGGGACATTGGAAGTATTGATCATTTAGATACAGAATAGAAAACCTTATTCAATTAACATACTTTAATTTATTGAGACTTTTAATATTTATTCCTAGATATGTCTATTCAGGTGTTCGCTTCAGGGCCATCTTGGCCCTCTTGATCTTACAAAGTAGCTTGTTCACACTTCAGAGATAACAGTATAAACTACATTAATTATCCCTTTCCCACATACAACAAATCTGCAGCAGAAGACTTTGAAAACTTCTGCCTAATCTTTTGGAAAATGTCTATAAATCAGAATGTATACATAGTTATTGAATAGTCAAGAGTGTGGCTAATGTTGAAATTACTTATCATATGTTTTCAAACAGCGTCTTCTGCAGAGGCATGAGGATGCGTCTGTATGTGAGAAAGGGTTTAATCCAAAGTTTGGCTTATCGTTCACATTTGATTAGGTTTTCCAATTCAGTCCATATCTCATACACAACTTGTCACAGGTTACTGGAATCTCACAATCGAGGATCGATTCCCCTCGTCATTTGTGGATTATTGCAAAATTTGCATAAGTTGGATTTGAGTGACTTTCAGTCCAGTTTTGACTGAAGATCAATGTCTCAGATACTACTTGGCACATGTCATGGAAATTTCCAAAGTGTTTTTCTCATTGTGTGACCTTGACCCATGATTAAGGAAAATTTGACCTTACTGGCTTTTGCCATGACTAATGTGATTGATTGGTGTTTTCATGTTGTGACCTTGACCTTCACAATAAATTTCAATAACTGTGTTTGTGAATTGGGATAAGTGTTTCATTTAACCCTTTCCAACATAAAACAAATCGGCTGCAGACTTCTTTGAAAGCATCTTGTTAAAATTTCTCCTTTTGTCACAATGTTTTCAACTCTACTCAATAATTATACTTTTGTTTATAGAGACTTTTTATACTTTTTCCAAGACATTTTCAAAGTGGTTTGCTGCAGATATGTTGTACGGTATATGGGAAAGGGTTAAGTTGAGTTGAATTTAATATCTTGAATGTAGCTTTACACTGTCTTGTATCATGACCAAGGTCATCCATTGTATTTTGGTCCAAGTTTTAGTTACCATTAGTCCTATGGTCACCAAACTTAAAATTCAATTGATATTAAAAGCAGATATCTCTGAAATTATCTTATTAGGAAAATGGCTGAAAAACTAAATCTGTGTAGATTAGAGTTGAACATTCTTTTAATAAAACTTACCTGAGATAAACTAGTTTTAAATTTAGTGGTATGAATGATATTTCACATTTCCACCATGAATTGATTTTCACAGTATAAATTATGATGCTTCTGCAGCAGACTTTTTTTAGGAAATCTATGTGAGAAAAGGGGAAATTACTCCCTCTTAATTAGCACTTTCCCTTTTTCCATACTTGACATTTTACTTGACTTTATCTAAACACTTGCAAAGAAATTTGTTATTATGATATATGTTTTTTCATCATACAGTCGAATCTGTGCTAAAGACCACCTTTGTTTAGCAATTCCCTGTCTATAGCAAACTTACTTTTAATTTCCCAATTACTAATTTTCTACATATATGACCCGGTTATTAAAGACCACCTGTATACAAAGACCAGAGTGTTCTCTTCCCATATTAAACACAGGTTGGACTGTTCATAATATATGTTTGGTTTATCCCACAAAGCCAAATTTAACGCAAATCACATATTTGATGAGAAAACATGCACATTAACCCTTTCCCACCTTCAGACACATTTTGACACAAGAGCAGCAGACGACTTTTGAAAACATTGGTGCCAATGGTGAAATTGCTCATGATGAGCAATTTCTCCTTTGGCCACAATGTTTTTCAACTTTATTTAACAATAAAGCTATCTTTTATTGAGATTTTTCAGATTTTTGTCTTGATGTTTTCAATGTTGTCTGCTGCAGACTTGCTGTATGTGCTCATATAGACGCCTCTGCAGCAGACGGCTTTTTGAAAACATAGTGACAAAAGAAGAAATTGCACAAAACATGCAATTTCTCCTTTTTCCACAATGTTTTCCCCTTTTTGTCATAGGTTATCCATTCAATTATGGAGAATTTCTATGTTTTGACAAAATACGTTCAAAGTCGTCTGCTGCAGATTTGTCGTATGTGGGAAAGAGTTAATATAGAAGTAAATATGATAGATAGTTTTGCATCAAGGTCAGGATCAGGTGAATAATATTATGTTGTGTAAGTCACTTTTGTCATCCATTGTTTTCAAAACTGATGACTGCATAAGTAATTCAGGTAAACATATAATAATACCTTTACGTGTAATATTCTTTGCATGTTCATGTGTATAAGCATACTTTTCTTTTACAGAAATGTTTATATAAGGTAAAAGGAATATGTAAATGTTAATCAGTACACTATAGGTACATATTGCTAATCAATTATCCCAAACAATTTGTTGCTAATATTAGTATATATATATGTTTTTATAAGAAAGATAAAGTTTCTATAACCAATATGCCACCTTCTAAGAAACAATGTTTGTTTTTCTAATTTTCAGCGCATCTGCTACACTTGACCTTAGCAGTATAACTATGATGTTATAATGTTTCACTCTCCCACTCACTTAAAATGACAAGATTATCCACGGTTGAGGTAAATATCGATGACAAATATAAAACAGAAATCGGCTGCCGTCATTTGATTGGCTGCCTGCATGGGTGGCCATCTTGGGGGAAACATAGACAAGCTTTGTTCACAAAAGGGTCAGGGGTCAAATGTGACATTTATGTACTTTTTTTTACAGAAACTTTGTCACCTTTTCACTCAAATAAGGTCATGCTCTTGATAATTTTGCATGAAAGCATTCAAGCTTCAGATAAGGATGAGTAACCAGAGGTCTTTGTCCAGGAATTGCCAGTTTAATCCATTTCCACATACAACAAATCAGTTGCAGACGTCTTTGATAACATCTAGGCAAAAACATAGATACTCTGGATAAATGAAAGAACAATTACTGAATAAAGTTGAAAACATTGTGACAAAAGGAGAAATTTCTCATTAAGAGAAATTTCACCTTTTGCCATTATGTTTTCAGTAGTGGTCTGCTGCAGAGGCATCAGAAAGTGTCTGTATGTGGGAAAGGGTTAAAACACAATTATACCTTATGTTGTGATACTGAAAATAATTGTCCCTCGGTGACGATTTTTTTTTTTAAGTACCCACACCATAGGGCTTTCGAGTTTTAATACGGATTTAAGACCATTAAATACGCTTCTTATCAAGAGCCCGCCGATGCCGATGCATTTATCACCCAACAGTGAAAGCCTAGCCAAGAGTTTATGGACAACCTTGATTATGCTGTTACTGATTCCGTACTTAGAAACTGACCTTTTTTGTTTGTTATAATTGTGATTTACTCAACAAAAAAGTTAGATAATGTCTTCCACAACCATTCTCCTCATATGTAATTATAAAATGTGTCAAATAAGCACTGATTAACTTGTTCAAAAGATTTAATATAGTCGGGTTTCATATCATCATTGGTGTTAAAAACGTAGCACATCAGGTAATGGGGCGATTAATCCTTTCCCACATGCTCAAAATCTGCAGCAGACGACTTTGAACATATTTTGTCAAAAAGTAGAAAATCTCTATAATTGAATGGATAACCTATGACTTAAAGTGGAAAACATTGTGGCAAAACGAGAAATTGCTCGTTTTGAGCAATTTCTTCTTTTGTCACTATGTTTTCAAAAAGCTGTCTGCTGCAGAGGCGTCAGAAAGCGTCTATATGAGGGAAAGGATTAATCCTTTCCCACATACTATAAATCTGCAGCAGACAACTATTAAAACATCCAGGGAAAATATATAATTTAAAGTTGAATTGCTGAATTGAGGTAAAGCATTAGTGCCAAAGTCAGGAGTTGCTCATCATGAGTTATTTCTCCTTTTGTCACAATATTTCAAAAGATATTTGCTGCAATTGCGTCTGCATGTGGGAAAGTGTTAAGTACCATTTATCATGTAGGTAAAAAAGCAATGCCTCCTGCTTGACTAGTTTGGGCTTACTGTAAGGAATATATGATGATTGTAATGATACCTTTGGCAGTGTTTTCTTGGTTTTAGTAAAAGCATCAAAACAAAGTGAAGCAGATATATTTTCATGGCCGCAAGGTGGTATCAGTAAGGAGGTGAGATAAGAAATCTTGAATAATGATCTCCTAAATATGCCTCTTGGCTTTGGAAATAATTTGGCAGAAATGTTTCTTTGTTGACCCTTTGTCAAGTTTGTTCAAGCCATCTTTATTTGGTGAAAAATATAGCAGTCATTAGTTGCTACTAGTTTCCCTTAAGACTCTGAAATTCCTGATCTGCTTTAATGATTATTTCCCAATGAGGATTGTTTGTGACCCTGTACTAAGATTGTTCAAGCAGTCAATTTTAGTTGGAAAACCTGGCACCCAGGGGAGGGACTAGTTTCCTTTTTATTCTCAAGCTGGAAACTTTTCAAATTGTCTTGGTCTGGTTGGATTTCAAAATAGTTTTACAGTAAACGCTTCTTGGGTTAATATCTTGCCTTTCCTCAAACCCTCTTGATTGGTTGAAAACAATGACGGCCAGGAAGTGATGCTTGTTTCTTTGTTATGACCATGGTCAAAACCTTTTTTGGTACAGGTCAGACTTGAAAATTATTTCACATAAATTAATGTCTCTTATGTGACTCCTTTACCAAGACCGGTAAATTCTGGTTGGTTGAACAATTTGGATGAAAAAGGCTGGGCTATTTTTCCCTTCTGTTATGCTGATTGTGCAAACATTGAAAATGTTTTTTTATGAAACAGCAAGACCAATTTCAAGGAATTGGTCCATCTTTGACCCTCTACAATGAACTCCAGCCTTTTTTGATTGATAAAAAAAGCATGGTTGCAAATTTATAGTGCCAATTTTCCTTTGAATTGATTTGGATACTAAGTCAAATTTCTCAGACTAGCAATATAGGGCCACATGGCCCTCTTGATTAAAATAGTCTCTAGCTATTTTGAAAGTAAAATTTGGTTCTGAAATATAAATACTAAAAGCCATCATGCACCATGCATAATATGAATGTTATCATATTGCATAAGAATTAATGCTCTAAGAAACGTGACGGTATCTCCGTTAATATGACAATTGTGAAACTAGACTTTTTCCCCTTTAAATTCCGTTCAGTCATACATTATGGCATTGTTGTATCTAAAAACAAACTCAGATTAGTGATTCAGGACCATTATGGCCCTCCTTTCTTTATGTTTTTTTTTTTTTAAGTTTGGAGTTAATTAACCCTTTCCCACATACAGAAAAATCTGCAGAAGACTATGTTGAAAACATCTAACCAAAAATACGGGAAATAATTATAAATGGAAGTATAATTATGATTTTTTTTTGAATGCATTGTCTTGAAAGGAAAAATTGCTCATTATGAGCATTTTCTCATTTTGCCACTATGTATTCCAAAGTTGTCTGCTGCAGATGCATCAGCATGCATCTTGAATGTGGGAAAGGGTTAAAGGTAGTATGAGAAAAATGGTTGGTAACATGTTCTTGTTATCATTTGTTAAGCTTAAAACCTATTGTTAGATGAGTACATTATCTTGCTTGGATTGTTGAGTAAATCCACACTTCTTTTCCAGACAATTGATAAACTGAAATTAATCTATTTTTTCATCATTTTCATATTTGACCGGCGAAAAACAGAAAACTCGCTTTTAAAGATTATTTGTCTTTAAAGGACATTTGTCTATACTTGTGTCAAATATCTTTAACATCTGGTTGTATATGTCATTGGTTGATAATATTATGTTGTTATTTTAAAAACAATAGAGATAAAATTCGGTTAAACATTTTCGAAAAGAAATTTTAAATATATTCTAATTTTATTTAAATATTTTTATTTTACATAATAACAACTTCTTTGTATTATTCTTATGTGAAAGGTAGAGCCATCTACAAGAATAAGTTGCAAGTTATAATAGGATAAAGGAGTTACCGGGGAAAGGTTTTTATAAATATTGAGAACTTGCACATGAGCATGTTAGTTACCACCATGTGGAGATAGACCTTTACATGATAAAGCAAGTTCCCTCTGTAATACAAGTGTCGGGATAAAATTCAGGATAAACTTGGTGTATGCAAATGAAATACTCTAAACAATCTAATAGTTTGACAACCTATAGATTCTTTGTTTTCTTGGGCCGGGATTCATATTATATATTCGGGAATAATATTATATTCACCCTTTTCTTTCTTTTTATATACGCCCCTCAATGACAATCATGTAGCTTGAGACATACTTCTGTTTGTTCCTTCACCATAATCTGTTTCCATGGGTTTTCCTTTCCTATTCATGTAGAGATTTATTACCTTAATGTTGATACATTGAAATTCGTTTGAAGACTCGAAGGCCAAGTCCTGTTTTATTCTACTTGGCGTTGGAAACCGCCATGGTGGTGTAGTCGTTAGAGAATCTGCTTCAAGAACGGGAGACCTGAGGGTCCTATCGCTGGATAGATCATAGCAAAGACTTTAACAAATGGTTGTTTTGGCTTCCCTCCTGGGCACTCGGGGTTATTGTGATTATCATTATCACTCACTCAGCGGGAGTGCTGGTGTCAGGATAAACTTAATTAGCAGTACTAGCAATTCACCTAGAAAATGAAAGGAATTAACTGAATTACTGTTAAAAGTGGCTTTGAACACATTTCAAACAGACAAACAAACATTGCATGGTTATGTTCCTGTTCCCGGGCATTTCTCCAATTCAAACTGAAGTATTATTGTTGTCATGATCAACACATCTAGATTAAAAAAGAAAACAAAAAAGAAAAAAGAAAAATTCAAGCAAATTTACCTTTGGCTTAACTGATGCAAATTCAAACCTGAAATTAGACATATGAATATATCAAAGGTTATCACAATCATGTGTTAAAGATCCGACCAGAGAGCTAGATACGGAGGAGTAACCCTTTCCCTCATACGACAATTCTGCAGCAGACGACTTTGAACATATTTTGTCAAAAAATAGAAAATCTCTGTAAATTGAATGGATATCCTGGGACTAAAAGTGGAAAACATTGTGGCAAAAGAAGAAATTGCTCGTTTTGAGCAATTTCTTCTTTTGTCACTATGTTTTCAAAAAAACTGTCTGCTGCATAGGTGTCAGAAAGCGTCTATATGAGGGAAAGGGGTCAACCGATCTTTTACACACAATGTCCTTCTTATTTTACAATGAAACCTTATGCAGAGATTACGGTACTGGAAGGCTTCGTCTCAGCGATTCTTTGCAGTACTCGCTACATTGGGTTTAAAAGTCAAATAAGGATTTAAGATCTTAAACTTTTTCCCACGTGCATCAAATCTGTAGCAGATGACTTTGAAAACATTACTCTAAAATATGGAAACTTGTGATAAAAAATATATATGAAGGAATAAATACTGAAATAATGTTGAAAGTATTTTGACAAAAGTAGAAATTGCTCATGATGAACAATTTCTCCTTTTGCTACGTTCTTTCATATGGCAGAAAGTTTGTATATGTGGGAAAGGGTTAAAATACCCCTTCTATCTAGAGTTCTGCATCTGACCAGGTATTAACATTGACATTCCGATATTTGGAATCATTTTTATATCATATTGAAATTGAGTTTGTGTGCAACGGGATGAGATTTGTTTTCCTTAACAACCTACATGTATCTGACATCGTTTTATGTTGACTTGCTTTCAGGAGAAGGGTTTTGAACATGTCGACTGGAATCGACCAAGTGGGATATGTGCAGTGGCATCTTGTACTCTCACTCTTTGGAGCATGGGTTCTGGTGTTTTTGTGTCTCATTAAGGGAATCAAATCTGTTGGAAAAGTAAGTCTTCACCGTTTTTATTCGGAGAATATGATATCTATTCTACTCGCCCTGGTGTCCACGTCCGCATCACACCTTGGTTAACCCTTTCCCTCATATGACAATTCTGCAGCAGACGACTTTGAACGTATTTTGTCAAAAAATAGAAAATCTCCTGAATTGAATGGATAACCTATGACTAAAAGTGGAAAACATTGTGGCAAAAGGAGAAATTGCACGTTTTGTGCAATTTCTTCTTTTGTCACTATGTTTTCAAAAAGCCGTCTGCTGCATAGGCGTCAGAAAGCGTCTATATGAGGGAAAGGGTTAAGGGTTTGCTTACAAGTACATATATTTCACAATATCTCAGTAACTACTAGATGTATTGTATTGAAACTTTCTACAATGCTTTCCAACTGTCATTAAGGGAATCAAATCTGTCGGAAAAGAAAGTCTTCACCACTTTTCAACCTTTTCCAACATGCAACAAATCTGCAGCAGAAGACTGAAATCATCTAGACAAAAGTCTAGAACAATCTATATAAATGCTAGTATAATTACTGAATAAAGTTGAAAACATTGTGGTAAAGGGAGAAATTGCTCGTTTTGAGCAATTTCTTCTTTTGTCTCAATGTTTTCAAAAGTCGTCTGCTGCAGAGGCGTCAGAATGCCTCTGCTGCAGGCGACTTTTGAAAACAATGTGACAAAAAGGAGTTTTACGACATGTGTATCTTTTAGTATGATTGCATTTACAGGTGAAAGTGAAATGTGTATCTAGGTGTGTGATTACATTTACAAGTGAAAGTGAAATGTGTATCGAGGTGTGTGATTACATTTACAGGCTGTCTGAAGCATGTCTTTCAATACAATGTAATTTGATTGCAATTACATGTTTTTAAATATGTTCCGTCACTTTCAGGTTGTATATGTGACTGCCCTTCTACCCTATGTGTTACTATTTACCTTCCTGATTCGAGGTCTGACGTTGCCCGGAGCTATAGATGGCATCATGTTTTTCCTGACACCTCAATTTGAAAAACTTCTTTCTTCACAGGTAAAGTACAATAAAACATTGCTTTTTAACCTTTTCCTAAATACAACAAACTTTGAAAACATCTAGGCAAAAATATGGAAAGTTTCTATAAATGAAGAGATATTACTTTCTTCTCAATAAATAAAGAAAGGCTATGACATTCCAGCGGCAACTTTTATGGATAGATATCAAACTGTTTTCCCAAGATGTTTTGAAAGCAGACAACTATGCAACTATAAAATGTTAATCTCTTTTAAACATGTAATATTCTAACTTTTTAGCTCACCTGTTTACATGCAAGGTGAGCTATTGTGATCACATTTTGTCTGTCGGTTATCCGTCGTCAACAATTGCCTTGTTAACATTCTACAGGCTACATTTTGCATCAGATCTTCATTAAAGTTTATCAGAACATTCAGCCGCATTTTTTGCTTCAGCAGATTGAACAATTTTCAGATTGTTTGTTTGAATTATATCTAGGTCAAGTTCGAATTTGGGTCATATTAGGTCAAAAACTAGGTCACTAGGCCAAATTGAATGGAAATCTTGTTAACACTCTGGATACTGCATTTTTACCTTAATCATGTTGAAACTATCAGAATGGTTGTCTTAATGATATGTAGGTCAAGTTTGAACATGGGTCATGTTGGGTCAAAAAGTAGGTCAATAGGTCAAATTGAAGGAAAATCTTGTTAAAACGAGACCTCTTACTTCTAGGTATGGATCGAAGCAGCAGTTCAAGTGTTTTATTCCCTGGGTCCTATTTGGGGAGGAGTCATCACCATGTCCAGTTACAACAAGTTTAGAAACAACTGTCTAAGGTAAGATTAATTAGTTGATTGTTTGGAGTTTAACCCTTTCCCTCATATAGACGCTTTCTGCAGCAGACGGCTTTTTGAAAACATAGTAACAAAAGAAGAAATTGCACAAAACGTGCAATTTCTCATTTAGTCACAATGTTTTCTACTTTTAGTCATAGGTTATCCATTCAATTATAGAGATTTACCATTATTTGACAAAATACGTTCAAAGTCGTCTGCTGCAGAATTGTCGTATGTGGGAAAGGGTTAACCTATTCCCATTATATAACAAATCAATGAATTTAAAAACATCTTTAAAAAATTGTGGAATAACTCTTTAACCCTTTCCCTTATATAGACGCTTTCTGATGCCTCTGCAGCAGACGGGTTTTTGAAAACATAGTGACAAAAGAAGAAATTGCTCAAAACGAGCAATTTCGTGTTTTGCCACAATGTTTTCCACTTTTAGTCATAGGTTATCCATTCAATTATAGAGAGTTTTAATTTTTTGACGAAATATATTCAAAGTCGTCTGCTGCAGAATTGTCGTATTAGAGAAAGGGTTAATGAAAGTATAAGTATTAAATGGAGTAAACAAAATAGTGAAAAATTATGAGCAATTTCTCATTTTGCCAAAATCAGGGATGCGTTTAATAGTTGTCTGCTGCAGATGCGTCAAAATGTGTCGACATATAGGAAAGGATCAAGACCCATTTACAGGCTGAGTCAATCAGTTATAATACGGCAACTAGTTCATTTTTCCCGTACTCGTATTAGACACATATTTTCCAGCTATCTGGCTATCTTTCAAAGAAACTATCTTTTTAGCATATATATATTGAAGACTTATGACCCTAATACTAATTGCTATTATCAGTCGTCAGAAATAATGTTGGCAAAGTAGGTTTTGAAACTCACTACCCCTTGATTGGCAGCCCTTGTTGTTATCAACTTCCCAGTTTCTGACAAAATTTGAAAACATTGTTGGAAAGCAATTTCTCCTTTTCCCACAGTTGTTTTGAATTTAACTTGTAAAAACTTGCATTTATCAAGAGTTTATATGTTATTCTTAAGATCTTTTCAAATTCGTCTACTTCCGATTTGCTCTATGTGTGAAAGGGTCATGCTGTGTGCAGAGCTAGATAAGGGGCATTTTACATGTTCTTAAATCCTAATTTGACCTTATAACCCTATGTTGTGGGTACTCAAAAGAATCATCTCATTGAGACGATTCTTTTGAGTACCCACATCATAGGGTTTTGTTGGAAGATAAGAGAGCTGTATACCCCTCCTTATATGGACCTCTGTGTGTGAAACAAAGAATTGAAATATCAGGTATTCAATTCGTTTTTGCTGCAGAACCCCTTTTCTAAATCATGATAATAATAGTTATACTTAAGGAAATCCTACTGTCAAGTAGTCTGGACACAATAAACACTGTTTGCTTATTTTTCTCAGAAATGTATAAGAAGCTTCTGACAAACATTAATGGTGTTGATCGGATTTTTCGGATGTGTAGCCTTGTCAGTGGCCTTACTTGTCACAAGTAATTGATAGATGGTTTGCCATAATCACAGTTCATACTGTAGTTTATTTGTTCACAGGGACACTATAATAGCCTGTTTAGCTGATGGCCTTACCAGTTTTTTTGCCGGGTTTGTTGTGTTTTCCATCATAGGATATATGGCTCATGAACTTAAACAACCTATTGAAGAGGTGGCCACTCAAGGTAATATTTCTCTTTATACCATATTTCCATATAGTATTACATGTACATTGGCTCAGCAAATACTTTTGACCCTGAAAAAGTTCCAGAAATTACCTCCGAGTTATGACGTTAGAACTAACGCTGCGTTTGAAATTAATTCATTTATGTATTCACTATTATCAGCTTTATAATTCATTTGTACTGGATTGTTTTTCTTTTAAATCATGTTGGTTTAGCCGTTTCCCACATACAACAAATCTGCAGCAGACGACTTTGAAAACATAATAAATTATGTACAAAAACGTGAAAAATCTCCACAAATGAGTTTAATTATTAAAAAGAGTTGAAAACAATGTGGCAAAAGGAAAAATTGCTCGTATTTTTCTTGGTAGACATACCTAGTAAGGCAAATTTTGTACATTTTCTTGACTTTCAATTGACTGTTATTCAACATTTACTGCCAAAATAGTTTTATTGAACTGTTTACTAGTTACATTCAGCACCTTTAAACACTGTCAAATTGACACAAGACATCATTCAAACAAAGTATGGGTTTATTTTGCCGAGGGGCAATTGTTCCTTGTGGTAGTTTTATATGCTATATGTTTTGTTTCAGGTCCAGGATTGATGTTTATTGCTTACCCAGAAGCCATATCTAAGATGCCTTTCCCCCATCTATGGGCTGTGTTGTTCTTTGTGATGTTGATAACAGTAGGCCTGGATACACAGGTATTTAACCCTTTCTCACATACAACTAGTCTGCAGCAGACGACTTTGAAAATAATCATGTAAAAACATGTAAATCTCTAAAAATGAAAGTATAATTAGTGAAAAGATTTGAAAATATAGTGTCAAAAGGTGAAATTGCTCGTTTTGACTCACTTTTTGAGCTGCATTAGGGGGACAAGGGTCTCGTATCATCCCGATGTGTTGTAAGCCTTGGCCAAATGACACACAAGGAACCATTCTCCATTTATCTGTCCGTACGTCTGTCTTGATTTCACTTACTTACCTGTTTGCAGTCGACATAAGATCCTTTGAACACTCTTGTTTGCATCTTTTTAAGGGATATGGAGTGAAATAATATAAAGTTTTTATTGTCAGAAGTTAATTTATGATTCTTCTACTTTTGGGCTAACAGTGAGAGCTTTGGTGAAACTATTGGCAGAGGATTAGATAAAATAGAGTTAACAGGTCTTTTCCCCACAATATTTCTCTTATTACTCAACAAATTCCTATGTTGTGGGTACTCAAAAGAATCGTCTCACTGAGACGATTCTTTTGAGTACCCACAAATTAGGGTTTTAAGGTCAAATAAGGCTTTTAGAACATGAAAAATGCCCCTTATCTAGTGATATGCTATTGGTATTGAAATGTGTCTGTCACATGATGAGTGTAATGCCAAAGAAATACCAAAATAAGTTAACAATAAATAATTAATTGTATCGATGTTTAGGTTCTGTTAATTCATTACAGTTTGCTATGTTTGAGACCCTATCCAGTGGGATTGTAGATGCGTTCCCTCAGAAACTGGCCAAAAGGAAAACCCTTGTTACAGCAGTGATAGCATGCTGCATGTTCTTACTTGGACTGCCTTTTACAACAAGAGTAAGTCACTGATTTAAATAGAAGGCACATTTCATACAACA
The DNA here is from genome assembly GCA_031761405.1 of Serripes groenlandicus. NCBI lineage: Eukaryota > Metazoa > Mollusca > Bivalvia > Cardiida > Cardiidae > Serripes > Serripes groenlandicus. The sequence continues at coordinate 61,886,379 of JASEVX010000005.1, read as the reverse complement.
AATCTGCAGCAGACGACTTTGAAAACTTCTAGGCAAAATTATGGAAAATCTCGAGACAGGAAAGTACATGTATTATTATTGAAGTGTTGAAAAAATTGTGGCAAAAAAATAAATTGCTCAACATGTTTTCAACATCATCTGCAGGTTGGAAAGGGTTGAATTCTTGTTTGACCTCCAAAGCCTTTATTTTAGGATGCCGCCGCAATAAAATAACATAAAAGTAAAATCATCAAATACAACACATTTATTCCCAGACAAAAAATAATAACGACACACATCATAAACACTATTATTGTGGAGTTAATTTGGACGCAAGTGGTATTCAGCCATCATGGAGGACGGCACAGTGATCATTAGACTGTTATGCAGTTGCACGCACCAAATATGTATGACTAGTAGTTTTATATGAAAGCATGACCTTTTCCGCTTTCTGTTCTGGGCATCCCTCTCCCCTATAGATAATTTATCAATGGTGCGTGCCATAGACAAAGCCATGAATTAAACTTAGGATTGTTGGAATCCTGTGAGAAGCCGCCTTGCAAGGTTCCACATCCTTGAGACATGCCATGCATAATAGCCCCTCACAGTTCCCAGCTCCTCGTCCGTGACACCCGAGGCCCCGTTCCTGACTGATGCCGACAGAGTCCAAGCCTCGAGGTCGACGTTGGAGGTATAAATAACAATGAATTCTGACTATTAGGTATGCTAGATCACTATGCCGCCCACTCACTGGCCGCTAGAATCCCAATACCACAAGCGAAGAATGTTGTTGCCCCCTACAGTAATGGAGGCGATCTAGAAATGCTGTGCTAAAAGTTTTAACGAAATGTTTAGAAACACATCCTGTAAAGTGTATGGCATGACCTATTATCACAGCAGGTCTCATAAAACAAAAGTAAGCACTTTGACATGTCCTTATATCATCTTATATCAAGGTTATCGTTCTGTAAAGTTAATGAATATCACGATACACAGCCATAAAAGTCACATGACGCAAAGGTTAACACCAAGACCCATCCGGTTATCCAGTTCCATGGCAATTGGTTTGTTTAAGGGCTGTTTATTTCCGATGATCGCATCAAATGAACCTGAAAACATAAAAAACTCACAGCAGAATCAATAGCCTAAATAAGGGTGGGAGGGTGGGTTTTCCGAAATCTATTTTGTGCATGGTTCCTTGAAGCCGATTGAAAAAGGCCGAGTGTTCCGAATATTCTCAAATTTTGAAGTGTCCGAGACTTTGCGTAATAGGTGATTAGACGCTTAATCAAATCCAATAGTAAATGCAAGCGCTTTGTCGTCTAGAATTGATCATAACAGATAGGTAAATTAACCCGGAAGTAAACGATTCCCAAAACTCCAAAAACACTATTTAAAAGCAACTCCCAACCCACCACGGTTTGTCAGCCCCAAAATAAATGAGATTATTGCTAGGGCCATAATCTGTATTATTTTAGGATGCCGCCGCAATAAAATAACATAAAAGTAAAATCATCAAATACAACACATTTATTCCCAGACAAAAAATAATAACGACACACATCATAAACACTATTATTGTGGAGTTAATTTGGACGCAAGTGGTATTCAGCCATCATGGAGGACGGCACAGTGATCATTAGACTGTTATGCAGTTGCACGCACCAAATATGTATGACTAGTAGTTTTATATGAAAGCATGACCTTTTCCGCTTTCTGTTCTGGGCATCCCTCTCCCCTATAGATAATTTATCAATGGTGCGTGCCATAGACAAAGCCATGAATTAAACTTAGGATTGTTGGAATCCTGTGAGAAGCCGCCTTGCAAGGTTCCACATCCTTGAGACATGCCATGCATAATAGCCCCTCACAGTTCCCAGCTCCTCGTCCGTGACACCCGAGGCCCCGTTCCTGACTGATGCCGACAGAGTCCAAGCCTCGAGGTCGACGTTGGAGGTATAAATAACAATGAATTCTGACTATTAGGTATGCTAGATCACTATGCCGCCCACTCACTGGCCGCTAGAATCCGCCACAGAAAATTTAGTATAAATTTGTCCCCCATTCAGCGGCCTATCTATACGCACCAAATATGTACGACTAGTAGTTTTATATGAAAGCATGACCTTTTCCGCTTTCATTCCAATACCCTACTAGTGGGTTCAGCGGGGAAAATGGACATTGGGGTATAGCAATCACAGTGGACCGCGCGGTGAACCAAGACACCAGATCCTATCCTCTGACAATAGCCTTCAAAATCCATATTACAACCTCCATTTCAATTCGTAGTTTACTTTTAAAATTCCATAAATCCAAAGGGCCTAAAAGCGGGGTCCACGAGAGATGCGCTAATACAAGAAATCCATTGCTTGTTCTGGACATAACTCTCCCCTAAAAACTAATGATATAAATTTGGAATGGCATGCTTAATAACTGGGGAAGGCCACCTCACAAGGTTTCCGTCATTGTTGACATGCCATGCAAGGCAGTCCCCACCAATTCAAAGCTTCCCCAAGCCCCCGTTCCTGACTAATGCAGGGTCCAGGCACTGAGGTCGGATGGCTAATACAGGTCATCCCTCTCTCCTATACACAAGTCCACTTATTTTGGTATCAATTTCCCATATAATTGATCTACCATTCCATAAATTCCTCACAATCTGATGTCCAGTTGTATTAATGTGTTCCTTTTGTTACTTATTTTTTCCCCCCAAAGCTCACTTGATTAGATTCAAGGCCTCTCCAGGAAATCCATGATGATTTCCCACCAATCGATTGATTTGGGTTTAACACCGTTAAACCAGTACTTTTCCAAGCAATTGGCTGCTTTTCCACAGTTGTATTAATGTGTTCCTTTTGTTACTTATTTTTTTCCCCCAAAGCTCACTTGATTAGATTCAAGGCCTCGCCAGGAAATCCATGATGATTTCCCACCAATCGATTTATTTGGGTTTAACACCGTTAAACCAGTACTTTTCCAAGCAATTGGCTGCTTTTCCACATAGACTGCTAGTCAGTTCACCTACTTATATGTTTCCTGTTTTTTTCACACTAGTACTCCATACAACATACTTGTCCAAGCAACTCGCTGCTTTTCCACATAGACTGATAGTCAGTCATATCACTACGGCCAGTTAGCCTACTCATGTTTCCTGTTTCACACCAGTACTCCATACTTTTCCAAGCAACTGGCTGCTTTTCCACTGGTGAAAGACGAACAACGTGTGTCACAGCGACCTCTGCTAAACGTCGGAAAGAATGTATGATGATAAGTTATCCCATACCTACATACAACAAATCTGTATTCTGCAGCAGACAACTTATGTTGTGTAATTAGGCCAAGGGAGCATTAAGTTTTCTTAAACGCACCAGTAATCTTTGCGATCGATCTTAAGCAGCCTAAGAAGTTAGCAAGTTTATTTGAATGGCCAGATACATGCACAGCCCTAAAACGATATTCAATCTCAAAGGTCAAACATGTCGTCTAAATCAAGGGAAAGGTTATAAAAGATATCTGTAAGAGTAAGGTGAATGCCCTAAGAAGTGTCATGACTTGTTTTCGAAGGCTCTCTCCCCATATGGAAGTGATAATGAAATCTGGAAACTGCTAGAATGGTTATGTCCCAATGAGGCCCCGTTAGATCAAGGCATGTGGGCCAATGTGCATGTGGGAACTTCCCGCAAAAAACTGAAAGTCCTCATTACAAACCCCGTTTCTGTTGGGTCGTCTTCCATACCGAAAACAGATTAGCTAATATTTCATGTACTTCATAAGTTTCCATTGTGTAGTACCAACAAGATCATTCCCACGTAGGATAGGAGAACTACGATCATGACTGACCGTTGGTGACGGGTGATAAACTAACTTGGGAAGTAGTAGGCTACAGTAAATACCACTGGCATCTTTTAATCATACAAACCCAGACCATGTGACCTCCTTAAATTAGCTCATCCTTCCACTCTGGCAATCAGTGGGTCACCCATGAGCCAAATATCTGTAAATAAACTAAGGAATGGTGCAGCTTGTGAACCAAGCTGAAGCATTACGTTAAGACGGATGTAAGCAACATAATGAGCATATAGCACAAATAATCACATGGCTTCTTGTAAGCATGCGAAGGAGAATAACCAAACTCAAAACAGTAGGAAATCAATACAGCCCTAAAACGATATTCAATCTCGGATTCTGCTTGAAGGTGAAAATGAGGCTTTCAAACCTTAAATTCAATTGATCAATCTGCGGCAGAAAGGAATGCAAGATAGACTAGCAATCAAAGTTAAAATATCCAGTTATGAACTGCATTTTATAATACTTAAAAATACATTTGTTGCTGAAAGTGTATACTTAAATTCCACTTATTATCTGCTGGAATAGCTTCTTAAAAGTATATCCCCAGGTTTCAAACCAATTTCACCAATTACCCAAGATACCAATCAAGAACGACATTTTCTTAACAGTACATATACTCAAGCAGTAAGTTATCCTAGCAAACCCATTTTGTGACAGAAAACAGACATTATGGAAGCACGGTGTTCAGTTCCCTTTTCCCCAAAAAATAAAATAAATCATCTAGGTAAAGTATTAGATGTTCAGTCCCCTTAAGATTGCCTTCTTTAGCTTGTCTAAAATAACAACCTTTTAGGAAAAGGACTGACGACTTTCGCGTAGTCTGCGGAATATGGCAAAAAGTTCTCCTGTCTTGCAGGCAATCAAATGACAAAATAAAAGTTACCATCAAATTCAACCATTAAACCAAGTTCGTCGAAATCGAAAATACAGGCAAAGAGTTCAAAGCTTGTGAATTGAACTGAGCAGAGAATAGGATACAGTATTTAAAGTCATTCTGTGAATGACCTGGTGTACAAGCCTAAATTCACTGGCTGTTCTTCGGGGAAGAGAGCTAGCGGATATACTCTGCTTTTGGCAGAAGACGATTTTTTAAATGGGCCCGAAACACTACCAGCCGTAACTCATACCGTATGGCATCCACATGACTCCCTAGCTAAACTTGCTAGTTATCATGATCCAGAATAATACAAATGAGCAAAGTTATTAAGTGAAGTTGCCGCTACCAACAAGTTCAACTTTCAAAAAATCGAGGTTAATTGGGTTCCTTGACGGCGAAACATTGCACGGTCCAGTGTATGGGCAGATATGTCATCCAACTCAAATCGCGATTTCTTCCTATCATTGATAAGTTCAATACGAGACGTCTAGGCGTCCCTCACTGCAATAAATTTGTCCTTGAAATGGACCAGACTGACATAAGATCGCCTAAAATGATAGAATACTCACCACGTGACGAGATCGTCAATGATGCGAGACAAACAACTCATCAATTCTATTGATCACAACGACACCGCCATTTTTTCTCCCGTTCCCTTCCACACGGATTATTCGTCTGTGTTCTTTTCCTCCACGGCATATTCTTTCCAAAATTATCGCCGATGATTTTGGATATTAAATCGTTTTTCCGAAATCTATTTTGTGCATGGTTCCTTGAAGCCGATTGAAAAAGGCCGAGTGTTCCGAATATTCTCAAATTTTGAAGTGTCCGAGACTTTGCGTAATAGGTGATTAGACGCTTAATCAAATCCAATAGTAAATGCAAGCGCTTTGTCGTCTAGAATTGATCATAACAGATAGGTAAATTAACCCGGAAGTAAACGATTCCCAAAACTCCAAAAACACTATTTAAAAGCAACTCCCAACCCACCACGGTTTGTCAGCCCCAAAATAAATGAGATTATTGCTAGGGCCATAATCTGTATTGTTTTGCCACAAGAAGAAACATATTTTTGTTCCACATTTGTTGTGAGATTTTCCATTTCTGTCGAGCCTACTGCTTGCGGTGAGCTTGACATAGCTTTCTCAATGGGGTTTCTTTGTATGCAAGTGCGTGCCTGCCTCTGTGAGTCCGTTTGTCCGACCTGCATCATAGGATTTCCGATAAACTTGGCACAGACGTTCACTATGATGATGCGGTGTGTGGCATTCAAGACCCAGGCCTGTACCTCAAAATGTCAAGGTAGCACTTAGAGGTCAAAGAATAAAATGAGTTCTGTTTGATAGTACTGTACCTTATCCGGCCCACATAGTCTTCCCAAGATACTGGGCGCACATGTTCACCATGATGAGGTGAAGTGTCGCGTACAAGACCCAGGCCTGTACCTTAAAGGTCAAGATCACACTTAGAGGTCAAAGGTTAAAATGAGAACCATACATCCTAGGATTCCAAGGTTAATGAGCACACGTTTTCACCATGATGAGGTGAAGATGGCAGGAGCGAATAAAAAATTTGCAAACAAGGAGACTGCTCTCTTTTAACCCTTTCCCTCAGACGACTTTGAACATATTTTGTCAAATAATGGAAAATCTCTATAATTGAATGGATAACCTATGACTAAAAGTGGAAAACATTGTGACAAAAGGAGAAATTGCACGTTTTGTGCAATTTCTTCTTTTGTTACTATGTTTTCAAAAAGTTAACCCTTTCCCACTTGTAGAAACGTTTTGACGCATAATTAACTAGGCCCTTAATAAACTGCTATCAGGTCAACTCTTTGTCCGTCTGTGTTGCAATTGCATGGAAGAGCACTATGTCTGTGACAAAACCTTTGGAGCAAGCTCGACATGTTGCCTATGGGCATCATGTTTTATATTGATATTTTCAGTCATCTGCTGCAGATTTTGTATGGCTTATTGTTAGAATGGGTAAATAATTATTGTTCTGTTCTTTTCAGGCTGGCATATACATCTACAATCTGGTTGATTGGTACAGTAGTTCTGTGTGTATGCAGGTCGGTGGATTTCTAGAATTGGTAGCTGTTGGTTGGTTTTATGGTGTGTATAATTATAAAATAACATCTAAAATAATAATTATTGAAATGTTTTCATGTGTTTGAGATTTAAATATATTCTCACATGTATGCACTTTTGCAATGGATGAACGACCATGGTTGCAGGAGGTTGCAAGTTCATTCCACGGCCAGGTCATACCAAAGACTTTAAAAATACAAGTAATGGCTTTCCCTCCTTGGCGTTCAGGGTTGTAGGGTTGGCATTGCGATTGACTCGCTGATGTCAGGATAAATAGACCAGTGGTACTGGTAGATTACCCAGGCAATGTGGTGATATAATTGAAAAATTGCTGAAAGTTGCTTTTAGCACCATACAATCAAACAAAGCAACAGATGATTTAAAAACTTCAAGGTATAAATATTGGACAATCCTCATATATAAGGGTTTCATTAATGAATAGAGTTGGAAACATTGAGACTGAAAGACATTTCCAATATTCCCCATTGGCCACAAGGTTTTCAAGTCTTCTGCTTCAAATGTGTCTGCATGTAGGACATTTTTCTGATGCCTCTGCTGCAGACGTATTTTGAAAACATTGCGGCAAAAGGACAAATAGCTCATTCTTACATTTGCTACTATGTTTTCATTCTATTTTCTATTCTAAAATCAAACTATCATCTGAAGTGGTGTTCTGCACTTTTCCTCAATTATTTGCAAAGTCATCTGCTGTAGATTTATTGTATGTGGGGAAGGGTTGAAAGCAAATAAATAGTAATACATTGGATATTTATAAATAATTCACCTTTTTGAGGTAGGATCAGTTTTGCATGCAACCTATTATTTGTGTAACTACTATGGGATTTGGATTGATGTTATGTCTCTTTGGTCAAGGTAAGATTACTGGCCCATCAGGGGCGTAGCTTGGCAATAATCAATGTGTAGGCCGTCTCGTGAGAAAATCAACATTGTGGACTCTGCGTAAAGTATCGACCCGGATCAGCCTAAGCATGCCACACAGGCGTACCCGAATATACACTTTTCGCCTCCTGTGGATTTTCTGTTTCAGGAACACTACTCTATTTATCCCCCCTTAGACGGAATGTGTCAGCCGGATCAGTCTGTGCGGACAGCGCAGGCTGATCTAGTCAATACATTACACAGATGTGTATCGCTGCAGCTGCATTTTGGGGCATTTTTAGAAAAAAATGTGTAGGCACGTGCCTACAATGCCTAAAGGGAGCTACGCCCCTGCCCATAACTGTTATAGCTGTTTATTATTGGTGAAGAATGACATCTCATTGATAATAAAAGTAGCTAATATTTCACTAAAAGGGCTCAAATAGTCAAGCATGCTGTCTTATTGACAGCTTTTGTGTTGCTTTGCTTTCAAAGCAGATGACTGAGTCAGAAGAAGATTGTTTTTATATTAGAAAGAATCTTCTGTGGTCAAGTTGTAAGCTTGGTGGATTTGACTTAGGGTGTCCCAGTTTCAATTCCCACTTGTGGTGGGTCATGATGGGAGTGCACAATTCCTTGCAAAGTACTGGGTTTTTATCCAGGGATCATAAATAAGTGTTTTCTTACCATGTTGTAACTGATATTCTGTTAAACATGGCATACAACTAATGAAACAAACAAACTAATAGCAGGCAACTGTGAAATTGTATTTCTTCTGTTATTATATATTACAGGAGCTGAGCGTTTCAGCGATGATTTGCGGTTCATGCTTGGGTACCCATTACCTGTTATCATCCGGTTTTGCTGGTGCTTGATCTCACCACTCACATTCTTTATCATACTGGTGACCATGATGGTAAAGTACCAGGATGTTACATACAGTGACTATAAATATCCACAGTTCTCAATTGTGATTGGTTACATCAGTGCTATATTACCCATAGTTCCACTTCCTCTTTGCTTTCTGTATGGGATGCTTACCAGTAAAGGTTCTTTGTTACAGGTAAACTATAAAGCTTTATTAACTTAATCTTTTCTTAACCCTTTCCCACATACAACAAATCGGCAGCAGATGACTGAAAACATCAAGTTGATAATTTTGAAAAATCTCTCAAAATAAAAGTATAATTATTGAATACAGTTAAAAACATTGAGGCAAAAGGAGAAATTGCTCGCTTTGAGCATTTCTTTTTCTTTTGTCGCAATGTTTTAAAATTTTTAACTTTTGCAGAGTTCTCAGAAAGCGTCTGTATGTGGGAAAGGGTTAAAAGGGAATAATCTTGCAGAAAGAATAGAAATTTGGGCAAGCTTGTATGCCTAGATAAGTGAGACATAATTAATCTTTATTCTAAAAGGTCTTTTTTTTATTACTCAAATAACCCTTTCCACAAACAGACGCTTTCCGACACCTCTGCAAAATATGACTTTTGAAAACGTTTTGGCAAAACTCTATTTTATGATGTATTAATTAAACTCTTATTTATGGAGATATTTTACTATTTTTCAAATATGTTGAGTTGTCTGTTTCAGATTTATTGTATGTGTAAAGGGATTTATTTTATGTGTAAGTCTATGTTTTGAAGACATGTAAGGATTCAAGAACATGGCATATGCCCCTAATCGGCATCTCTGGACAAATGTACTTAGAGTAATTTGTAAAGGTTAAACCTTTGCCACATACAACAAATCTGCAGTTGACGACTTTGAAAACCTATAAACAAAAACATGAAAAAATCTCCATAAATGAGAGATCAATCTTTAAAATAGAGTTGAAAACATTGTGGCAAATGGTGAAATTGCAGTTTCACCTTTCCCACAATGTTTTTGAAAGCCATCTGCTGCAGAGGCTTCAAAATGTGTCTACAAGTGGGAAAGGGTTAGGTAGAATCCATGAGAAATCACTAATTGCCAAAATCTTCTTTCTCCTCAATTGTTGTTATCATCAAAATGGTTTAAACATGGGTATATTTAACCCTTTCCCAAATCTGACATATCTGCAGCAGACGACTGAAAATATCTAGGCAAAAATGTGAATAATTTCTGTAAATGAAAGTATAACTTTTGAAAAGAGATAAACACATAGTGGCAAAAAGAAAAATTGCTCATTTTGAGCAATTTCCGTTTTGACCACTATGATTTCAAAAGTTGTCTGCTGCAAAAGCGTCAGAAAACGGCAATATCTCAAATCATTCCAACACCTCATTAGGAGAGAGAAAACAATAGGACATAGTAACCCTGGTCAAAAAAATAATAATAATAATGACTATCTGTACATTCATTGTATCATAGCATAAATATTTCTTGTAAATCTTGTCTTCATGACTCAAGAAATTAAACCACAATGAAGCTATTTACCTCTCTTTGTTTAACCCTTCTCCTCATACGACAATTATGCAGCAGACGACTTTGAACATATTTTGTCAAAAAATGGAAAATCTCTATAATTGAATGGATAACCTATGACTAAAAGTGGCAAAAGGAGAAATTGCTTGTTTTGAGCAATTTCTTCTTTTGTCACTATGTTTTCAAAAAGCCGTCTGCTGCAGAGGCGTCAGAAAGCGTATATATGAGGGAAAGGGTTAAACTTTAGCCCTCTCGTTTCTATTGATCCAGGACCATCATGGCCGTCTTCTTTCTTTTTCAGAGACTGAAAAACTTACTTCAGCCGCAGAATTGGAGACCTAGTGAACAAAAGCTTTGGGCAGTATATGAAGAAATTCCAAGGCCAAAGGCAAGCAGTATAATAGGTTACATCCGAATGACATTGTTCGGTCGACCCAGAATCTCAAATGAGGGGGAAGACCCTGCTGAAATGGAGAGATTGTCCTAACAATTCTTTCATTATCAAGTTTTTTTGTTTCCTTTTATATGAAAGCGTAATTATTTATTTGCTTTTCTAAATTCTTTTGAATGCAAATCAAGAGTTTTGATTAAATAAAGCTTTTGTATTGAATATATTGTATACATTTCTAATTTGGTATCTCATTGAAAGGTTTAACCCTTTCCCTCATACGACAATTCTACAGCAGACGACTTTGAACGTATTTTGTCAAAACATAGAAAATCTCCATAATTGAATGGATAACCTATGACAAAAAGTGGAAAACATTGTGCCAAAAGGAGAAATTGCACGTTTTGTGCAATTTCTTCTTTTGTCACTATGTTTTCAAAAAGCCGTCTGCTGCAGAGGCGTCAGAAAGTGAATATATGAGGGAAAGATTTAACATGAGAGGGAGAGGGAAAGAGAGATTGTATTTTACACTCTTTCTTGTATAAGAAAATTTCTGAGTCGGCAGATTGCATATTTGAAATTTGATTCTATTCTTTGACATCCCAAGTTATATTGGAGGACACGTTATTAGCAATGACATATAAAACCCAACCTGAGAGAAAGAACCAGCAAAGACTCGGATCAGACTGTTGTTCCTCTGCACAATTCATTCTGGGTCTTCCTGTTCGTATTTAGTCCTTAACGCTTTCCCACATACAATAAATCTGCAGAAGACGACTTTGAAATTATCCAGGCAAAAACATAGAAAATCTCTTAAAATGATATGATTATTGAATAAAGTTGAAACGGAGAAAATGCTCATTATGAGCAATTTTCTCCTTTTTGTCTCTATGATTTAAAAAGTCGTCTGCTTCAGAGGCATCAAAAGGCGTTCTCCATGAGGGAAAGGGTTAACTTATTGAAAACATTGCGGTGAAAGGAGAAATTGTTCATACATGTAATCGAAAATTTCTCCAGTTTGCCACAATTTTGTTAACATATTCAGCAAGTACATAATGTTCTTTGACAGAGATTTTCAATATTTTTGGCTAAAAGCTGTTTGTCTCTGCTTTGTTTGTATCAGGGACGTAGATAAGAGGGATAGGTAACTAAACTGTATACTCAAATATCACCCGTGCCAACATTTGTAGCAAGTAAAATTAAAAAACTATTCAAGATATGAAAATAAAAAATAAAAATTCTGGAAGTTTAAACATTCTTCTATTGCAGTAGATAAAAATATTTTAATATACTACAGGTTTTGATAATATGTTATCCTTATGAAAAATGTCAGTCTATTAATTTTTGGAAAAAAATAATATAATTCAGAAATCCCAATATCTGTGTCTTTTAAACCAGTCAGTGTTCATAATACAAAGAAATTCCAGTTGTTCATTGTATCTCTAACTTAAAGTTGAAATGTTAAGCTTTCAGAATATGTATGTTTTGTTCATGTGCCAAATGTGACTTCAAAGTTTTATTTGCTACAAAATGTGAAAATTTGGACAATTTTATTTCTATGAGTGATATTTTAACCAGATAAAAAAAAAATCTCTTTAATTAAATGGATAACCTATGACTTAAAGTGAAAAACATTGTGGCAAAAGGAGAAATTGCTCGTTTTGAGCAATTTCTTAATTTGTCACTATGTTTTCAAAAAGCTGTCTGCTGCTGAGGCGTCAGAAAGCGTCTATATGAGGGAAAGGGTTAACCAAGATACAAAATTCCTGCCTGAAAGCTGATGTAGGAAACAAATCTTTTGCTTGAATCAAGCTTTTTATTGTACTGCCTGATTATAACATTGTACAGTGCTGAAATAGGGTTAGGGTACTAGACAATACTACGTGTATAACTGAACATTGTACAGTGCTGAAATAGGGTTAGGGTACTAGACAATACTACGTGTATAACTGAGCTGTATTATAAGAGTTGAAAATATTTTAACAATTGAGTGGGGCTTCAGGAAAACTATCCACATTGATCCAGATCACATTGCCCAGCCTCGTCGTTTAATCTGGATTTGCATTTAAAAAAAGGTTAAAGAAGCGTCTAACCAACAGTGTACATTATGAGTATATCAAAGCTGTATAAATTGACCCTTGCCCACTTGCATATGCATCTGCAGCAGACAACTTTTGAAATAATTATGGCAAAAACAGAAACGGATCATAATGAACGATTTCTCCTTTTCCCACTATGTTTCATGTATATTTAAAGAGGTCATCTACATTATTGCCAAGATGTTTTTAAAGTTGTCTGCTGAAGATTTGTATTATATGGAAAAGGTGTACCTGAATACTTTCAACATTTACTTCATAAATAATGTTTTAAAGGTTTTTGCTTTGATATCATGAAGAAGCAAATACTTTTTCATTTGATATCTAAAGTGGAGGTTTAAATTTGATTCATTGAACTGTTTAAACATTGTCGGCAAAGGAGAGAAAAAAGCTCATTTTACCAATTTCTCCTTTTGCCACAATATATTCAAATATTTTCTGCAATATAGGTAGGCATAAACAATCCTCTATTACATAGAAATGATAAATTAAGGTCGGTTTCTATGCAAGTACAACAAATCTGCAGCAAACATGCAGAATAAAGTTGAAAACATTATGGCCAAAGGAAAAAATTCTCATTATCAGCAATGTATTCTTTTGCCACAAAGTTTTTGAAGGTCGACTGCTGCAGAGTCCATACTGCTGCCTTAAATCAAAATTCAGTAGTAAACAACTTGCAGTAATTTTGATGAGTGACAATCGAAACATTACCTACATACTGAAGCATCTGCAGCAGACGACGTTTGTTAACATTGCGACATATGGAGAAATGACTTGTTATGAACATCTTCTCCTTGCAGCAGACGAGGTTTGTAAACATTGTGACATATGTTATGAACATCTTCTCCTTGCAGCAGACGACGTTTATTAACATTGTGACATATGGAGAAATGACTTGTTATGAACATCTTCTCTTTGCAGCAGACGATATTTGTAAACATTGTCACATATGAGCCGTCCCGCGAGAAAACCAACATTGTGGATTCTGAGTAAAGTATCGACCCGGATCAGCCTTAGCATGCTTCGCAGGCTTACCCGGATAGACAGTCTGCGTGGACTGTGCAGGCTGATCTCGATGCATTACGCATAGGCCATAATGTTGGCTTTCTAGCGGGACAGCTCATATGTTATGAACATCTTCTCCTTTAGTCACAACTCCATTTTAATTACATTACCACATTTTTATTCATAGAAATGGTCAATATTTTTGCATTAATTTTTCCAAAAGTCAACTGCTGCAGATTTGTTGTATGTGGGAAAGGGTTAGACAGAGCTCTTGATTAAGAACGTTTTTCTTGTTCTAAAATTCTTGATTTATCCGCTAATCCTATGTTGTGGGTACTCAAAAGAATCGTCTCAATGGGACGATTCATTTGAGTACCCACAACATAAGGTTTGGTTGGATAATAAGAAAGATATTGTGGTAAAAAGAGCTGTAAACCCCTCCTTATCTGGACTTCTGGTTAGTAATGAGCAGCACTATGATGACAGTACATGTATTCCTAATATTTAGGAAATAGTCTTTATATGTAGAATAACTAAATTGAATTATTTCATATGTAGAATAACTAAATTGAATTATTTTATATGTAGAATAACTAAATTGATTTATTCCCAGTGAATTCATCAATAATAATGCTCACATAATATTATAAAAACCTTAATAATTCCCCCCTGAATTTATCATATATATATACTCACATAATCAAACCTTACAGTACCACAGGGTATTTTTACCCTTTCCCTCATATAGACGCTTTCTTACGCCTCTGCAGCAGACATCTTTTTGAAAACATTGTGACAAAAGAAGAAATTGCTCAAAATTAGCAATTTCTCCTTTTGCCACAATGTTTTCCCCTTTTAGTCATAGGTTATCCATTCAATTATAGAGATTTTCATATCTTTTGACAAAATATGTTCAAAGTCGTCTGCTGCAGAATTGTCAAATGAGGGAAAGGGTTAGCTTCACACAGACGAAACCCTATGTTTAGTAAACAACAAAAGGTTGGAATTAAAAGCTGTTCAATTTGTTTAAACATGTCATTTTCAATGACCAAAAAAAAACATGGAGCTAGCTAGATAGACAGTCATAGACAAACATTATTTTCTCAAAAATATTAGTAAAAAAGATATCCAATTTCTTTTTTAAATATATTGAATGTTACTGGGGAAAAGGTAAGTTTTTATAGATGTAAAATGCACTATACCTACGTTATAATACATACTCATGTTCGTTTTAGCTTTAAAGACATGTCATCTCATTCCAGTATTATAACCCAACATAATTGACCTAATCCTGACCTTTAACCCCTTCGAACCTGAAGACTCGTTTACTACAGATGACTTTTGAAATCAATTGTGGTAAAAGGAGAAATGTCTAATTATGAGCAATTTCTCCTTTTGTCACAATGTTTCAAGTCCATTTATAAGTTATATTTCAATAAAAAGAGATTTTCCAAAGTCTTGCATAGATGATTTTCAAATCGTCTGCTGCTGATTTGTTTGATGTGGAAAAGGGGGTTAACCCTTTCCCACACACAACAATTCTGCAGCAGACCACTTTGAAAACATGGTGACAAAAACCTAAAAAAAATCTCAATAAAGAATGGCTTAATTGTTAAATAAAGTTGAAAACATTGCTCATCATGAGCAATTTCATTTTTGGCCACAATGTTTTAGAAAGTCGTCTGCTGCTATATTGTCAAAATGCGTCTGCAGGTGGGAAAGGGTTAAGCGAAGATAAATATCACTATAATGCAGACATGTATTATTATATTTACCAAATAAACTCATTAATATCAAAATGTGTATATTTTAAAAAACAAACACAAATAGTGATCAACATACATCATGTCATGACAATGCATATCTTTACTCCAAGGTCAGAATGAGGTCAATAGTTCACATTAGACATTTAATCATTTAAACTGTGAAGTGCCATTTGATTTGCCATTTTAAACATTTCGTTTTTTTAGAGTTAAAACGCAGTGCTGGTAATATGGACACCCTCCCTGGTAATAATATTGTTCAGGTGAATTTGCATTGTTGAAAAATGTACATGATCCTTTATGGTATTGGGATCAAAGGTCAAGGTCACAACAATGGAAAAATCATCATAGGAGTCCTGATTTCGTTTTTTTTAACAGATTATTATTTAATTGATGTAGCATGTAGATTTATGCATTATTTTGCCCCAACGAAAAGCTTTTGGTAACCTACCTCTTAGATATGTTACCAATTGATACAGTACGTCTTTATTACAGATAAGCCTATGGTTGTTATTAAAGACGGACTTCTTCATTTTGAAAATATTTTTTTACAATTATTTTTATTATATCAATCTTTAGATCAAACAATCTCTAACATGGGTTTTTGCCCAAGCTTTTAATATAGTTTTTTCTATAAGATTATGTTCAATGTTTTTTGCACATTGTTTTTACACACATGATAAATAAACATACTTCAGACTCACCAAAAATCATTGTTTTGGTTTTGTTTATTTTGTACCAATAATATTTTGTGAAAATTAATTGACTGTTCACTCATGTTTTTGTTTGTTTGGGGTTTTACGCCGCTTTCAAAAGCCAAGGTCAAATTGCGGCGCACAGGAAAGTGATATTGGTCCCACTACTTATACATATACAAAAATATATATACAAGGCATGAAACCAATACCAACACCCATCTGCTAAAGCTCAAGAGTTGCATTGACTCCAATCGTTCAGACCCATTTAGCCAGCTCTTACAGTTCAAGCAAGGGTCAGACTGTGGCTAATATTTTTATTGAGCGTCCACCAGCCACACATCATTTCGACCCCTGCACTCGAAAACAGGTTGACAAGGGTCTATTCTGAATGTGTGTATAAACAGTCTCACTAGATACACCAACCCTCGTGAACCTAAGAAAATATCGTGCCTTCCTATTTTCTAGTCCAATGGACCGAATGATGTATGCAGAAGTAAGTGGTGAATTAATTTTCACAATACATTTTTAAACATTTTCCAAGTTAATCATTTAACCCTTTCACACACAGACACATTTTGATGCATCTGCTGGTGATGCAATTGGTAAACATTGTGGAAAAAGGAGGAATCGCTGGTTAGGAGTGATTTCTCCATTTCTCATAATGAACTCGGGACCTATTGTCCCAGAAGTGAACACACTTCTTCTTCATGTTTCTAAAAAAGCTAGCCCAGTAGCAAGGTATTAGTTGACCCTTTCCCACATACAGAAAATCTGCAGCAGATGACTTTGGAAACATCTTGGTAAAAATATATAAAATATATAAAAAAATCTCCAGGATAATTTTTAAATAGAGTTGATAACATTGTGGGAGAAGATGAAATTGCTTATCATGAGCATTTTAAACTTTTCCACAATGTTTTCAAAACTTTTGAAAAAACTGATAAAACATGAAAAATCTCTTCCATAAAGGCGAGTTTATTATTACATGGAGTTAAAAAACATTGTGGCAAAAGGATAAATTGCTCATATTGAGTCATTTCTTTTGCCAGAATGTTTTAAAATGTCTTCTGCTGCAGGGGCATCAGAAAGCGTCTATATGAGGGGAAGGGTTAACTTTATTTAACCTTCAAATGACATCTCATCCTAATCAACATGATCAATTTCAATTAAACTTCACAGGAATGTTCCTTTGGTAGTTCTCTTTTTTGAATTTCGAAGAATATAATCTATGTTGAATTTTGGTTGCTGCGGCCTCAGAAAGATAGAAAAATGCCAAAATTTAAAAAGAATTCTCCTCTAATCTGCTTGTCTAATTCCAAGACAACTTGACAAAACTGTTCCTAGAGCGACCCTCTACAAATCTTTTTCAAGGCATAATGATTTACTGAAAAACATGGTGGCAAGGTGGTATCAGAAAAGGGGCAAACTTAAAACTTTCTTATTACATCCGGAGCACGTGTGTCACCTGCCGGGGCCATGTCAGAAAGTTTTAACTCTGATATAAAAAAGATTCGGATTATCCCCCTTTTGTGAACCCTCACACACATTGATATAAACATTTGTCAGAGGTTTCAATGTAATCCTTTGAGTAGAAAAAAAGTAATTTGAAAACGTGACAAACAGACAGACAAAAAAAGTAATCCATAAGTGCCTACCATGACACAAAAAGTGGAAAACATTGTGGCAAAAGGAGAAATTGCACGTTTTGTGCAATTTTTTCTTTTGTCACAATGTTTTCAAAAAGCCATCTGCTGCAGAGGTGTCAGAAAGCATCTATATTAGGGAAAGGGTTAATAGTAATAATAAAAGTAAATCCCTTTTCAACAATGTTAAATCAGATTAAAGTGTAGTTTACAACCATATATCTGTTACTACATGTGGTTTTAGCATTGAAACTCCTCAGGATAATTTTCAAAGAGACAGAGAAAATCTCACACTGATTTAAACAAAAATAACATTACATGATAGGTATCAAGAGATGTCCAGTTTTTGATAAAGCTCTTTTATTCAACTGCTCAATTAATTCGCTGTTGGCCAATTCTATCCAGGCGTAATCAGTGTTAATTAGTTGGTCCAGGCCTCCACGCAATCTCTTTGGAACTTTGTACACAGTTGTCAGACATATCCCATCATGCTCCTGTGCTGGTATCCCACAATGTTCTAGAGTTAATAGTCCTTTTAGTTTAAGAGCCTGTGAGCCAATCTTGAAAACTTTCTGGAAAAAATTAAAAAATGTCTATAAAATTTGACCTTTTTAACTCTTTACCTATTATATTAATTTCAAGAGTGGTCTTCTTTAACCCTTTCCCTCATACAACAATTCTGCAGCAGACGACTTTGAACATATTTTGTCAATAAATAGAAAATCTCTCTTCTTTTGTCATTATGTTTTCAGAAAGCTGTCTGATGCTGGAGCGTCAGAAAGCGTCTATATGAGGGAAAGGGTTCCCACATACAACAAATCTGCAGCAGACAATATTTGAAAATATCTACTCAAAAATATAGAAAATCTCTGTAATTGTAAATAACTGAAAAAAGTTGACAACATTCGTAACAAAAGGAGAAATTGCTCGTTTTGAGCAATTTCTCCTTTTGTCACGATGTTTTCAAAAGTCGTCGGCTGCAGATGCGTCACAATGTGTCTATAGGTGAGAAAGGGTTAACAATATCTGTACAAACAAAAGCGTTCCACTGAAAACATGTGTCTCCTGCTCAAGGTTGGATAAAAAGAATGGACAATTTTCGTTTTCACACGGGGATAACTTCTACAATAAGCATGCCATATTTATAGTATTTGTGCTCTGCCGATCATAAGCTTTCTACATAAACTAGTTAGAAGTTGATATATGGTTAATTGATTGAGCAAATGGGCAAACAAACAAAATGAAAGAGGGAGATAACTTCACAAATTTTACAGGCTAGTAAAGTTATCTGCAGGTCACAAACTATCTAAAGATCAAGTTTGAAATTAATTGAGAAAATGTCCAAACCAAAAATGATAATAAAGGCAGTTAACTTCAAAAATAAGCAGGCTAGAGTAATGTTCCTTATATTGCCCAATTTAAAAATCATAAGTTATAAGTGTTGCAACATTGTTAATTACATCAGCGCATGGCGGTCATGACAACTGCAAATTTCCAAATATAATGAACATTAAGCTTAAAAACACCGGCGTATTTGTCGGTTGGCAAATATTGATGTGGTGGATCACGAGAAAAATCATTTACGGACCTGTCTCTACCTGGGACCAGGTCGTTTTAGATGTTTTTCTGCGGAAATTATAGCCCGAATCGAGCGAGGGGGTAAAATGCCGTTGCACACCTTGTCATTATTATTACACTATATGGACGTATAGAGGGGCTATTTATAGTAACACGTGCGGGATTCCCCAAATTACCATTACGATCAGGTTTATCAAAGCGTATAGACAATATAGAGAGGCTTTTTGAGTATTTTCACGAGGTATTTGTGATTTTCTGCATTTTTTGCTGTAATAGAAATTCGGACGCCTGTGCTATGTTTTCAAAAGACTTCTGATGCAGAGGCATCCAAACGCTTCTGTATGTGGGAAAGTGTTAAGCCTTAACCCTTTCCCTCATATAGATGCTTTCTGATGCCTCTGCAGCAGACAGCTTTTTGAAAACATAGTGACAAAAGAAGAAATTGCTCAAAACAAGCAATTTCTCCTTTAGCCACAATGTTTTCCACTTTTAGTCATAGGTTATCCATTCAATTATAGAGATTTTGTTTTTTGACAAAAACTGTTCAAAGTCGTCTGCAGCGCTGCAGAATTGTCGTATGAGGGAAAGGGTTAACATGTATGTGCTATGTCTCAGGAAGATCATCCTTTGGAAAATTATTACCCGAGATCCAGATCTACTTAGGCATCCATGCAGTCTATTAGGGATCTGCATAGTTCATAGTTCTTTGTTTCCACAATGTGTTGTTCAATATCCGTGAAAGGGAACTTGCAAAAACATATTTGAAGCATAATAAGACATTTCACCCTTTGTCACAATGTTTTCAACTTAATAAAATAGCAATTATACTTTCATTTATAGAGAGTTTCCTTTTTTGCCTATTTATTTTCAAAGTCATCTGCAGCGGATTTGTTGAATATGGTAAAGGGTTAACCTACCATGAGTATGGTGGCCATTGTGGCAGATAAACTGTCCTGTGGATTTGCTTTACAGTATGGTAAATCTCCTCGTTTTATGTTGCACAAAACTTCAATCAATCTGGAAATGTGAAAACATATTTCTGTAAGATTTTATGCAATATTTCAACGTTTCCCCTGAAAACATATTTCTGTAACAATATTTTTTGTAACAAACATTTGCCTTTTCTCGCACTATTTCCAATTCTACACCCAGATTTAACCACTTCAAAAGCAAACCACTCTAAATATTGTATATCAGGTAATGGATTGGCCCTTTCCACATAAGGCAAACCTGCGGCAGACAACTTTGAAAACATCAAAGAACAATACACAATCATTGAATCAAGTTGAAAACATTATGGCAAAAGGAGAAATTTCTCTTTAAGATCAATTTCTCCTTTTGTCATAATGTTTTCAAAAGTCGTCCGCTGCAGAGGTGTCAGTAAGTGTCTGTATGTGGAAAAGGGTTAAAAATAGACAAAATATCCCTTTCCAAGATATAATACATCTGCAGCAGATGACTTTAACAGAAAAATACAAGTCGAACATGTTCTTTATAAATGAAAGTATAATTATCAAAAAGAGTTAATCATTTTGACCAACGGAAAAATAAGCATTTCTGCTTTTTCTACTTTGTTTTCAAAAGTTGTCTGCTGAAGATGCATCAAATTGTTTAGGATTATGAAAAAAGGGTAATCAATAGACGAAATCATTATTCCCTCCATGAGGTTCCTACTGACCCTGATGGTGTTTTCCTTACAATCACAGGCCTATGAAGGATATAAGGGTACGGTTGTACTCCAATAGAGTAGATCGGATGTTTCTCTTCGGGTCCCAAACTTACATATCTCTCTGCTATCTCCATTGCGCTAAAGAAATCTTTATATCTGCAAAATACCGATAAAAGCCTACTTCACCATATATCTAGTTTCTTGCTTTTTAATTAATTGATGATAACATCTGGAGAAAAATATCAAGAAAATTGAATATAATTTCAGAGGTAAAAACTTGAAAACTATGTCCGGGAATTTGAATGATATATCTTTTTCCAACAACGTTGTTTGCAGCAGAAATGTACCTTATTCGTTCGTAACTATTTAAAAGCTGAAAATAGCAGCCAAATCTAGAATTGCACGATCACTATAACTCTCAGTTAATAGGCAATAAACATTTACATACAGAACAAAATTAAACCTAAGGGCAATAACTCTGCTCAGGAAAGCGCAACAGCACCGGTTGTCCTGTATCTTGCTATAATACAACAAACCACCAATTGTCATTGAAACATCTGCTTGCTTCGCAATGAAAATAAGTTGAAATATAACAATTATTCAAGGTCTTAAGCAAAACAAGAATACTTAGACAACAAATGAGATCTTGGCATGGCTCTGTCATAATACAACCTACCCAACAAATATCAATATAATATCTGCATACATTCTAAAGAAAATGAACTGAAACCAATTCTGATGGAAGGGCAGTGGAAGCAAACACTTTATGTCCACGGCGGGCATAGCCTCGCAATTTGTGTTCAAAATAACATTCTCACCTCAGTTTTACCTGTCCTGATCTTATCTCATCTGGAGTAAACCATCCTGCCTGTAAAGACTCGGAATCTTTCTGATCCACAGTCTTTAACTGCCCACCTGTAAGAATAGGAGATTCAATCAACGTACAATTAATCATCAGTAGAGCACTTGACCCTTCCCCTTATATAGTCTCTTTCTGATGCCTCTGCAGCAGACGGCTTTTTGAAAACATGGCATCAAAAGAAGAAATTGCTCAAAACGAGCAATTTTTCTTTTTGTCATCATGTCTTCAACTTCATGCAATTGTTGTACTTTCATTTAAAGGGAGTTTCCCATTTTTTTCGGGTATGTTTTCAAAGTGGTCTGCTGCAGATTTGTTGTATGTGGGTTAACTTGCCTGGCAATAATTATGTAAGTGAAAGCTGGACAGACAGAGAACTTCAAAAGTGATCCCAATATGTCAAGGCAGGCAACACAAAAACTACCTGTATGTTTTTTTACAAAGATATTTACAAAGTCAAGTTGTTCTATGTGGGAAAGGATATCAAAACTGTTTGCCAGACATTTCTAGATTATATCCATTAAGCATTTGCTAAACAGTGATGGCTGATGTATGTGGGCAAGCTGATCAGTATCTACCTTTGTTGTGGGACGATTTTCCACATGTTAGCAAGTCATTGATCCCAGCATTATCACAAGAATGGTTAGATACATGAAATGCATGTCCAAATATGCAGTAGTACCCTGAAAGCTTCTATCAAAAAAATATCTAACAAGAAACTGCTGAAGACGGTAAGGCCGGATTGACGTTATTTTGACCTTGAAATTCGACAAACCAAGGTCAAGGTCAAAGTAACCATAGAAATCAATAGAACTTGTTACTGGTTACCTTCAGGCAAGTTTGTAACCCTTTCCAGTGCTGAGATTTTGCCTCAACCTGAAACTTTAACCAAAATGTTGACGGACAGACAGACAGATAGACAGACAGATATGCCTATGAATGGGCATTTGTTGGGTATTTTCCTTTGTTCTTTTCTTCTTGGGTACTACATGTACCCAACAAGGATACGGTTTATTCCGTAATTATCCCTCTTTTACAGAATAAATAGTGTTAATATGCTAATTATAAAATTATAAAAAAAACTACTTAGGACAACAACAGTATCCAACTAGAATTGTTTTTGCAAAAAACAGATGTCTCCCCTCAAATATCTGTCAAAATCTCTCAAAACATTCCAACCTATAAATTTGGGACAGATATGGAGCGGACACGAAATAAAGCCTCAAACCTTTGACCTTCAAGCGTGACCTTGACATTGACCCTATATTGTCGAGACACGGGTTCTGCACGTCGCCTTGATGAGGTAAACATGTGACCCAAGTTTCATGAAAATCCTTCAAGCCGTCTGGGAGATATGGAGCGGACACGAAATAAAGCCTCAAACCTTTGACATTCAAGCGTGACCTTGACCTTGACCCTATATTGTCGAGACGCGGGTTCTGCACGTCGCCTTGATGAGGTGAACATGTGACCCAAGTTTCATGAAAATCCTTCAAGCCGTCTGGGAGATATGGAGCGGACACGAAATAAAGCCTCAAACCTTTGACCTTCAAGCGTGACCTTGACCTTGACCCTATATTGTCGAGACGCGGGTTCTGCACGTCGCCTTGATGAGGTGAACATGTGAGCCAAGTTTCATGAAAATCCTTCAAGCCGTCTTGGAGATATGGAGCGGACACGATTTCGGACAGACGGACAGACAGACAGACAGAAGGACAGACAGACAGACAGACAGACGCCCAGGACAAAAACAATATATCTCCCCTGTATACAGGGGGAGACATAATAAGTGTCCTTTCGCAGGCCCGGACGGACAGAAAGACGGACATCGCCAATCTATAGACCGGAATTGCTAGAGCAATCCAGCCAAAAATGTTTAATTATTGAATAGAGTTGAATACTTTGTGCCAAAAGTAGTCTGCTGCAGATTAAAAACCTCCAAATACCTTTCCTATGATTTATATAGATCTATATTACCAGCTGCTTTTCCCAAATAACAAACTCTAAACCAGTCTAGATTCGAAACAACTTGGAGGTTAATCACTGATTGAGGCTCAAACACCTGCCTCCTCAAGCACTTCTCGTTTAACTGCATCCTACAGATAGAGAAGCCAAGATTTTCACCCTTTCGCATATATGCATACTCATTTAAGCCCTTTCCCACATACAACACAAATGCAGCAGACAACTTTAAAACAAGAGGGCCATGAGGCCCTGGAATCGCTCACCTGAGAATGGGCTATTTAAGACATAACTCTCTCATGCTCAAGCCAAACATGTGGCTTCCAGAGTGTTAACAAGATTTCCCTTAAATTTGGTCTAGTGACCTAGTTTTTGACATGACATGACCCATATTCGAACTTGGCCTAGATATCATCAGGACAAACTTTCTGATAAAGTTTCAACATGCTCAAGTTTAAAATGCGGCTTCAAGAGTGTTAACGAGATTTTCCTTAAATTTGGCCTAGTGACCTAGTTTTTGACCCGACATGACCTATATTCGAACTTGGCCTATATATCACTATGACAAACATTCTGACAAAGTTTCAACATGCTCAAGCCAAAAATGCGGCTTCAGGAGTGTTAACAAGATTTTCCTTAAATTTGACCTAGTGACCTAGCTTTTGACCCGACATGACCTATTTTCGAACTTGGCCTAGATATCACTAAGACAAACATTCTGACAAAGTGTCAACATGCTCAACCTAAAAATGCGGCTTCAGGAGTGTTAACAAGATTTCCCTTAAATTTGGCCTAGTGACCTAGTTTTTGACCGGACATGACCCATATTCGAACTTGGCCTAGATGTCAAAAGACAAACTTTCCGACAAAGTTTCAACATGGTCAAGTTTAAAATGTGGCTTCCAGAGTGTTAACAAGATTTTCCTTAAATTTGACCTAGTGACCTAGCTTTTGACCCGACATGACCTATTTTCGAACTTGGCCTAGATATCACTAAGACAAACATTCTGACAAAGTGTCAACATGCTCAAGCCAAAAATGCGGCTTCAGGAGTGTTAACAAGATTTTCCTTAAATTTGACCTAGTGACCTAGCTTTTGACCCCACATGACCCAGTTTCGAACTTGGCCTAGAGTTGATCGAGATATATGTTCTGATAAACTTTTATAAAGATTGGATGCAAAATGTTGCCTCTAGTGTAGTAATAAGCAAATGTTGACGACGAACGACGGACGACGGACAAAAGGCGATCACAATAACTCACCTTGAGCACTATGTGCTCTGGTGAGCTAAAACAAGAGGCCCAAGAGGGCCAGTATCGCTCCACGGCCATAAGGCAAAAATAAAATCTCCAAACAGCCCTGCCCCGTGGTGGCTATTTTTTTTACCAACCACCATGGCTTAAAGGAATCTTGTAGAGTGTCACCAAAGGAATGTTTCTGCAAAATTATTTGAAAATATGCCTGACACTTTCGGAGGAGAAGATTTTTTAAGTTTTCACTATGGTCATATAAGTCAAAATAGCCCGCCCTCTGGCAGCCATGTTTTTCGACCAATCAACATGGCTTGAAGGAATCTGATAGAGGGTCACCCAATGAACATTTCTACAAAATTATTTGAAAATCGGCTGAACACTTTCGGAGAAGAAGATGTTTTAAGTTTTCACTATAGCTATATAACGCAAAAAAGCCCCGCCCCCTGGCGGCCATGTTTTTCGCCCAATCAACATTTCTTGAAGAAATCTAATAAAGGTTCACACATGGAACATTTCTACAAAATTATTTGAAAATCGGCCTGACACTTTTGGAGGAGAAGATTTTTTAAGTTTGCTCTTTAGCCATATAGGCAAAATAGCCCCGCCCTGTGACGGCCATGTTTTTTTACCAATCAACATGGCTTGAAGGAATCTGATAGAGGGTCACCCACGGAACATTTCTACATAATTATTTGAAAATCTGCTGAACACTTTTTGAGAAGAAGATTATTTAAGTTTTCACTATAGCTATATAAGGCAAAAAAGCCCCGCCCCCTGGCGGCCATGTTTTTCGCCCAATCAAAATTTCTTGAAGGAATCTAATAAAGGGTCACCCAAGGAACATTTCTACAAAATTATTTGAAAATCGGCCTGACACTTTCGGAGAAGAAGATTTTTTAAGTTCTCACTATTTTTTTCTTTCGGTTGCCATGGAAACCAGAATTTTGAATGGATCAAAAAAAATTGAAGGAATTTAGTAGAGGACATTGAGAGGATGCTTCCCATGAAGTTTCAACCAAATTGGCCAAGTGGTTAGGGAGAAGAAGTCGTTTAAAGGAAAAAGTTAACGCACGCACGCACGCACGCCGGACAATTCGCCATGACATAAGCTCGACTGGCTTTCAGCCAGTGGAGCTAAAAAAGCGCAAAATTATGGAAAATTAATGAATAAAGTTTAAAACAATTCGTCTGCCGCAGAGGTGTTAGAGATTGTCTGTATGTGGAAAAGAATTAACCCATTCCCTCATATAGACGCTTTCTGACGCCTTTGCAGCAGCTTTTTGAAAACATGAGTGACAAAAGAAGAAATTGCTCAAAACAAGCAATTTTTCCTTTTGCCACAATGTTTTCCACTTTTAGTCATAGGTTATCCATGCAATTTTAGAGATTTTCCATTTTTTGACAAAATATGTTTAAAGTCATCTGCTGCAGAATTGTTGTATGAGGGAAAGGGTTAACGGCGATTAAAATTTTGTGGCTAAAGAAGAAATTGCTGGTAATGAGTAATTTCTTCATTGACTACAGTTCTATTTCAATTGTTTCTGAAGTTATAGTTTCAGTAATTAAGATTTCCATATTTTTGCATAGATCATTTCTGCTTCAGATTTGCTGTTTGTGGTAAAAGTTTAATCATCTGATGGAATTTGTACAGGTTTATATTAACCCTTTCCCTCATATAGACGCTTTCTGACGCCTCTGCAGCAGACAGCTTTTTGAAAACATAGTAACAAAAGAAGAAATTGCACAAAACGTGCAATTTCTTCTTTTGTCACAATGTTTTCCACTTTTAGTCATAGGTTATCCATTCATTTATAGAGATTTTCCATTATTTGACAAAATATATTCAAAGTCGTCTGCTGCACAATTGTCGTATGAGGGAAAGGGTTAAATGCAGAACATCAATAGCTATACATGTACATACTACTGTTATTAGAATCAGCAATTTCTCCTTTTGCGGCAATAATTTTAACTCTTTTTCAATGAGTATTCTTCCATTTTTGGTCAGATTTTCAATATGTTTGCCAAGATGCTTTCAAAGTAGTCCTAAGAGGGCCATTAGAAAAAAATTAAATCTCCAAACAGCCCCGCCCCCTGATGGCCATGTTTTTTGAGGAGAAGCAGATTTCGGGGGAGAAGATTTTTTAAGTTTTCACTTTAGCCGTATAAGGCAAAATAGCCCCCTGGCGGCCATGTTTTTCGACCAATCAACATGGCTTGAAGGAATCTGAAAGAAGGACTCCCAAGGAACATTTCTACAAAAAAAATTGAAAATTGGCCAAACACTTTCGGAGGAGGAGATTTTTTAAGTTTTCACTACAGCCATATAATGTAAAATAGCCCCACCCCCTGGCGGCCATGTTTTTCGACCAATCAACTTGGCTTGAAGGAATCTGATAGAGGGTCACGCAAAGAACATTTCTACAAAATTATTTGAAAATCGGCCTGACACTTTCGGAGGAGAAGATTTTTTAAGTTTTCACTATTTTTTTCTTTCGGTTGCCATGAAAACCAGAATTTTGCATGGACCCAAAAAATTTGAAGGAATTTAGGAGATTAGGAGAGGACATCGAGAGAATGCTTCCTATGAAGTTTGTTCCGAATTAGCCAAGCGGTTAGGGAGCAGAAGTCGTTTGAAGCAAAAAGTTAACGCACACGCACGACGGACAATTGGCCATGACATAAGCTCGACTGGCTTTCAGCCAGTGAAGCTAAAAAGGACCCCCCAGTAAGCTATATAACATCTACAACCTATCATTACCTAGACAAGTGCCTATATACCCAATTCTGATCCAGTTAAATTTATGTAGTTTTATATTCATAACTGTGTGTGGTTTAAAGTCAACACCTGCTTCCTCCTTCACCTCTCTTTTAACTGCATCCTAGTTAGAAAGGAGAGACAAGATATGCTATTGTTTGTTTGTCTGAATGGTGATTTATGCTTATTTCAACAGTTTGGCAGTTATAATATGGCATTTTCTAGGTCATTTAAAAGTACTTCATAATCCTGGGTACCAAGGAGGGAAAGCCATTACTTCCATTTTTAAAGTTGTTGGTATGAACCGGCTTGGGACTGAATCCAGCACCTCCCACACCAAGGCGGATGCTCTACCTTGATATATATACAAAGGGAACATTGCATTAATCCTGTAGATAAACACATGAATTGTGTGGCCTGCCAATAACCAATGACTTAAACCTTAGTCTAAGCATGACCAACACACATACTGAACAAGAGGGTCGCAAGCGAACGCCAATGCTCATCGGCTTTCCTGAATCATTATTAAAGTAAGAGTTATGTGACTTGGTAAAAACATGCCTAGGAACAAGTGTACCAAGTTTCATTTGAAAATGATGAACGGTTTTTGAGTTATGAAGTAAGGTTAAAGGTTTGTGACGACGTAGCAGACGACAACGACGCCAAGGGTATCACTATACCCAGACATGGGAAAAGGTAAAAAGTAAAAAATGGCATTTCTATACAGTACATCAATTCAGTCTTATCCAAATCTACATAAGTTTACAAGACACATTCAACAAGAGCCCCAAATGTCACAAAATACACCTGTCCTGTTTTTAGCTCACCTGAGCTTTGCTTAAGGTGAGTTATTGTGATCGCCTTTTGTCCGGCGTGCGTCGTCCGTTGTACGTCAACTTCTTCTCCTCAGTAACCAGTGGGTCAATTGGGATGAAACTTCACAGAAAGCATCCTCTCAATGACCTCACCAGATTTCCTTCCAATTTTTGGGATCCATGCAGAATTCTGGTTTCCATGGCAACGAAATGAAAAAAAAATTCAAAATCCTTCTCCCAAACTAGTTAGCAGATTTTCAAATAATTTTGTAGAAATGTTCCTTGAATGACCCTCTATCAGATTCCTTCAAGTCATGTTGATTGGTCAAAAAAACATGGCCGCCAGGGGGGGGCGGGCCTCTTTTGCCGTATATGGCTATAGTGAAAACTTAAAAAATCTTTTCCTCCGAAAGTGTCAGGCCGATTTTCAAATAATTTTGTAGAAATGTTCCTTGGATGACCCTCTATCAGATTCCTTCAAGCCTTGTTGATTGGTCGAAAAACATGGCCGCCAGTTGGCAGGGCTATTTTGCATTATATGGCTTAATAATAGTGAAAACTTAAAAAATCTTCTCCTCCAAAAGTGTCAGGCCTATTTTCAAATAATTTTGTAGAAATGTTCCTAGGGTGACCCTCTATCAGATTCCTTCAAGCCTAATTGATTTGTCGGAAATTATGGCTGCCAGGGGGCAAGGCTTATATATTTAAAGTGAAAAATCAAAAATCAGGAGAGTGGTCCAGGGCCATCATGGCCCTCTTGTTTTAAGATAACGTGGTTAGTTATTGAACCTGATATTCTGCCCATCAACATATTGTCTAAATTTGGTGATGATCAAATAAAATGACTCAAGCGATATGGCTGATTATAGCACTTGTCCGAGATATTATGCCCATACAAATTTGGTGATGATTGGCCAAAGGCTTCTAAAGTTATTTGGCTGACAACATACTGGATGCCGCCCGACCGCCCGCACGCCACAGGTTAAACTATAATATGTTCCTTTTTTTCAAAACGGTTGTATAAAAAGCGTATGTGAGCTGTTCTGGATCTACACTGTTTATAAAATCCAACATGTACACTATCCAATGGAAGGGCTCATCTAGTTTATTAGATAGTTTGTTCTCTGATTTAAATTTATTGCAATTTTCTCAATTCTCAATTTTCTCATGTGCGAAATTACCGGGGAGTAATAGAATTCTGCTCGATCAGGGGAAATTTAAATATAGCTTAAAAGTAAATTATCTGACAGAACCATTATGCCACATTAAGTTTAGCCATTTCCTGATATGCCAACTTAAGTTTAATCATTACTTGACATGCCAAGTGTATCAACATGGCTTGAAGGAATCTGATAGAGAAACCCTAGGAACATTTCTACAAAATTATTTGAAAATCGGCCTGACACTTTTGGAGAAGAAGATTTTTTAAGTTTTCACTATAGCCATTTAAAGAAAAATGGCCCCGCCCTCTGGCGGCCATGACTTTCGACCAATCAACATGGCTTGAAGGAATCTGATAGAGGGTCTCCCAAGGAACATTTCTACAATTTTTTATGAAAATTGGCCAAACACTTTCGTCGGAGAAGATTTTTAAAGTTATCACTATAGCCATCAAACAGATGCTTTCGGTCACCTCTCAGAATGAGCAAGTTCCCCTTTTAAAACAATGTTTTCAACCCTGTTTGATAATGATACTATCATCTATATATATCTATCCATATTTTTGCCTAGACATCTTTTTAAACGTCTGCTGCATATTTGTTGTAAGTGGGAAAGGGTTAAAAGATTAAATAAGTTTTGCTTCAGGAGAATCAATCTGAAGGTATTTCCAAGCTTCTGACAAACAATTTGTATTTGGATAATATAGCAATGGTGCATAGATAGATCCCTATCTACACTTGTTTAACCCTTTCCCTCATATAGACGCTTTCTGACGCCTCTGCAGCAAAAGCCTTTTTGAAAACATTATGACAAAAGAAGAAATTGCTCAAAACGAGCAATTTCTCCTTTTGCTACAATGTTTTTCACTTTTAGTCATAGGTTATCCATTCAATTATAGAGATTTTCTATTTTTTGACAAAATATGTTCAAAGTCGTCTGCTGCACAATTGTCGTATGAGGGAAAGGGTTAAAGTACGCCTAGGCTTGTTTTCATGGAGCACTGCTGCTGTTGTTGTCTGCTACATAGATGTTAATGCGGGTTGACTTACAATAAGATTTTCTCCTGGTTCTACTCGCCCAGCTGGAGGATACCATTGTCCGTGGCAGCTCCGTTTAGCTTCCTGAATTAATATCATACGACCTTGGTCATCAAAAATAAATGCCATGACAATGTATGTGATGGTCCTCTTAACAATCGGCCGATCTTCTCCTGTGATAAAAAGGTTATATATTTATATATATAATAAGCATAATTTTGATGAAAAAAAACTCAGCAAAAACCTATTAAACCTATCGTAAGGAATTTGAACTGATCTGGCTCTGCACCTTTCACAAAATAGTCATAGAAGCATTCAAGAAATTGCTGTTAACAAGTATCTATATGGATCTTTTCAGTATGGATGTGTTTACAATGCTAATTGAGGTTGGTTTTCCTTGATAAAGTTAACACTTTCCAACAAACAGACGGCACGCTTTCTGACACTTCTGCAGCATACCAATTTTTGGAAACATTGTGACAAAAGGAGAAATGACTCAAAACAAGAGATTTACCATATTTGTTATTAAATGTTTTCAAAGTCATCTGCTGCAGAATTGTTGTATGTGGGAAAGGGTTAACACAAGTTATCAAGAATTAAGAGGTTCATATCTTTAAAGTTTGACCAATATCATGTTGACAAGAGGCTGATTTTAATTTTTATACCCTTAGAATACTTATTTGACCCTAAAACCCGATGTTGTGGTTACTCAAACAAATTTAGACATTTGATTAAAAAAATAAATATGTTTGATTATTTCTGACTTATAACCCTTTCCCACTTACATCAAATCTGCAGCAGACGAATTGAAAACAAATTGGCAAAAAAAAATGAAATCACTTTAAATTTCTAAAAATATGATCATTGAATAAAGTTTAAAACATTGTGGCAAATGAAGAAATTTATCAATTTCTCCATTTGCCGCAATGTTTTTCAAGTCATTTACTGCAGGTGTCAAAAAGTGTCTGTATCAAGGAAAGGGTTAAACCCTCTTGCCTAAATTAGTTTGGGTTAAACTGTCATAAAAGAAAAGAAAACCATTTTTTCCATACAACTTATGGCAAAATATTTCCCTTGAAGTTTAAACCTATTTAACCCTTTCCCTCATATAGACGCTTTCTGACGCCTCTGCAGCAGACAGCTTTTTGAAAACATATAGTGACAAAAGGAGAAATTGCTCATAACAAGCAATTTCTCCTTTTGCCACAATGTTTTCCACTTTTAGTCATAGGTTATCCATTCAATTATAGAGAATTTCTATATGTTCAGTCGTCTGCTTCAGAATTGTCGTATGAGTTAATTGACCCTGTATTCCTGTGAGATAATTTCTAAAAGTAACTCCCTGAAAATGATAAGATAAGATAAGATAAGATAAGATAAGAGACTTTATTTAAAGAGGGTGACATATTTAGTTAAAAACTAATCTTCCACATGGCCCTCTAAAATTAGAATGGCTGCTTGTGAAAAATACAATGAGCAGTTTTCTAGGGTAAAGCATGCATAGACAACTCAAGGAAGAGAAAATGGGCTAAGCATGCATAGACAACTCAAGGAAGAGAAAATGGGCTTATCTACAAATCCACATGTTGCCACCTATGTGACATACAACTTTTCGAAACATTGTGCCAAAGGAAAAATTGCTCAACAATTTCTACTTTTGCCACAATGTATTCAGCTCTATTCAGTTCTTATACTTTCATTTACATGTTTTCACATTTGTCCCCTACAGATATTTTACAAGTATGAGGTTACATTGCTCCAGGATTTGATTGATTGGGGTTTAACGCAGTTTTTAACATTTTCTCAGTCATATCACGGCAGCCAGTTCACCTACTCTTGTGTTTCCTGGTTTTCACACACCAGTACTCCACACAACAATCTTCCCAAGCAACTGGCTGCTTTCCCACATAGACATAGCCCATTGGTGATACAGGAACGAAAAAGAATAATTTAATTACCGTCTGGAAAGATAGCTTCAATCTGAATGTCAGCGTCACCGGTGACAGGCAGAATTTCTCCGGCTAACAGTTTTCTCAAATCAGATTCCAATTCACCCATCTTTGTCTGTATACTTCGAGTGTTATTTACTCATTATTTACTTAGCGTCTATAGTCACAGCCAAAAATAGATCTGACCTGAAAATGAAAGTAAAGTTGACATAATCTATTCAAACAAACTAGATGGCAAATATATATATATAAATAATACTTCGATTGGAAATAAATGGAATAAATTGTATATAAAAACAAGGCACCATATCAAATTATCATCCTGGGAAATATATCTAGATAACTACTTCGACGGTGATATATAAGCGAATTATCTCGGGTACGAATAAATAGGGTGACTTGTTTTGAAAATTATGTCGACATCAGAATGTGTTCCGGTAATGGAATTATGTTCTAAAATAATTTGTATCTGAAACTTCTCTTACTTTATAGTATGATAACCAAAAATATAATGTATCATTTGTAGTAACACTTTCGTTTCATTTTTCACAATGAAAATAACAGGGGAACTGAATGACTTAGTGGTCCAGTAGTTAACACGCTGAGAGGAATGTCAATCTAGATGTCCAGGAGGCACATACTGGTGCTTTCAAGGAAAGGTATGTGCAGAGACATATTAACCCCTTCCCTCATACGACAATTCTGCAGCAGACGACTTTGTACTTATTTTGTCAAAAAGTGGAAAATAATTGAATGGATAACCTATGACAAAAAGTGGAAAACATTGTGGCAAAAGGAGAAATTGCATGTTTTGTGCAATTTCTTCTTTTGTCACTATGTTTTCAAAAAGCCGTCTGCTGCAGAGGCGTCAGAAAGCGTCTATATGAGGGAAAGGGTTAATTCATGTCTCTGATCAGTGCTACACACCAAGCACAAGATAAACAAAGAGATATTTTTCAAAAAGGGCTAGTATATCTCTTTTAGACTGCTTTGCATCTCTGTCTCATCTCGACTTGTCAGATGACATAAAGTACAATAAAGTCATATGCTTGTAGAAGCTAAATAACTTATGTAACATAGATAAGGACAATGTTAAGCTACTGTAGGTTACCCACTCAGGAACTAACTGTGATGTACGTTGCGAAAAAACCAACCAAACTATCAACACCGCTATAAAAGCTGTTTCAACAGCAAGGCTGTAGAAGTGGTATTTGCACCTATACCCCATTCCCGTTACATTTCTCCTTCTTTATCTTGACTTCAACCCCATGTCACACAATTGTACACTAGCAATACACCAGAACGTAGCCTATGTTACATCACTGGGAACTAACAGGGTCAAGTGATGATGGTGATGTCACCCAATGAACCCAACGCTGCCACCATTTGTAATGTGTACTGGGTCCTTCAAAGAGATAAGTTATCGGTGTCACCCATCCAGGCTTAAATTTGTGAAAAAAATAAATCCTACCAACATCACAATGATTCCTGTTACACTTAAAGCAACTGGTCATTCTACACATGAATAGTATAACCAAGACATTCTAAAATAGGAAAAACTAGAAATACTGTGAGCAAAGCTCACTGAAGAATACCCCCCGCTCCCCGCCCAAAGCATCGGATACAATGGTAAAGTTTCTACTTTGCTGTTGAAATTCCAAATGTCTTTCTGATCAAATAAATATCGAGTGTTACATAATATGGATTAAATTTTTAATTGTGTTCTTGGTTAGACATGTTTGTTTACCATTTGTGTTTAAAATTCAAATGCAGACACTCAAATAGAAAAATATCATGTCACAATGGTATCTACATATTATGTGTAACCTTCATGTAAAGTTTGAACCAAATCTATTGAGACGTTTAGGAGGAGTAGTGCTTACAAGAGACGTGGAGGTATGTGCACAGGAGTCCCTCACCGGTAACCTTTAAGTTGAATTATCTCCCCTTGGAAGAATCCGAGGCGTATGATCTTCCTTCATGCATATCTACATTATTATGATGTGTAACCTTCATGTAAAGTTTTAACCAAATCCATTGAGCCGTTTAGGAGGAGTAGTGCTTACAAGAAATGTGGAGGTATGTGCACAGGAGTCCCTCGCAGGTAACCTCTAAGTTGAATTATCTCCCCTTGTAAGAATCCGAGGTGTATGATCTTCCTTCATGCATATCTACATATGATGTGTAACCTTCATGTAAAGTTTGAACCAAATCCATTGAGCCGTTTAGGAGGAGTAGTGCTTACAAGAAATGTGGACATACGGACGGACAGACAGACAGATGGACGGACAGACAGGGTGATTCCTATATACCCCCCCCCCCCCCCCCCCCCCCCCCAAACTTTGAAAAGCTAGAGTGGAAGAAATTCCTCCTTTTACAATGCAGTTTTTTTAATTATGTTTGCTGTGTCTAATTGAAGTGCTGGCAAATTCCAAACCGTGAAGATCTCTGGTTGAACAAAATAATCTCTTTATGTGTTTGGTTCGCCTGTACACCACAATTAATCAAATGATCCATTGACCAGTAGTAAAGAGAAAAATGTTTGGAAGCATTATTTGAAACAAGAAGGCCATGATGGCCCTGGTTCGCTTACCTGAATTATGCAATGTGATTTGTAATGCTGTCAGGTAAGCTAACACAAGAGGCCCAATGTCAAGCATAGCTCCACTTGCCACAAGATGAAATAACCCAACCAATGTTGTCTGTCTTTTGTCAAATTAATATGACATTAGGAAACTGATATGTCCGTTTGAGATTAGAAGAATTTATATGTAAAAAAGGTGAACCCAGGTGTTGGGTCAAATCTGACCAGGGCATAATTTGAACAATCTTGGAAGAGGACACTAGACAATGCTACATACCAAATATCATTAATCAGTACTAAAGAGAAAAACGGTTTGGAAACATTATTTGAAACAAGATGGCCATGATGGCCATCTCGCTCACCTGAACTATGCAATGTGATTTCAACTGATTTGTAATGCTGTCAGGTAATCTAACACAAGAGGCCCAATGTCAAGCATCGCTCCTATTGCTACAAGATGAAACTAGAAATACTGTGAGCAATGCTCACTGAAGAATACCCCCCGCTCCCCTCCCAAAGCATCGGATACAATGGTAAAGTTTCTACGGTTGAGGAGGAGTTGCGCTTGCAAGGTATCACAGGAGTTCCTCATAACCTCTTCGTTGAATTATCTTACCTTGGAAGAATCTGAGGAGAAAAATCTTCCTTCATGCATATCTACATATAATGTGTAGCCTTCATATACAGTTTGAATCAAATAACTGAGCCCTTTAGGAGGAGTAGCGCTTACAAGGTATGTGCTCAGGAGTCCCTCGCAGGTAACCTCTTAGTTGAATTATCTTCCCTTGGAAGAATCTGAGGAGAAAAATCTGCCTTCATGCAAATCTACATATAATGTGTAGCCTTCATATACAGTTTGAATCAAATCAACTGAGCCCTTTAGGAGGAGTAACGCTTACAAGGTATGTGCACAGGAGTCCCTCGCAGATAACCTCTAAGTTGAATTATCTCCCCTTGGAAGAATCTGAGACGTATGATCTTCCTTCATGCATATCTACATATGATGTGTAGCCTTCATATACAGTTTGAATGAAATCAACTGAGCCCTTTAGGAGGAGTAGCGCTTACAAGATATGTGCACAGGAGTCCCTCGCAGTAACATCTAAGTTGAATTATCTCCCCTTGGAAGAATCTGAGGTGTATGATGATCTTCCTTCATGCATATCTACATATGATGTGTAGCCTTCATATACAGTTTGAATCAAATCAACTGAGCCCTTTAGGAGTAGTGCTTCCAAGGTATGTGCACAGGAGTCCCTCGCAGTAACCTCTAAGTTGAATTATCTCCCGTTGGAAGAATCTGAGGCGTATGATCTTCCTTCATGCATATCTACATATGATGTGTAGCCTTCATATACAGTTTGAATCAAATCAACTGAGCCCTTTAGGAGGAGTAGCGCTTACAAGGTATGTGCACAGGAGTCCCTTGCAGGTAACCTCTAAGTTGAATTATCTCCCCTTGGAAGAATCTGAGGCGTATGATCTTCCTTCATGCATATCTACATATGATGTGTAACCTTCATGTAAAGTTGGAACCAAATCCATTGAGCCGTTTAGGAGGAGTAGTGCTTACAAGAAATGTGGAGGTATGTGCACAGGAGTCCCTCGCAGGTAACCTCTAAGTTGAATTATCTCCCCTTGGAAGAATCCGAGGCATATGGTCTTCCTTCATGCATATCTACATATGATGTGTAACCTTCATGTAAAGTTTGAACTAAATCCACTGAGCCGTTTAGGAGTAGTGCTTACAAGAAATGTGGAGGTATGTGCACAGGAGTCCCTCGCAGGTAACCTCTTAGTTGAATTATCTCCCCTTGGAAGAATCTGAGGCATATGATCTTCCTTCATGCATATCTACATATGATGTGTAACCTTCATGTAAAGTTTGAACCAAATCCATTGAGCCGTTTAGGAGGAGTAGTGCTTACAAGAAATGTGGACATACGGACAGACAGACAGACAGACGGACGGACGGATGGACAGAGGGATGGACAGACAGGGTGATTCCTATATAACAAAGTTTGGGGGGGTGGTATAATAACCGGACCAATGTTGTCTATCTTTTGTCAAATTAATATGACATTAGGAAACTGATAGTACGTTTCAGATAAGAAGACTTTCTATGTAAAAAAGGTGAACCCAGGTGTTGGGTCAAATCTGACCAGGGCATAATTTGAACAATCTTGGAAGAGGACCACTAGACAATGCTACAGATATCTAAGATATAGGCCTTTTGGTTTCAGATAAGAAGAATTTGAAAGTTTGCCTATAAATCTCTATGTAAATCAGGTGATCCTCTGGGGTGGGGCCAATTTTGACCCTAGGTGCATATTTTGAACAATCTTGGTAGAGGACCACAATACATTAATACACACCAAATATCTTAGCTGTAGACATTTCCGACAAGAAGATTTTCAAAGTTTTTCCCTGTATATCTCTATGTAAAGCAGCTGACCCCCAGGGCCAGGCCAATTTTAACTCTAGGGGCAACATTTGCACAATCTTGGTGAAAGACATTGCTACACACCAATTATCTAAGCTGTAGGCCTATCTGTTTCAGACAAGAAGATATTCAAAGATTTTTTTTTTAGAAATGGCACCCAGAGTTCTACATTGAATTAATTTCTTTGAACATTATTTTAGTAAACTTTAATTATTGAATAGAGTTTGTGACCAAATCATAAACATGCTCGTTATGAAAAGTTTATCAATTTACATCAATGTTTTCAAAACCTGTATGCATGTATAAGTGGTAGAAAAAAAACAACGTTTGAGTGCAAACAATTTTAGTAGATGCTTTATGCTCCTAGTTACGCCTCTGGAGCAGAACACTTTTGAAAATATTGTAGCTAAAGGGAAAAAAG
The DNA here is from genome assembly GCA_031761405.1 of Serripes groenlandicus. NCBI lineage: Eukaryota > Metazoa > Mollusca > Bivalvia > Cardiida > Cardiidae > Serripes > Serripes groenlandicus. The sequence continues at coordinate 61,848,219 of JASEVX010000005.1, read as the reverse complement.
TTCATAGATTAGCAGTTAAAACAGAAGAATGTTTTCAAGTTACTGTAATAAATAGTCATCCTTTTATTTACAGAGATTTTTCTGTAATTTTGTCGTAATGTTTTCAAAGTCATCTGCTGCAGATTTGTTGCATGTGGGAAAATATTTACCTGTTTTCTCTTCTGCCATTTATAAATTGTTATAATATAACAGTTAATCCTTTCCAACATACAGCAAATCTGAAGCAGACGACTTTGAAGACGTCTTGCCAAAAATGTGAAAAATCTCAATAAATCAAGAGTTTAATAATAGTATAGAATTGAAAACATTGTGGTAAGAGGAGAAATTGCTCATTATGAGAAATTTCTCCTTTTGTCACAATGTTTTCAAAAGTCGTCTGCGGCAGAGGCGTCAAAAAGCGTCTCATGTGGGAAAGGGTTAATTACATTGGTGAAAAATGATAAGAATTGCTAAATGTTAAATACATTAATTTTAATACTACAAAACACGTACCGGTATATTATATCAATTGAAATATAAAAAAATAAAATTTTAAACTTACGTGTACATGTTTATGCAAAAACTATGTTTTAATAATTATTGGTTACATAATAATCAATGAAAAGGTTAATGAATAATCAATAGAATTATCACGAAATTCTAAACATGTTATAATGATGCTGGATGACTGTTCCTGCATTTGTAGATTGATTACAGGTAACCCTCCTTTCCGACATACAACAAATCTGCAGCAGACGACGTTGAAAACTTATAGACCAAAACAGGAAAAATCTCCACAAATAAGAATTTAATCATTAAATAAGAGTCGAAATTTATTTATTTATTTATTTATTGGGGTTTTACGCCGCTTTCAACAATATTTCAGTTATATCATGGCGACAGTTCACTTATTCATGATCCCTGGGTAAACAAACCAGTACTAGGCTAGAAAATGTGCCTTGCCCAAGGGCACTCCACCATGACCATAGTGCCGCGACTGGGGATCGAACCCGGGACCCCCGGTTTCGAAATCGCTGACGCTAACCACTCGACCACAGCGGATTCCTAATAATAAGTCGAAAACATTTTGCCATAATATTTTCAAAAGTCGTCTGCTGCAGAGGCTTCAGAAGGCATCAGTATTTGTAGTCTGATTGATTATAAGGACAGAGAACACAAAGTTAAAACATAATTGGATCAACCCATTCCCACTTGCAGACACTTTCTGATACATCTGCAGCAGACGACTTTCGAAAACACTGTGGAAAAAGGAGAAATTGCTCATGATGAGCAATTTCTCCTTTTGCCACATTGTTTTCAACAATTTTCAGTAATTACAATTTCAGTTATATAGTTTTTTTATTTAATTTTGCCATCATCTTATAAAAGTCCTCTGCTGCAGATTTGTTGTATTTGGGAAAGCAATAAAGGTGTGGCAGTCATTTTCAATGCTTTTCATTATGACGTTACGTAGCATTGTTATTACACTAGTTGAATACGCAATTTATTCAATGGCTTTATTACACTCCCGGCGACGTCATTTATGATATACATTGTAAATAAATATATCACATGTCTTCATTACTGACCCATTTTGCATGAAAGAGGACCATTATGGCACACCGTTGCAACAATGAATACGAGAATCTAGGTTTTCGGTGAAAACGTTCATTCTAGTTTGAAATCATAGGTTTTTCTGAAAACGTAGGTTCTCTGCATAAATAGACACAATTTTCTCAGTAGATATCATATGTTTTATCTAAAAAAAAATTAGGTTCTAGAATGCATATGAGATCCTAGGTTACTCGCAGTTTTTGTGCAAACGGCGTGCCATAGACCATCAAATCTAAATGACTGCATGTACATTTTTGATGTAAAATAATGGTGTATAATTATATAATCTACATAAACAACTAATAAAGTGTACAGGTTTATCAAAATATATTTAATTGCTCACTTTTAGTATAATGAATCTCATAGATTTCAAAAGAAATAAAAGTTCATTTGATTTGATTTGCTTTTAACCCTTTCCCTCATATAGACGCTTTCTGACGCCTCTGCAGCAGACGGCTTTTTGAAAACATAGTGACAAAAGAAGAAATTGCTCAAAACGAGCAATTTCTCCTTTCGCCACAATGTTTTCCACTTTTAGTCATAGGTTTATAATCCATTCAATTATAGAGATTTTCCATATTTTGACAAAATATGTTCAAAGTCGTCATATGAAGGAACTTGGGTTAATTTGCAAGACATGTTAATAATGCTGAATCAATTATTTCACCCCTTCCCACATGCAGCATGTTATTTGTTATAAATGTCATGCTTTCTTATCCAATCAAACAATATTCGGAAAACAATCTTGATATATTCTATGATAATTTGGCAAACAGTGTAGAGCCAGATCAAACTGCAATGAAAGCAAGTTGATCTTCATCTACACTGTTCACAATTTTTTTTTTTTTTTTCTCTAAAGCAAGGCTTATTTGTTAATATGGAAGTCAATATATATTTTGCTGCAATGCTTTCAAAAGCTATAGTATATATATATTATATTACTAAACAATTTGTCAATTTCATACAACCCTGCCATAACAATAAGGCATAGCATAACATGTATTTACCATTTCCCTTCTTGTAGACGCATTTTGATGCATCTACAGCAGACAGCTTTTGAAAAAAAAAAAAAAGAAGAAACTGCTCATAATTCTATTCAATAATTTGACTTTCATTAATCAAACTTTTTTCATGTATTATCCATGAAGTTTTCAAAGTCGTCTGCTGCAGTTTTGCTGTTTTGGGGAAAACGGGGCTAATGGATATAAATCAAGTCTGATGTTTCGTGTACAAGGCGGCAAAATCTTTTTGAAAGCATTTCCTCAGATTGGGTCTTTTGTTTTTGAATGTTGGAGTGAGGAGTTCGTTATCCACTGAGAACATGTCCGAGTGCAAGATGATATCTTTGGCCTGAAAAAACAACAACAACAAAGTAACATATTTTCCAATATCACTTATACATGTAAAGAATGAGCAATTTCCCCTTTTAGCACAATGTTTTCAAAAGTTGTTCGCTGCAGATGTATCAAAATGCATGTGGGAAAAGAGGGCAGCATCTGCAGCTGATGACGTTTAAAAACATTAAACCATTCCTCCATACAGATGACTATTGACACATCTGCAGAAGAAATCGTTGAAAAAAGGATATATGGCTCAAAACGAGCAAATGTTCCTTTACCAACAATAATTTCAAGTCTTTATAAAAATCATATTTTCTCTTTTTCTGCAATGTTTTCAAACAATTCCTCCATACAGATGACTTTTAACATATCTGCAGTAGTCAACTTATTAAAAAAATGCCCAAAACAAGCAATTACTCCTCTACCCATAAACCTTTCAACTCTGTATAAAAATTACATTTTCACTTTAAAAACAAGAGGCCCATGAGGGCCTATGCTCTACTGGTATGTTTTTTTGGTCATTTTCAATCCAGAGCATGTATGTATGGTGAAGATCGGATAGTAAATTGAGGCATTTTTGTTGTCACAAGCTGACAATTTCAAGGGCCATAATCCAGTCTTGCATGGGCGGATCTGGCTGGTTTGCGAAAGGAACCAAGCTCTCATCAATATTTAACTACTATCTAAGTTTGGTGAAGATCGGATAGTAAATAGAGGCTCTATTATGTTCATAAGCTGTATTATAGCATTTTTGACAATTTCAAGGGCCATAATCCAGTCATGCAAGGGCTCATCTGGCTGGTTTTAGAAAGGAACCAAGCTCTCATCAATATTTAACTACTATCTAAGTTTGGTGAAGATCAGATGATAATAAATGGAGCCTCTAGTGTGTTCACAAGCTCTATTATAGCAGTTTTGACAATTTCAAGGGCCATAATCCAGTCATGCAAGGGCTCATCTGGCTGGTTTTAGAAAGGAACCAAGCTCTCATCAATATTTAACTACTATCTAAGTTTGGTGAAGATCAGATGATAATAAATGGAGCCTCTAGTGTGTTCACAAGCTCTATTATAGCAGTTTTGACAATTTCAAGGGCCATAATCCAGTCTTGCATGGGAGGATCTGGCTGGTTTGCGAAAGGAACCAAGCTCTCATCAATATTTAACTACTATCTAAGTTTGGTGAAGATTGAATAGTAAATGGAGGCTCTATTGTGTTTACAAGCTGTATTATAGCAATTTTAACAATTTCAAGGGCCATAATCCAGTCATGCAAGGGCACATCTGGCTGGTTTTCGAAAGGAACTGAGCTCTCATCAATATTTAACTACTACCTGAGTTTGGTGAAGATTAGTTAGTAAACGGAGCCTCAATTATAGCAATTTTGACAATTTCAAGGGCCATAATCCAATCTTGCATGGGCGGATCTGGCTGGTTTGCAAAAGGAACCGAGCTCTCATGGATATCTAACTACTGTATAAGTTTGATTGAGATACAATTAAAACTGAAGACTTTATCGCGTTCACAAGCTCTATTATAGCAATTCTGACAATTTCAAGGGCCATAATCAAGTCTTGCATGGCCGGATCTGGCTGGTTTGCAAAAGGAACCAAGCTCTCATAGATACCTAACTACTGTGTAAGTTTGGTGAAGATCAGATAGTAAATGGAGTCTCTATTGTGTTCATAAGCTCTATTATAGCAATTTTGACAATTTCAAGGGCCATAATCCAGTCTTGCATAGGCGGATCTGGCACGGACAACGGACACCACACCACCGCATAAGCTCTTCTGGCCTTTGGCCAGTAGAGCTATAAGTTTGATTGAGATACAAGTAAAACTGAAGACTTTATCGCATTCACAAGCTCTATTATAGCAATTCTGACAATTTTAAGGGCCATAATCCAGTCTTGCATGGCTGGATCAGGCTGGTTTGCAAAAGGAACCAAGCTCTCATGGATACCTAACTACTGTGTAAGTTTGGTGAAGATCAATTAGTCAATGGAGCCTCTATTTCAAGGGCCATAATCCTGTCTTGCATAGGCGGATCTGGCTGGTTTGCGAAAGGAACCAAGCTCTCATGGATATCTAACTACTGTATAAGTTTGATTGAGATTCAATCAAAACTGATGACTGTATCGCGTTCACAAGCAATTGTCTACGGACGCACGGACGCACTGATGCACGGACGACGGACACCACACCATGGCATAAGCTCTTCTGGCCTTGGGCCAGTAGAGCAATAAGTTTGATTGTGATACAATTAAAACTGAAGACTTTATCGCGTTCTCAAGCTCTATTATAGCAATTCTGACAATTTCAAGGGCCATAATCCAGTCTTGCATGGCCGGATCTGGCTGGTTTGCAAAAGGTTTACTGTGTAAGTTTGGTGAAGATCAGATAGTGAATGGAGCCTCTATTGTGTTCAAAAGCTCTATTATAGCAATTTTGATAATTTCAAGGATCATAATCCAGTCTTGCATAGGCAGATCTGGCTGGTTTGCGAAAGGAACTGAGCTCTCATGGATATCTAACTACTGTATAAGTTTGATTGAGATTCAATCAAAACTGAAGACTGTATCGCGTTCACAAGCAATTGTTTACAGACGCACTGACGCACAGACGCACAGACGATGGACACCACACCATGGCATAAAAAAATTACACTGTTATGCTTATATTATGTTTTCAAAACTGACAGTGTTAAATATGTCTTATCATGTTGACAGTACAATGCAAACAATCACCAGTAATAAACAATCCTTCATCAGATTTACTATTCAATATTTTTACATTTCCAACATGCAGTAGTATTTTGACTGATTTTGACTCATCCACAGCAAATAACTTTTGAAAACATTATAACAAAAGGAGACATATTGATCATACCAAAGCAGTGCTTTTGTCACAATATTTTCTACCAAATTCAATAAATACACTCTAAATTATAAAGATTTTCCATATTTTTTCCAAGCTGTTTTCAAAGTCAACTGCTGAAGATATTTTGTAAGCAGGAATAGGCTACTTCAAATAACCAATTTATCAGGTGCACAATTCCTTATTATTAACCCTTTCCCTCATGTAGACGCTTTCTGACACCTCTGCAACAGACAGCTTTTTGAAAACATAGCGACAAAAGAAGAAATTGCACAAAACGTGCAATTTCTCCTTTTGCCACAATGTTTTCCACTTTTTGTCATAGGTTATCCATTCAATTATGGAGATTTTCTATGTTATGAGAAAATACATTCAAAGTCGTCTGCTGCAGAATTGTTGTATGAGGGAAAGGGTTAAAAGCAAGAATAACTCCAGTGAAGAGCAACCTTTCTCTAGGAAATCAGGCTTTTTATTTCCTTCTGTGTTTGTCCAAGAAAGGTCATATTGTACATACGATATATCACTGTACATCTTATCAGGTTTTTATTTATCTGTCTTTTAAAAGGATATGTATTTAATAACCCTCTCCCTCATACAACAAATTCGCAGCAGATGACTACCACAAAATATGGAAAATCTCTTTAACCCTTAACCTCATATAGACGCTTTCTGACGCTTCTGCAGCAGACGGTTTTTTGAAAACATAGCGATTTCTCCTTTTGCCACAATGTTTTACACTTTTAGTCATAGGTTATCTATTCAATTATAGAGATTTTCTATTCAATTATAGAGATTTTCTAGTATTATTGAATTGAGTTGAAAACATTGTGGCAAATGAGGAAATTGTTCATTATGAGCAATTTCACCCTTTGCCACAATGTTTTCAAAAGTCTTCTGCTGCAGAGACCTCAGAAAGCATCTGTATGAGGGGAAGGGTTAAATAGAACGATGAATATGACAGTTACAGATCAATTAGGATACTTACAAGTTCAATTCCATTCAGCCCTGCTTCAATTCCAACTTTGTTTATGTCGGCTAATATCATATCTTTGACACTCTGAAAATGACAGTACTGCATTTATGGACTTAATAGCCTTGATTTGATACAGATAACATTTGAGCTCAAACAAGTCTGTTTAGAGAAATTAATGTTTTTCCCTTTTTGCAGACACACTTTGACTCTTTTGAAAAAATTGTGGATAAGAAAAAAATTGGTCATAATGAGTAAATTCTCTTTTTGCAACAATGTTTTTATCTCTATTCAATAATTTTACTTTTGAAATTTTCCATTCTTTGGTAGAGGTTTTCAAAGTTGTCTGCTGCAGATTTGTTGTATGCAGGGAAGAGTTAAAAGCATCACAATTGTTTATCCTTTCCCATTTGCATACACAGTTTGATACAACAGTTTGATGCAAACAACAGTTACTGTTGTATACTTTATTTCACAATCTGTTCAGTAAGAATATTTTCATTTATAGCTGTCTGCTGCAGACTTGTCAAGGGAAAGAGTTAAACAAGACGGCCTTGATGGCCCTATATTGCTCATCTGAGTAAGTGTTTTAGGGTCCTAATTTAATTGCTCTACAAAAATAGATAACAATTTTGCCAATTTTAAAGGGCCATACTTCAGTCATACATGGACGGATCTGGCTTGTTTTCAAAAGGAACCGAGCTCGCATGTATATCTAGCTACTGTATAAGTTTGGTAAACATCAGATAATAAATGATGACTTTAACTTATTCACAAGGTCAATTATAGTAATTTTGCCCATTTTAAGGGCCATAATCCCATCATGCATGGTTTTATCGAAAGGAACCGAGCTCTCATGGATATCTAGCTACTGAATAAGTTTGGTAAACATCGGATAATAAATGAAGACTTGATTGTGTTCACAAGAAATTGTGGACAGACGACGGACGACGGGCGATCACAAAAGCTCACCTTGTCACTACATGACAGGTGAGCTAAAAACAAGAGATCCAGGATGGCCCTAAATAGATCACCTACGTGAAGGTATAGTAGTAAATGTGTTAATGCTAATATCAGCGGATCAATATGGTTTGAACAATTGAATCACTGAAGGAACATTTCTACTAAATTATCTTGAAATCAGACAAGCACTTTCATATGAATGGAATTTTAAAGTTGTGTCATGTTGCCCCTTTTCTGTTGTCTGGTCACATATTTTTCAAAAAATCAATATGGCTTGAACAAATAATGTAGAGGGTGAATGAAGGAACATTTCTGCTAAATTATCTTGATATCAGACAAGCAATTTTATAAGAATGGAATATCACAGTTATGCCATGAAAAATCCTTCCAAATTTACTTGAATATGACAAGCAGATTCCGAGAATAATTTGGGCATTTACAGCCCTTGCTCAGATGCTGCAGAACAGAATTTAAATCTTTGAACAATGAACATTGAAGTGAATTAAGTTTTGCTGAAGTTGGTTGAGTGGTTTAGAAGGAGATGTTCTTTTAACCCTTTCCCTCATACGACAATTCTGCAGCAGATGACTTTAAACATATTTTGTCGAAACATAGAAAATCTCTATAATTGAATGGATAACCTATGACTAAAAGTGGAAAACATCGTGGCAAAAGGAGAAATTACTCGTTTTGAGCAATTTATCCTTTCACCACAATGTTTTCAACTTTTTTCAGTAATAATACCTACAATTATAGAGATTTTCCATATTCTTTAGTAGACATTATCAAAGTCGTCAGCTGCATATTTGTTGTATGACGGAAAGAGTTTATAGAAGACCTTATAAGGTCAGTTTTAATGTAGCCTGGCTCTCAGTTATTCATGAAATGTACCTCATTTTCACAAAGTTCCTTAAAATTTACTGGCAGGTTGTTTTGCTTGGCCCATGGTATTAACACTTCCTCATCCGGCACAATCACCGCCATTATGTACGGCTGAAAAAATACAAGAAACATTTAGAATCATGGATATTCAAGCAGCAGAAAATATTTTAAGTAAGTGACTTTACAATTTTCTTACTGAGAAATATAGAGATTACATCTTGATAAACTTAATGCTGAAAACATTGTGACAAATAGGAAATTGCTCATAATGAAAAATTTCTCCTTTTTGGCCAAATTGTTTTCAACTCTAGTTATTAATTTTACTTTTTATTTATAAAAAATGTCTGTATTTAAGCCAAAAGCCTGTTAGTAGAGTTGTCTGCTGCAGATTTGTTGCATGCTGGAAAGGGTGGATTCAGAAGACAGAATTCCATTTGTACCCCTTCTCAAACCTCTGTCTCACATAGTTGTTCATTTCTTTTATCATTTTCACCAAAGAATGAATTTGCTCAACTCTGCTGAGAACTACTTTTGATGAACAAATGTTGTTAATAGATAATACACCCTAGACTTAACACATTCCCACTTGCAGACAACTTTTCCAAAAACAATTGTGACAAAAAGTGAAATTGCTCATAAAGCGCAAATTCTTCTCTCACCACAATGTTTTCTACTCTATTCAAAAGTCACATATATTTTCAGAGATAAGTTCAAGGTCGTCTGCTGATAGTTGGTCATAACGTAGGAAAGAGTTTTTAAAGTGGTTGTGTCCATAAAGCATATGTTGTTGACATTCAATTAATTGACAAGGAAGACTCTTCAAATGTTGCCGCCAGCATGAGTGGGTTAGTGGGAGAGCGTCCCCCTAGGGTGAAGGAGGTCGCAGCTTAGATCCTTGACAAGGTAAAACCAAAGACTTGGTATTAATGGCTGCCCTCCTTGGCGCTCAGGATTGCAGGGTTAGCTTCATGACTGACTGGCCAGTGTAAATGGACCAGTAGTACACAATGACATGCAGTATTTGAAGTCAACTGGAACCATACTAAGACATCTTCTGTTACCACATATAGATGCACTTTGATCCATACACTGCTCCAGATTTGTTGTAAGCCAGAAAGAGACATAGTGTTTGAAACTTCACAGACATAGTTTAGATTAGAGAAATGAATACTCAAATAGAGGCCGAGTTACACATATTTAGTGGAATATAGTTCTTATCACAAAAGGTTGCAGAAATAATGGAGTTATTGTAATGTTGTAATTTAGAATGCGCATGCTTATATATATATATGGGCAGTTCCACGAGAAAACCAACATTACAGACTCTGCGTAATATATCGACCCAGATCAGCCTGCACATACTGCCCAGGCCCTATCTGGGCCAACACATTCCATCTAAGGGGGAAAGAGGTATAGAGTAATAATTCCTGAAACAGAAAATCCAGGAGGCAAAAGTGTCTGTCCAGATAAGACTGCGCCGCATTCTTAGGCTGATCCGGGTCTATACTTTACCCCGAGTCCATAATGTTGGTTTTCTCGTGGAACGGCTCGAATATATTCAATATATATGCATGCAGTTTTCAATAGTTTTCTGCTTGATGTTTTCACTTCCCTAACAAATATTAATACATACCTGTAAAGAGTCCCCATCTACAAATACCTGAGCCACAAATAAACTTCTGATGAACACAATCTCTATCTTTTCTGGTGCTATATACACTCCCTAAATATAACAAACAAATTCTCATAGAATAGATCAAGATAAACAAATATAATCATGAAGGAAATCACCAACATACAAGTTAATAGGCCAGTGTGAGATTTGAACTTTTTTCAGTGGATTTTTGAGAAATATCAGAAGACCAGATCTGTTGCAAAAAGTGAATTTATCAAATGAATTTTACTCTTTACTCTGTTTAAAACCTGTCTCTTCCTATCATTAACTGTAAGTGAAAAGCATGAAACAAACAGAATACCATTTTGTTGAGAAATTGTAAGATCAAGATACTTTTCCATTTGTGTTACCAAATTGGTTACTTTAACCCTTTCCCTCATATGACAATTCTGCAGCAGTCGACTTTGAACACATTTTGTCAAAAAATAGAAAATCTCTAAAATGGTCTGTCAAAATCCCATTACATAAATTTCATAGGCACTACTAGTTTTGTTTCCAGTCTTACGCTCAAGTCTTTGTTACAATGCAGAAACAAAAAAATGATGTCACATTAGCGGTTTGACATGGATAACGTTAGTCATTTTGGCGCCAAAAGTGGCAAATTTCATGTATAAATATGGTAAACGTTAGGTACCTTTTTTTGGAAATACGCCTCATAAATCACTTTATGTGATGTAAAGAATATCTCATTCGTGCTTATTTATTATCACTTTTTATTAACTAAGCTGAGTATGACACTCGCCAAGTCTAGCAGTATGTCATCTTAGTAAACTCTTTTAACCCTTTTCCTCATACGAAAATTCTGCAGCAGACAACTTTGAACATATTTTGTCAAAAGATAGAAAATCTCTATAATTGAATGGATAGCCTATGACTAAAAGTGGAAAACATTTGTGGCAAAAGGAGAAATTCTTGTTTTGAGCAATTTCTTCTTTTGTCACTATGTTTTCAAAAAGCCGTCTGCTGCAGAGGCGTCAGAAAGTGTCTATATGAGGGAAAGGGTTTATAAAAGTGATAATAAATAAACACTCATGAAATATCCTCTATATATTACATCTAAACAAACTCTATTTTGGTGGTAATTTCATGCTTTTACTTACTAAAAGATTTCACAGTTCAGGTGAGGACAGAGTATTCAGTGAAAATTATAGGTGAGAATACCGTCCGGTTCTTTTGCCTATTCCAAGTTTACATTATTTACCTTTCCCGCTATCCATTCCTTGTTCAATTAAATTGTACATGGATGCTTTACTGTTTGCACAATTGCACAAACATTCAAATATATCAAAGGAATTTAATTATTTGACAGAAGCTTTTTTCATGGATTCTTCACTGTTTGCACAAACATGTAATTTGCTGTCATTTAACCCTTTCCCTCCTACGACAGTTCTACAGCAGACGACTTTGAACATATTTTGTCAAAAAATAGAAAATCTCTATAATTGAATGGATAACCTATGACTACATGTGGAAAACATTGAGTCAAAAGGAGAAATTGCTCGCTTTGAGCAATTTCTTCTTTTGTCACTATGTTTTCAACAAGAGCTGTCGGAGGACAGCGCGCTCGACTATATGCCTCTTATTCACATAAAGCACTATTTCATTATATTGCACTTAAGTACTTTTAAATTATATATACTCTATATGTAAAAGCAACTGAATAGATACATACATTTAAAAGTCAATCAATGGCAACAACTCCATATTAAAGTTAAAAATCATGAATGAAAGGTATTAGATGTAATTATATTCCAAATATGAAAGCCAGTAGCACAAGTACTTATTGAGAAAAATTAAAAATTAAAATAAAATTCCAACTTGCCCTAAAACTTTAACCACCCAAAATCATGTTTTTACCCTAAAAAGAAGGTCATACTCAGCATCTTCAGCATTCAGTGTGAAGAAAGGTATTATATGTAATTAAATTCCAAATATGAAAGCCCTAGCACAAGTACTTATTGAGAAAAATTAAAAATTAAAATAAAATTCCAACTTGCCCTAAAACTTTAAACATCCAAAATAATGTTTTTTATCCCAAAACGAAGGTCAAACTCAACATCCTCAGCATTCAATGTGAAGAAAGGTATTATATGTATTTATATTCCAAATATGAAAGCCCTAGCACAAGTACTTATTGAAAAAAAATAAAAATTAAAATAAAATTCCAACTTGCCCTAAAACTTTAACCACCCCAAATCATGTTTTTTACCCCAAAAAGAAGGTCATACTCAGCATCTTCAGTATTCAATGTGAAGAAAGGTATTATATGTAATTAAATTCCAAATATGAAAGCCCTAGCACAAGTACTTATTGAGAAAAATTAAAATTAAAATAAAATTCCAACTTGCCCTAAAACTTTAACCATCCAAAATAATGTTTTTTATCCCAAAAAGAAGGTCAAACTCAACATCTTCAGCATTCAATGTGAAGAAATGTATTATATGTAATTATATTCCAAATATGAAAGCCCTAGCACAAGTACTTATTGAGAAAAATTAAAAATTAAAATAAAATTCCAACTTGCCCTAAAACTTTAACTACCCAAAATCATGTGTTTTACCCCAAAAAGAAGGTCATACTCAGCGTCTTCAGCATTCAATGTGAAGAAAGGTATTATATGTAATTAAATTCCAAATATGAAAGCCCTAGCACAAGTACTTATTGAGAAAAAAATAAAATTAAAATAAAATTCCAACTTGCCCTAAAACTTTAACCATCCAAAATAATGTTTTTTATCCCAAAAAGAAGGTCAAACTCAACATCTTCAGCATTCAATGTGAAGAAAGGTATTATATGTAATTATATTCCAAATATGAAAGCCCTAGCACAAGTACTTATTGAGAAAAATTAAAAATTAAAATAAAATTCCAACTTGCCCTAAAACTTTAACCATCAAAAATCATGTTTTTTACCCCCAAAAAAAGGTCAAACTCAACATCTTCAGCATTCAATGTGAAGAAAGGTATTATATGTAATTATATTCCAAATATGAAAGCCCTAGCACAAGTACTTATTGAGAAAAATTAAAAATTAAAATAAAATTCCAACTTGTCCTAAAACTTTAACCACCCAAAATCATGTTTTTTATCCCAAAAAGAAGGTCAAACTCAGCATCTTCAGCATTCAATGTGAAGAAAGGTATAAGATGTAACTATATTTCAAATATGAAAGCCCTAGCACAAATAATTATGAATGAAAATGCCAACTTGCCCTAAAACTTTAACCGGACGCCGACGCCGACGCCGACGCCGACGCTGGGGTGAGTAGTAAAGCTCTCATATTCTTCGAATAGTCGAGCTAAAAAGCTGTCTGCTGCAGAGGCGTTAGAAAGCGTCTATTTGAGGGTTAGGGTTAACAATAATTCACTTAAAAGAGTGTAATAGTGGTCCATTATGTAATACCTGGGAAAGCTTGAATAGGTGTTTCTTTCTGTCAATTATCTTTAGGGTCCCATTCTGAAATAAAAACAGAAAGTTAAGTCTAACTAAACACTCAATATCATGTATAATGACTCCCCCACACCCACCAATAAACAAGAGCTGTCGGAAACAGCGTGCTCGACTATATGCCGCTTATTCACATAAAGCATTATTTCATTATATTGCACTTAAGTACTATTAAATCATATTATATACTCTATATGTAAAAGCAACTGAATAGATACATATATTTAAATATATATAATTTAAAAATCAAATTTCCTAAGTCAATCAAGGGCCATTACTCCATATTTAGGATACAATGGAGTCATCTAACCTAATTGTACGATGGTCCTTAACAAATGTGTGAAGTATGGAGTGATTTGAATGATGTAACTTTAACATTAAGCTAAATGCCAATGTTAAAAACTGACCGAGTCCAAAATTAGCAAAATCTTAAAAAAAAAGTTTTCCAAATGTTTGAAACCATGCAAAACCCATTTGATATGTTGAAGAATTATATTTGATAAATGAAAGATCACAATTAGAAAGGAATGTAACCAAAAATTATGAACGTATCTAAAATTCTCAAAATCAAAAAAAAAATCATGTTACCCCCTAAAAGTCACACTCAGCATCTTCAACATACAATGTGAAGAAAGGTATTATATGTCATTATATTCCAAATATGAAAGACCTATAAAAACACAAGTACTTATTGAGAAAAATTGAAAAATTATATGAAAATGCCAACTTGCCCTTAAACTTTAACCACCCAAAAGCATGTCTTTTACCGCAAACAGAAGGTCACACTCAGCATCTTCAGCATACAATATGAAGAAAGGTTTTATATGTCATTATATTCCAAATATGAAAGCCCTAGCACAAGTACTTATTGAGAAAAAAATAAAAAAAATAAAAAATAAAAAATCCAACTTGCCCTAAAACTTTAACCACCGAAAATCATGTCTTTTACCCCAAAAAGAAAGTCAAACTCAGAATCTTCAGCATACAATATGGAGAAAGGTATTAGTTGTAATTATATTCCAAATATGAAAGCCCTAGCACAAGTACTTATTGAGGAAAAAAAAAATTGAAAGTATTGAGAATGGATATGTCAAACTAGCAAGAGAGAAGACAAAAAAAACATGATAACTAAAACATTGGGTATTTGATTAGTGAAGATGAAATTGCTAAATTAAAATTTCTGAAGGGGAATTATCTCAGGAAGAGGAATTTCTGCATATGTCTTTTCAAAACATTTGAAGCAAAAGGACAAATTGCTTATAATTACAAATTTCTTCTTTACAACTTCAAAATGTATCTGATGGTAGGAAAGAGTTAAATTGTTATATGTTGTAAATGTCTTGTAAACTTACCGGTAACCATTGACCAACATCACCCGAATGAAGCCATCCATCTTTGTCCAAAGCTTCTGCTGTTTTTGCAGGATCTTTGTAATAACATCGCATAATATTTGGGCCTTTCATACAAACCTGCATGAAACAAAGGTTAGGCTAAACAGTCAGTCCTAGTTTGTTGTGATAGGTACATTTTGTTAACCCTTTCCCTCTGCAGCAGACGACTTTGAACGTATTTTGTCAAAACATAGAAAATCTCCATAATTGAATAGATAACCGATGACTAAAAGTGGAAAACATTGTGGCAGAAGGAGAAATTGCACGTTTTGAGCAATTTCTTCTTTTGTCACTATGTTTTCAAAAAGCCATCTCCTGCAGAGGTGCCAGAAAGCGTCTAAATGAGGGAAAGGGTTAAGACAAGATCAATATTAACAGAACTTTTAACCCAGTTAATTGATTGATTGATTGGGGTTTAATGCCGTTTTTAACAATTTCTCAGTTATATCACGGTGGCCAGTTCACCTACTCATGCACCAGTACTCCACACAACAATCTTCCCAAGCAACTGGCTGCTTTTCCACATAGACTTAGCCCAGTGGTGAAAGACGAATGACGCATGTCGCATTGACTTTTGTCAATGGTCGGAAAGAAAGTTGGCCGAGCCGGGATTCGAACCCAAAACCCCTGGATTGACAGCCCGCATCGCTACTGACTGAGCTACCGGGGCTCGGTTAACCCATTTAATAAGGCTTAAACTAACTTTTTGCCAAATCATGCATGGACGGATCTGGCTTGTTTCCAAAAGGAACCGAGCTCTCTTGTATATCTAGCTAATGTATAAGTTCAGATAAACATCAGATAATAAATGATGACTTTATCTTGTTCACAAGGTCAATTATAGCAATTTTGCCAATTTGAAAGGGCGATAATTCAGTCATGCATGGACGGATCTGGCTGGTTGGATCTGGCTGGTTTTCGACAGACGACGGAGGAAGGGCGATCACAAAAGCTTACCTTGTCACTACATGACAGGTGAGCTAAAAACAGGAAAATAAAAATAATGAGTGTCGACTATAACATGGATAAAATTTGATACTTTTAACAAATTTGCAGCAGAGGGCTTCAAAAACATCTAGACACAAATATGAAAAAGCTCTATGAAGGAAATAACAATTACTGAAAAAAATGTGAAAAAGTGAAATTGCTTATTATGAGCAATTTCACCGATTGCTACAATGTTTTCAAAAGTCGTCTGCTGCAGAGGCGTCAGAAAGCTTTTATATGTGAGAAATGCTAAAGTGACTCCGTTACCTCTCCTTTGTTATCACTAGCAAAATATCCTTCCTCCTCACAGTCCATCAGTTTGATAAAGTTACAGGGCGCTGGGGGTCCAACATGACCTATAATATAATTTGATAAAGTTACATAGTGCTGGGGATATCACATGACAATACATTTTGACATAGTTACACGCCGCTGGGGGTCAAACATGACCTACAATACATATAAACAAAATTACATGATGCTTGAGATCCAACATGACCTATAATACATGTCGCAGTCTGAACTTGTACACCGTTGGAGAGATTAAATGTAAGCGGCCCAGTTAGCGCAGTCGGTAGAGTACTTTTCCTGAAAGCAAGAGGTCCCAGGTTCGAGCCATTGACTGGCTGCATGTTTTTCTTTCCTTGTGACATATAATTTGATAAAGTTACATGGCACTCTGGGTCCAACATGATTTACAATACAGTGTGACTCAGTTATATGGCGTGGGGGGGGGGGGGGGGGGGGGGGGGGGGGGGGGGGGGGGGGGGGGGGGGGGGTTCAACACAACTTACAATACAGTGTGACTCAGTTATATAGCATGGGGGGTTCAACACAACTTACAATACAGTGTGCCTCAGTTATATGGCGTGGGGGGTTCAACATAACTTACAATATATTTGACACTGTTAAATGGTGCAGGGGTTTCAACATGAGATAGAATACTTTTTGACATAGTAAAATGGCACTGGGCGTCCAACATGACATATAATACATGTCGACATAGTAGGATGGCGCTGGGGATCCAACATGGCATATAATACATTTTGACATAGTAACATAGCACTGGGCGTCCAACATGACCTATAATACATGTTGACATAGTAGGATGGCGCTTGGGATCCAACATGACATTTAATACATTTTGACATAGTTACATAGCACTGGGCGTCCAACATGACCTATAATACATGTTGACATAGTAGGATGGCGCTGGGGATCCAACATGGCATATAATACATTTTGACATAGTTACATAGCACTGGGCGTCCAACATGACCTATAATACATGTTGACATAGTAAGATTGCACTGGGGATCCAACATGACATGTAATACATTTTGACATAGTCATGGCACTGGGGGTCCAACATGACCTACAATACATGTTGAAATAGTAAGATGGCGCTGGAGATTAAACATGACATATAATACATTTTGACATAGTCATGGAACTGGGGGTCCAACATGACCTTCAATACATGTTGACATAGTAAGCTGGCGCTGGGGATACAACATGGCATAGTTACATGGCACTGAGGGGTCCAACATGACCTTCAATACATGTTGACATAGTTACATGGCACTGATGGGGCCAACATGAGCTACAATACATGTTGACATAGTTACATGGCGCTTGGGGTCCAACATGACCTACAAAACATGTTGACATCGTTACATGGCACTGAGGGGCCAACATGACCTACAATACATATTGACCTAGTTACATGGCACTGGGGGTCCAATTTGACATAGAATACATTTTGACATAGTTACATGGCACTGAGGGGTCCAACATGACCTACAATACATGATAACAAAGTTACATGGCACTGATGGGGTCAACATGAGCTACAATACATGTTGACATAGTGACATGGCACTGGGGGGGGGGGGGTTTCAACATGACCTACACAACATGTTGACATTGTTACATGGCACTTAGGGGCCAAAATTACCTACAATACATGTTGACATAGTTACATGGCGCTAGGTCATGTTGGCCCCTCAGTGCCATGTAATGATGTCAACATGTTTTGTAGGTCATGTTGGACCCCCAGCGACATGTAACTATGTCAACATGTATTGTAGCTCATGTTGGCCCCATCAGTGCCATGTAACTATGTCAACATGTATTGAAGGTCATGTTGGACCCCTCAGTGTCATGTAACTATGTCAAAATGTATTATTTGAATCTCGTCGTCCATCCTTAACTCTCCACAGCTAAAAACAATGATACAGATAAATGATGATATAAAATTAAATACATCTTAAATGTATATCAATATCAAAACAAAACAAAAGAAAGCAGCCTTATACTGAACTTACAAATGTTTTGCAGAAAAAATATCAAGACAAAATAAGAAAGCAGCCTTATGCTGGACTTTCAAAAATATAGCATACAAATGTCAAACAAAATAAGAAAGCAGCCTTATGCTGTACTTTCAAGTTTTGCTGCTGAAGGACAACGACTATGATGAGTGAGCAACAAGGTAAGTTTGCAATGGATGTGTATAACAACGGAAGCAGCCTTATGCTGACCTTAAGAAACTATACATATTATGCATAGAAACATGAAATTCTTATAATCAAGACCTTGTAAAAATCTGGAACAGCCCTATGTTGATTTACCAGGGTAATATCAGTTCTTAGAAACCTGAGATTTGCACTGACAACCCGATACAATTTTGAATTGTGCATAACAACGGAAGCAGCCTTATGCTGACCTTACAAAATTATACCCAATATGCATATATACATAGCAGTAAGAGCATGTACTACAGCAAAACAAAAAAATTGTGGAATACTGGGAACAGCCTTATGCTGACCCATCCGATTAATACAAGGTCACATAACAACATTACAACCTTAAAATAAAAACTACAACACATCTAAACTTGTCCCAGAAAAGAAACCCGTGTTGATCAGTTTTTACAAGATGGCGACTGATGCCGCGCTCGCTTTTCTAGGGGTTGTTACGTCATATTACGTAATCCTTACATGGAAGGGGAGCGTGTTTATCACGTGACTTGCAGGTGGCCAGAACAACAATTTCCTCCCCCCACTCAGTGGGGAGTAACCGCTCCAGATAAAGGGGGGGCCTAAATAATTTAAAATTTTACTTCCAGGTTCGACTCAAATAGTTTTAACTGCGTTAAATTTCATATGTCATGTTGGATCCCCAGCGCCATCTTACTATGTCAACATGTATTGAAGGTCATGTTGGACCCACAGTGCCATGACTATGTCAAAATGTATTACATGTCATGTTGGATCCCCAGCGCCATCTTACTATGTCAACATGTATTGAAGGTCATGTTGGACCCCCAGGGCCATGACTATGTCAAAATGTATTACATGTCATGTTGGATCCCCAGCACAATCTTACTATGTCAACATGTATTATAGGTCATGTTGGATGTCCAGTGCCATGACTATGTCAAAATGTATTACATGTCATGTTGGATCCCCAGCGCCATCCTACTATGTCAACATGTATTATATGTCATGTTGGATCCCCAGCGCCATCCTACTATGTCAAAATGTATTACATGTCATGTTGGATCCCCAGCGCCATCCTACTATGTCAACATGTATTGTAGGTCGTGTTGGACCCCCAGTGCCATGACTATGTCAAAATGTATTACATGTCATGTTGGATCCCCAGTGCTATGTAACTATGTCAAAATGTATTACATGTCATGTTGGATCCCCAGCGCCATCCTACTATGTCAACATGTATTATAGGTCACGTTGGACGCCCAGTGCTATGTAACTATGTCAAAATGTATTACATGTCATGTTGGATCCCCAGCGCCATCCTACTATGTCAACATGTATTATATGTCATGTTGGATCCCCAGCGCCATCCTACTATGTCAAAATGTATTACATGTCATGTTGGATCCCCAGCGCCATCCTACTATGTCAACATATATTGTAGGTCATGTTGGACCCCCAGTGCCATGACTATGTCAAAATGTATTACATGTCATGTTGGATCCCCAGCACAATCTTACTATATCAACATGTATTATAGGTCATGTTGGACGCCCAGTGCTATGTAACTATGTCAAAATGTATTACATGTCATGTTGGATCCCCAGCGCCATCCTACTATGTCAACATGTATTATAGGTCATGTTGGACGCCCAGTGCTATGTTACTATGTCAAAATGTATTACATGTCATGTTGGATCCCCAGCGCCATCCTACTATGTCAAAATGTATTATAGGTCATGTTGGACGCCCAGTGCTATGTTACTATGTCAAAATGTATTACATGTCATGTTGGATCCCCAGCGCCATCCTACTATGTCAACATGTATTATAGGTCATGTTGGACACCCAGTGCTATGTTACTATGTCAAAATGTATTATATGCCATGTTGGATCCCCAGCGCCATCCTACTATGTCAAAATGTATTTTATGTCACGTTGGACCCCCAGCGCCATGTTACTATGTCAACATGTATTGTAGGTCATGTTGGACCCCTAGCACCATGTCATTGGGGGTCCAACATGACCTACAATACATGTTGACCTAGTTACATGGCGCTAAGGGTCCAACATGACCTACAATACATGTTGACATAGTTACATGGTGCTGGGGGTCCAACGTGACATACAATACATGTTGACATAGTAAGATGGCGCTGGGGGTCCAACATGACATAGAATACATTTTGACATAAATACATGTTTATAGTAACATGACACTGAGGGTCCAACATGACCTACAATACATGTTGACATAGTTACATAGCGCTGGGGGTCCAACATGACCTACAATACATGTTGACATAGTTACATGGCGCTGGGGGTCCAACATGACCTACAATACATGTTGACATAGTTACATGGCGCTGGGGGTCCAATATGACCTACAATACATTTTGACATAGTTACATGGCACTGAGGGTCCAACATGACCTACAATACATGTTGACATAGTTACATGGTGCTGGGGGTTCAACATGACCTACAATACATGTTGACGTAGTTACATGGCGCTAGGGGTCCAACATGACCTACAATACATGTTGACATAGTTACATAGCGCTGGGGGTCCAACATGACCTACAATACATGTTGACATAGTTACATGGCGCTGGGGGTTCAACATGACCTACAATACATGTTGACATAGCTACATCAAAAGTTCAATTTACACCTTTTGTGATGACCCCTGGTTGCTTTGATTTTGTAACCAATCAATACGGCTTGATTAAATCTAGTAGAGGATCACAGAAGTAAGATTCCTATTAAATTTTCTTAAAATCAGACAAGCACTTTCAAGAAGCTCAAGAGGGCCAGTATTGCTCCACCGCAATTAGGCAAAAATTAAATCTCCAAACAGCCCCACCCCCTGGTGGTCCTCTTGTTTATGACTAGTTCTTTACATATAAACATATTTGTGATATTATACTGAAATATTTTCATGAATAAAATTGAAGTAACTAGAACTATCACTGAATGTGATTAATACCCCCGAACGCCGCCCTGATAGGAAAAGTTGTGAAATATTTAGAAACCCCACCTTAAAAGGACAATGTTATGGATCGGGTTATTCTTGTTTTGTTCATTTTTGGATATGTAAATTAGAGTTATGGTTCTTGTACACTGCACTTCCTCTGATTATGCTCTACCGTTGTATGTAGTTTTATTAGATTCAATCTGTTAGTTATTAAATAATTCTCCGGACAAGAAAAAGTAACAAAGGGCAATTAATCTGTATTTAGGTAAATAAGAGTTATGGTTCTTGTACACTGCACTTCCTCTCATTATGCTCTACCATTGTATGCAGTTTTATTAGATTCCACCAGTTAGTTATTAAGTAATTCTCTGGACAAGAAAAAGTAACAAAGGGCAATAACTCTGTATTTAGATAAAATAGAGTTATGGTTCCTGTACACCGCACTTCCTCTCAATGTGTTGTATCATCCTATGAAGTTTTAATAAATTCCAACAATTTGTTTTAAAGTTATGCTCCGGACAAGACTCTACGAACAAGAAAACGTAACAAAGGGCAATAACTCTGTAATTATGTAAATTAGAGTTATGGTTTTTGTACACTGCACTTCCTCTGATTATGCTCTACCATTGTATGTAGTTTTATTAGATTCTATCTGTTAGTTATTAAGTAATTCTCCGGACAAAAAAAAGTAACAAAGGGCAATAACTCTGTATTTAGATAAAATAGAGTTATGGTTCCTGTACACCGCACTTCCTCTCAATTTGTTGTATCATCCTATGAAGTTTTATTAAATTCCAACAATTAGTTTTAAAGTTATGCTCCGGACAAGACTCTAAGAACAAAAAAAGGTAACAAAGGGCAATAACTCTGTAATTATGTAAAGTAGAGTTATGGTTCTTGTATACTGCACTTCCTTTCATTATGCTCTACCATTGTATGTAGTTTTATTAGATTCCATCTGTTAGTTATTAAGTAATTCTCCGGACAAGAAAAAGTAACAAAGGGCAATAACTCTGTATTTAGGTAAAATAGAGTTATGGTTCCTGTACACTGCACTTCCTCTCAATGTGTTGTATCATCCTATGAAGTTTTATTAAATTCCAACAATTAGTTTTAAAGTTATGCTCCGGACAAGGAAAATCGCAACGGACCAACCGACCGACCGACCGACCGACCGACCGACCGACCGACCAACCACAGGGTGACTCCAATATACCCCCTCTAAACTTCGTTTATCGGGGGTATAATAAATGATTATGAAATATTCTTTTCAATTAGCAAATTATTACTTCTTATAATGCAAGTTATACCCTGCTTGATTTGACCCTATTTTAGCATCAAATGAAAAGTATTGTGACCGGTCGAAGAAAATCTTGCAGCAAAAAAAGCTCCCTCTTTGGGACACCAATCTCCCTACCAAAAATACCAAATCTCCCTATTTGGCTTCAGGAAAATATCACATGTCTGCCCCTGACAACCATGTTTTTCAACCAATCAACATAGCTTGAAGGAATCTGCTAAAGGGTCACCCAAGAAACGTTTCTACAAAATTATTTGAAAATTATTTGAAAATCTTCCTTTTTGGACACTTTTGGAGGAGAAGTTTTCACTATAGCCATATAAGGCAAAATAGCCCCACCCCCCTTGTGGCCATAGTTTTTGACCAATCAACATGGCTTGCTGGAATCTGATAGAGACCTAGGATCATTTCTACAAAATTAGTTGAAAATCAGCCCGACACTTTCGGAGGAGAATATTTTTTAAGTTTTCACTATAGCCATATATTAAGGCAAAATAGCCCAGCCCCCTGGCGGCCGTGTTTTCCAACCAATCAACATGGCTTGAAGGAATCTGATAGATATCCAAGGAACATTCTATACAATTATTTGAAACTCTGCCCGACACTTTTGGAGGAGAAGATTTTTTAAGATTTTACTATATCCATATAAGTTTTTACTACAGACCAATCAACATGGCTTGAGCAGCTTGACTGCCATGTTTATCAACCAATCAGTATGGATTGAACAATTTGTGTAGAGGGTCACCCAAGGAACATTTCCTCCAAATTATATTGGAATCTGCCCATCAAATTCAGAGGAGAAGATTTTTAAAGTTTTGACATTTTGCCCCCTTTCTGATGCCGCAGCAACTAAAGTTCTCAATGGAATTTAAATCTTTGAACAATTTTGAAAGAGGGCCACAAAAGGATTTTCAAGTTTGGTTGAAATTGGTCCTGTGGTTAAGGAGGAGATGATGTTTAAAGCTAAAAGTTAACAAGACAACAGTAGGACGGACGACGGACAGAGAGTGATCAGAGTAGATCACCTTGAGCCTTTGGCTCAGGTAATCTAAAAATATATCTGCATGTGGGAAACGGTTTCTTTTGATTAACTTACCAGCATCCAATGTACCAGCAAGTGTTAAGTTACTGGCTGCAGAACACTCTGTTTGTCCATAACCTTCAAATACCTAGAAAATAATTTATTAAGACAGTATTTTAGTTGCACTAGAGATCCTGATAAGGGAGAGTTTACCTTTTTCCACTTGCAGAAGTATTCTGACAATCCTGCAGCAGACAGCTTTTAAAAACGTAATGAGCAGCTTTCCCAATTTTGAACTTCATGAAAAAATAACTTTTCCATCTGTAGAGATTTTCAAAATTCACCCCATGCTTTCAAAGTTCTCTGCTGCAGATTTGAGGTAAATGGTTGATTTATTGATTTGATTGGGGTTTAATGCCGTTTTTAACAATGCATCACAGTGGCCAGTTCACCTATCCATGTGTTTCCTGGCTTTCTCATACCAGTACTCCCCACAGCCTTCTTTCAAAGCAACTGGCTACCTTCGATGTAGACAGTAAGTCCATTGGTGGATGAAGAATGACACATGTCTCATTGACTTTTGTCAAACGTCAAAAAGAATGTTGGCTAGCTGGGGGTCCAATTAATGACTCCTGGTTTGACAGCCCATGCCACTACCGACTGAGCTACTAGATGGGATAGAGTAAAGTGTTGTTTTACAGTTGCCTCAATTTTTCTTTCTGCCAAAAGATTTTCAAAAGACATCTGCTGCAACAGTCCCATATATAGAAGCTTTTGGATGCCTTTGCAACAGAATTCATAAGATAACAATGTGGCAAAAGGAGAAATTGCTCATAAAGATACCACACAACTTGGGGTAATGACTGTTTGACACTCAGATTCTATTTCAGCAAAGATTTAGAAGAAAAACATATTCATCAAAACTGTTGCAGATGGCAATATAGCAGACCAAAATGACTAAGCTAGCAAAAAGTTAATGCAAGCAAGATGGCATAAAACAAAATTGTTCCTACGAAACAGCCAAAAGCACATCGTATGAAGTCCAGAACTTTGGCTTCCAGTGGAGCAGATCCAGTGGCAATAATTTCAACTCTTCCTCCAAGTAATGCTTGTATCTTATGGAACACTAGTTTATCCCAAAAACTGTCTTTCCTCACGATGAACCTGTAGAAATGATTAAATTTGGAACATTTTTCAAAGTTTTTGTCTAATTATTGAATAAAAATATAAACAAGAGGTCCATGATGGCCCTGGATCGCTCAACTGATTTTATTATTTTTTTCACTTTAGCCAAATAAGCCCCGCCCCCTGGCGACCATTGTTTTCGACCAGTCAACATATCTTAAAGGAATCTGGTAGAGGGTCACCCTAGGAATATTTCTACAAAATTATTTTCATAAAGCCATATAAGGCAAAATAGCCCGGCCCTGTGGCGGCCATGTTTTTCGACCAATCAACATGGCTTTAAGCAATCTGGTAGAGGGTCACCTTATGAACATTTCTACAATTTCTTTTGAAAATCAGCCTGACACTTTCAGGAGAAGATTTTTTAAGTTTTCACTATAGCCATATAAGGCAAAATAGCCCCTCCCCCTGGCGGCCATGTTTTTTGACCAATCAACATAGCTTGAAGGAATCTGATAGAGGGTCATCCTAGGAATATTTCTACAAAATTATTTGAAAATCGGTCTGACACTTTTGGAGGAGAAGATTTTTTAAGTTTTCACTATAGCCATATAAGGCGAAATAGCCCCTCCCCCTGGCGGCCATGTTTTTTGACCAATCAACTTGGCTTGAAGGAATCTGATAGAGGGTCATCCAAGGAACATTTCTGCAAAATTATTTGAAAATCTGCCAACAAGTTTGGGAGAAGAAGAATTTTAATATTTTTTTTCGTTTCGTTGCCATGGAAACCAGAATTCTGCATGGATCCCAAAAATTTGAAGGAATTCTGGTGAGGTCATTGAGAGGATACTTTTTGTGAAGTTTCATCACAATTGACCCACTGGCTACTTAGGAGAAGAAGCTGACGCACGATTGACGACGGAGGACAGAAGACGCACAACGGACAAAAGGTGATCACAATAACTCACCTTGAGCAAAGTTCAGGTGAGCTAAAAAAATGAGGAAAAAGGTGTAAATGATCATTTTTTTGTTCAAACAGCATCTGCTGCAGATTTTTTAAAATGTGACTGCATGTGGGTAAGGGGAAAAGAGAACAATATAATATCCAAGTACATTTAAAGTAAGTTCAATTTTAATACAAAGATTGAAAACATCCTGGGGAAAGAAGCTATTTATTCTGGTAGAGAAGGGATTGATTGATTGATTGATTGTAGTTTAATGCTGAACTGTTCATCAGTTATATCAATGTGACCAGTTCACCTAACAATGGGTTTCCTGGCTTTCTAACACCAGAAATCCACACAACATAGTTAATGTTCAATGTCACAATCACTGGATGAATAGCCCTTGTTGTTACTATAGAGATGGGACTTGGAAGGATTGGTTTTGGATGTTCGCTTGGATTTATTGTGTTATGTGCCGTGCAGACGGAAAAGGTTGTGAAACTATCCATACCACAATGTTATGCAGGTACAAACTGTTAAACCTTACCCATATACAACAAATCGTAAGCAGGAAATTAAGAAAACCTTTAGTAAAATATATGGGAACTCTCTTTAAATGAGAAAATAATTACAGTCAAACCTGTCTTAAGCAGCCAGCCAAGGGAAATGGCCAAATTGGCTGCTTAAGACAGGCGGATGCCTACAACAGGGTCATCAATGTTCACCCAGATTAGCGAAGTATTTTTTTATATTGGTATAAAGAACACACACATTCATGTTAAGCTCAACTGTAAACATGATTGCACATATTCTTTTTTTATGTATGTGATACTATGTATACATACACTTATATTTGGAGGGATTAAATGATTTAATAATCATTTTTTAATAGAAAATGACCAAAAAACAGCTGAAATTGATAATTGTTTTATGTACATGATAACTTGAAATCAAATAAACTAGATGTATATTGAACAGTATTATAACACAATATTATAATCAGTTTAATCATTGATCATGTAAATATACCATAATAAACATATTGAATCTCATTCTTTATCTAGTTTATTTGTCTGTTCATTTACCACTCATTGTCTTAAACACAGTAACAGTTGAAATTTTTATATGCCAAAATCAATATTTTACGGTAAAATTTGTCTATTGCTGTTAAATTATATAGTAAATTTCGACGGGAGGGTCTGAAACTGGCCGCTTAAGGCAGTTGGCTGCTAATAACAGGTGACCGTTAGCACAGGTTTGACTGTATTGAATAAAGTTGAAAACAGTGTGGCAAAATAAGAAATTACTCATTATGTCACAATGTTTTCAAAAGTCGTCTGCTGCAGGTGTCAAAAAGCGTCTGTACCACTTAAAATCAATCTGCAGCAGACGACTTTGAAAACATCTAGATAAAAATATGGAAACACTCTATAAATGAAAGAACAGTCATTGAATAAAGATGAAAATATTGTGACAAAAGAAGAAATTACTGGCACTTTGTTTATTGGGTCCACCAAAGTCAAAGATACTGGAACTCTGCTTTGGCATTAATGGGCCACTACACCATGAGCAGGTCCATTGCTCAAGAAAAATATTGTAAAGCGTTAAAAAGAACTTTGGTAAAGCTGGGCTTCAAACTCATGACACCTAGCTTGATGGCCTGTTTCATTATGAAATGAACTTTGGAGGCTCTGTGACTTTTAAGGGTTGAAACTTACCTTTCTATTTCCTTCTTTTTGGAATTCAATCCCCATTCAAGTAACTTCTTTTTCAGAGCACTTTTCTGAACACCAATCATTATCTGAATGTTCAACACATGACATACAGCAGATTATTCAAAAGATATGCAACATTAACCTTTCCCTGAGGCAGAAGGCTTCTGTTGGCTTAGTTTTCAGACACAGATGCCATAGATGATAATATATTGTACAAGTCAGTGCCAAGCTGTCACGAAATACGCCCATCGGGGATGCACAACTGGAGCAACTTAAGTGATTAGGCCAGTTTTTTTATCGAATCTGAGGATTTATACCCATAAACATTCACAGCAAGATCAGATGAAAACTGTTTGACAAGGCTAGTTTGGACAAATCTTTGATAATCCAAAATGCCTAGCACAATTTGAGCAAATTAATGGGATATTTTACATTTTCCAATAATCTTTTCATTTCTGTTTCAAAGTTGATTTACCAGGACGATTTCATAACAGATAACATTATTATAAGAATATTTGTTCAGACAAATCTTTGACTGCATGCCTGTACAGGCAGGTCAGGGTGTTTAATCGTCACAAAAGAAGAAACATGCTAGTCTTTGAAGAGTTAACTTGGAATTTTTAGTTCATATGTTCATAGAATAGTAAAAGCGGTCACACTTTTGTTGATGGCGACAATGACATG
This sequence comes from Serripes groenlandicus, assembly GCA_031761405.1. NCBI lineage: Eukaryota > Metazoa > Mollusca > Bivalvia > Cardiida > Cardiidae > Serripes > Serripes groenlandicus. The sequence goes on along the minus strand of JASEVX010000005.1, from coordinate 61,819,833 downwards.
CACAAACATGGCAAAAACAAGCATTTGCAATTGTGGCAAATATGTCGCGCTCATTGAAAGCAGACGTCACAAGAACCAATGTGTCGGATGGCAATTAGTCTAAGTTTGATGGCAGATGACAGAGAATTGATCCATTTGAGTCACCCACTCATCCTGCTATTTTAGCCAGGTGACACAAAAACAAAAAAAGATTAAATGTTTTTCTGCAGCAACAGACAAATTTTTTGAAAACAATGCAAAAGCAAAAAGAGAAAAAAAAATGCTTTTAAAAAAATGCAATTTCTCTGTTTACTACAATGTTTTCAATTTTTTATAAAAACTATAATTCCTGTTTTTCAGATATTGTATACATTTTTTTCTCAGATATTTCCAAAGCAAAAAACTCTCAAATACATCATATAAGCTATATACAGTCAAACCTTTGCTAAAGACCACCTTTGAATAGCAACCACACTTTTAGTTTCCCAATTACTCAATTTCCGCATAAATGACCCTGTAATTAAAGATCACCTGTGAACAAAGACCACATTGTTCTATTCCAATTGGTGGCCTTTATGCACAGGTGCCACTTCATTAATAATTAAAATGTGCCAAATAAAAAACCATACTTTGTCATATATCCTGTTCAGGAGACGAGGTACACCTGGAAATATTGTTGGTTTGAGTGCCTGTATGTCATCCAGCAGCAACTTGACATCTCCACGAAAAAACCCAATCTGACCGCCGTACAGAAATATCACCTGTTGGCACAATCTCTCGTACAGGTGAGGCAATGGCAGGTAGGAGATGTGAACATCGTGCTTGTTGTACTCTCTGAACACCTGAAGAAAACATTTAACCCTTTCCCACATGCAGATGCATTTTGACTACTTTCAAAAAACATTGCGGAAAAAGGACAATTCTTAAATCTATTCAATAAATATTCTATTGTTAATGGAGATTTCCACAATTTTACCTCAATGTTTTTAATCTACTGTAGATTTGTTATATGTGGAGAATAGTTAAATCCATTACAATTAAATTTTTAGATAAAAGACCATTTTATATACATATATCTTATGCTATTTGCATACTGGTCTAAATCTGAAACAACCTGATCTAGATGTATATGTCAATCAATCAATTAATCCATCTAGGTACATGTATCTTATTAATAGATATGCAAATTTTATATGATCCAAACAGGAAACAAAATAGGGTTCCGTCATTGAAAAAAGCAATTTCAGGCAATGAATCTTGTTTGTTATTTGTCAACACATGTTCTGGCTGACTTAGCTATCATTTATTTATACAGAGAACATTCAACCCCATTGTAGCAGACACATTTTGAAACATTGTGGGAAAAGGTGAAGTTGGTCACAGAAGCACATGTTTTGTCCTGTCTGACTGAGGCCTCAATAAACAAAAGATGAGTCATAAGGATTTTTCTCCTTAATAACTCTCTGGATACTGATCTTATAACCATATGGTATAGGTACTCACAAACGCCACAACATAGGGCTTAACATTTTACCACTTGCAGATGCAATCTGCAGCACAGGTGAAAGATGCAGTTATATGTCAATTAAGCTATCTTTTATGGAGATTTTTCAGGTTTTTGTCACCATGTTTTCAAAGTCGTCTGCTGTAGATTTGTGGGAAAGCGTTAAGTAAATATGTACTGACGTATATCCGCGGCCATAAGTCGAAGTTTCAAATTTTAGTGATGAAGCAGGGACTCGATTTATGACTGAATGACAAAGTCAAATTAAAAAAAAAGAGAATTTTTGTCACAAACAACGTTAATTATTTGTATCGGGTTTGCGATCCGAACATTGTGTTTTAAAGTCGCCGAAATATTATTAATGAAGCTACATTTTACTCGCCGTGTAAAGGTTTCGGGCATTTTGTAAAGAAGTCTGTCATAAGTGTCATAAAGAACGTAAATTATTTGTATCGGCCAAACATACACACTCTTTACAAGTAGAATTGAGGGTATTGTCGTTTGATTGGTTAATTCCAAATATTACGACACCCCCATGCTAAAGCATTTATTATGAATCCCCTAAAAAAAAATATCTGAAAAATTCTCAATTTCTCAATTATTGAAGACGATTATCTCATTAAACCATGCATAGATTCACAATATTATTTATACTATTGAAAGGGTTAAAACATAATTCGACTTCCATCTCATTTACATCGGATACATATTTAATGTTTTATCAGGGGGGCGTCATAATATTTGATATGACAATCAGTTCTTTGTTTATGCAAATTGGACTAAAGGGCACGATTTTGATTGGACAATTGGTTCTACGTCATTGCGTGTGTTAAATGATTCGATTCTTCAGCTTTTAATGGATATACACTCTCAGTTGTCAATTACTGATTACGCAACTGTGTATATTGAGAACTGTATAAATCGATTCGACATGGTGCGTGACCGTGATCATTTTAACAGTGTCCGATGATAGGACAAAACTGTCGGCGAAGTCCACTCCGCTTTGACTGAGATTTTGGGCGAAGTCGACTTCGCTTTGATCGAGTGAATGGGCGCACTGGTCCGAAATATTTAAAAAGTCGACCCCCGACTTATGGCTGAGAGTAACCTCAAAACCATCGAAATTGGGGTCAAAAAGGAACCTCGACTAATGGCCGAAGTAGACTTATGGCCGCGGATATACGGTATGCAACACCTGAAATTTGATCATGACCGGAAAACATACTGGGAAAAGATAAAATTATACGTATTAAGATATATATTTCTTCTTTTTTCTATATTGATTTCAAACGCCACAATAATCTATAGTTGATTGTATGAAGGGGAAAAATAATTACCTTCATATTACAACATAAAGCAGATATATCAGCTAAAAGATTGGCATGTGTCAGGACCACTCCTTTTGGATTTCCTGAAAAACGATATAAAGGTTGCTTCATTCTTGTCCTATATTGAATTGTTTTAATCCCTTTCTCACTTGCAGATGCATTTTGATGAATATGTGCCAGACACTAGTAGAATATATTGTGTGAAAAGAAGGAAAAGCTGAATTTAACAAGAGCACCGTGTACGGCACAGACGCTCGACTGATTGGGAGAAAACAGAAAAAAAAGCTGAGCTGAACAAAAAACCTTAACCTTAACTGAACGACCACGCCGCTGCGGACGACGCCAGGGTCATGACAAAAGCTCTTGTTTTTTCAAAAGTCGAGCTAATAACACACTTTCATTTAAAAATCTGAAAAAAATAATCTATATGAGGGAAAGGGTTAATTAATTGAAATGTAATTAGAATAAAGACAAGACGACCATGATTACTCTATATAGCTCACCTGGATTAATAGAACTTAGAAACATAAGTTTACAAAACATATATTGTGAATGGAAAATGAGCACCTCCTAGTGGCCATGTTTTTTTAACTGATCCGGATGATTTGAACAATATTGGTAGAATGCCATCAAAGAAACAATCGTGTCAAAGTATTTCTTTTTTTACTGTATACCATTATAAGGAACACAAACTCAGATCCCTTGTGGTTTTAATGGATCTATATTATTTGAACAATTTTGGTAGAGGATCAGCCTAGAAACGTATGTGCTAAAAATTCTTTTCAAAATTGGGCCAGTTCTTAAATAGCACATCTGATAATCAGATACATGTATGTGTCCTTTCTGTTGACATGGCAACAAGAATTTTCGTCCAGCTAATGTGTGTAGCAACTATCACCTAAGGAATATTCTTGTGAAGTTTGGTGAAAAATGGCCCAGAGCCCCAGGAGAAGATGCCAAGAACAATGTATACACAACATACTCTCCAAGAAACTGGCTGCTTTTCCACATAGACTGTTAGCCCATTGGTGAAAGGCGAATGACGCTTGTCACAGTGACTTTTGTCAAACGTCAGAAAGAATGTTGGCCAAGCTGTTTAAAGTAATTAATATAGACATATATGGAAAACCCATTTTTGAAATCATTGTAATAAAAATTTAACTTTATAAAGATTTTCAATATTTTTGCCTTGATGTCTTCAATGTCGCAGATTTGCTATATGTGGGAAAGGGTTAACCCTTTCCCTCATATAGACGCTTTCTGACGCCTCTGCAGCAGACTGCGTTTTGAAAACATAGTGACAAAAGAAGAAATTGCACAAAACGTGCAATTTCTCCTTTTGCCACAATGTTTTCCACTTTTTGTTATCCATTCAATTATGGAGATTTTCTATGTTTTGACAAAATATGTTCAAAGTCGTCTGCTGCAGAATTGTCGTACGAGGGAAAGGGTTAACATGATAGACGCCCCTACCTGTTGTTCCACTTGTATAACATATCAGACAGGCATCTTCAGGCTTTGGAGGCTGCAATAATTTTAAAAACAAAAAAGTTGAACCCTTTCACACAAACAAGAAATCTGAAGCAGTTGTCTTTGAAAACATTATGTGAGCCGTCCCGTGAGAAAACCAACATTGTGGCCTCTGCGTAATGTATCGACCAAGATCAGCCTGCACAGTCTGCGCAGACTGATCCGGACCGACACATTCCGTCTCAGGGGTTAGAGGTATAAAGAAATGATGCCTGAAACAGAAAATCCACAGAAGGCAAAAGTGTCTATCTGGGTAAGCCTGTGCGGCATGCTTAGGCTGATCCGGGTCGATACTTTACGCAATGTCCAAAATGTTTCTCGCGAGACGGCTCTTGTTTCTTCTTTAATCACAATATTTCAAATATTTCTGCTGCAGAAGTCTCAACATGCATCAGCATGCGGATTTGTGGTATGTGGGAAAGGTTTAACCGTTTCCCTCATACGACAATTCTGCAGCAGACGACTTTTTACATATTTACTAATCTATCGCTTTCAAATAAACTGATTTATATTACAAACAATATGTTCATATGTTCATATGCTTGTCAAAATATTTAGTTAGTGCTATGTCAAAGAGAAAATTGTTATTGTATCATTAACAAATTATCATTCACTAAACAAATGTGTTAACATTATTCCAGATGTGTATGTGTGTGCATATGCATGTTTGAGTGTGTATGTGTATGTATGTGTGTATGCATGTATGTATATATGTATGTATGTGTGTATGTGTGTGGGTATGTATATGTATATACGTATGTGCGCATATATGTGTGCATATGTATGTATGTGTGTATATATGTATGTAGAGGGGTGTAAAGCGAGAACCCAGTGAAATATTTAATATTTATCTCACATTTCAATTCATTATGTAGATATGTTAAAGTGACTGATAGGCCAAACATGGCCGGGTGTCTTTGCCTGATGTTTCGTTTTTATTCATATTTTGTACGTGTCACCATGTCACTATAATAAAATAATCTTATCTTATCTTATCTTATCTTATCTTATTTTGCCAAAAAATGGAAAATCTCTAAAAGTGGACTAAAAGTGGAAAATATTGTGACAAAAGGAGATATTGCTTGTTTTGAGCAATTTCTTCTTTTGTCACTATGTTTTCACAAAGCCGTCTGCTGCAGAGGCATCAGAAAGCGTTGATATGAGGGAAAAGGTTAAACCTTTCCCACATACTACAAATCTGAAGCAGATGGTTCGAAAAACATCTAGGTAAACTATGGAAAATCAATATAAATGAAAATTTGATCGTTGAAAATGAAAAGAGTTGAAAACATAAGAAGAAAATAAAAAGCAAAATCTCGTTTTGTAATGATGTTTTCAAAATATGTCTGCTGCAAATGCCTCAAAATGCATCTGCATATTGGAAAGGGTTATAGTTTTTACACAAAACGATTGAGGACAAATTATTTGAAGCTTTAACCCTTCCCCTCATACGACAATTCTGCAGCAGACGACTTTAAACATATTTTGTCAAAACACAGAAAATCTCTATAATTGAATGGATTACCTATGACTAAAAGTTGAAGGCTTTTTGAAAACATAGTGACAAAAGAAGAAATTGCACAAAACGTGCAATTTCTCCTTTTGCCACAATGTTTTCCACTTTTCATCATAGGTTATCCATTCAATTATGGAGATTTTCTATGTTTTGACAAAATATGTTCAAAGTCGTCTGCTGCAAAATTGTCGTATGAGGGAAAGGGTTAAGTATAAGTAAAGACCCGATATGTTATAGTGATGTGATTAAATTAAGAATCTTCTGAAGAAAAGAACATAGCATTTGTACAAAAGATGTGAATTTGAGAAAGAGACACAACATGTTGCAGGGCACAGAAAAATGGCTCATCAACCTTCAACAACTTTAAAAATTCTTCTAGCACCACAGAGACATCATACTTTGTCTTCAGATGGATACAAGAGAAAGTTGATGCAACGCATCAATGTCGCCGGATATCCATAGTGCAGTTATGCATAACACTAACATTATAGTAGTTGCATAAACAGTTATCAACTGAGGGGCATATTGGAACATCAGGGGTGGGGTCAAGTGAAAATGTATCATAACTTGCATTGTTTTGTCAAGTGAATGATAATTCTCCATTCCAAAGTAGGTTGACCATACACAAAACCAACTAACTATTGATCATAAACAGTGTATGGAAATGAGTAATCTTGCCAATCATTAGTCTTAGTATGTATATAGTGCTTTCATTAATGATTAATTATAAGATTTATGAATTCCACATACACTTTTCAAGATGTTTGTCAGAATATTTGAATTTAATTATTTTTCAATAAAACCACAAAACAGACACTTTAGGATTTGCATGCAATAGCACGTCATTTTACCTTTCCTCTATTGAAGTCAACAGTGGACACCTTTGCAGCAATCTACTTTTAAAACAATGAGATAAGGGTTAAATCGCTGAAGACATGAGTTTCTCTTTTTCTCAAAATGATATTAGCTTGGCATCCTAATTATATCATACTTTAACAAATGTTGAAATGTAGTCCAATATTTATAAATTAGACCACCTTCGAAATATAATATCAACTATACAGTTAAATCTCATTGAAATTGTTGTATAATTTAACTTTAATTTCGAACATAAACTGAGCCCTACAACATGTTAATTTATTTTAATTCTTTCCTTCCTTTTTTATAATGAAAATAACAAACTACTCATGTTTTAAAATTATATTATGATGAGCGCCCTTGTGTCAATGATGCATAACAATATGCAGATCGGAAGCAATATGCCTTTAGGGAATTAAATGACACATTTAAAATTGTCAAGGACGAAATAATTTTGTACGAAAGACCCGATTCTTTCTTATTCGCAGAGGTGTCGTTCTTGAAACTCTCTTCATAGGCAGAGAGTGTTCGTTCAAAGTTATTTTTCTATTAAAACCAGTTTTATTTCGGTTTGTTCTTTTCTTCATTTGTTTCGAACCAAATAAACATTTTAAATCACCTATGATTTACTATTTGTAAGTGAGTGTAAAGAGCGGCTCTCTGCAAAGGAGATTGATCTACGCAGTTGGTATTCGCGAGTAAGTATGTAAACAAATAAATTAGACTGTGCGACGTAGAGGTTTGTAGTTATCGCCGTTTGATTACATGTATATAGTGTAAAATAAAGTCTACCAGTCTAGCTAATAGGGACTGTTTTGTCTTCGTAAATAAAACAAAAAACTTAAATGCGAGTCAAAATAAAGAAACCGAAAATACCTAAAACATCGGAATATTTATTTCATTTTAGATGTGTCATTACTTAGTGTTTTTAAACAAACACAATTGTAATATGTTCAAGACATCTAAATGTGTTTCTTTCTAATAATAATCCCCCCTCCCATGTGATTTCCGAAAACCTATTAAAAATAGAAGTCGCGGGCTTCTGCCCGGCGACTAACAAGTAAAAGAATAATTAATGACATACCTGTGGTTTCTTTAAATTCTGTTTCCCATTTATCTGTTTGTATAAATATAAAAAAATAAATTGAGCAAGGATGCAGGACAAGATGTCTGAGGACATCTGCAATCAGTGTAGACCAAGATAAGCCTATGCAGTAGCAGTTTTGCACTAAGCATGAACAATTTACACAAATGAAACATGAATGAAACATGATTAATTACGTCTAATGAAATTTGTGCACATACATGTTTTCTTATATGTATTTCTTAACCCTTTCCCTCATACGACAATTCTGCAGCAGACGACTTTGAACTTATTTCGTCAAAAAATAGATAATCTCCATAATTGAATGGATAACCTATGACATATAGTGGAAAACATTGTGGCAGAATGAGAAATAGCACGTTTTGTGCAATTTCTTCTTTTGTCACTATGTTTTCAAAAAGCCGTCTGCTGCAGAGGCGTCAGAAAGCGTCTATATGAGGGAAAGGGTTAAACTCTTAAAGTTAGCTTATAATCTACTAAGGGCTGTTCCAGGAAAAAATGTCCAGGGGGAGGGGGAGGGGGAGGAACTGCGAGTTATTTCTATTTGGTGGGTGGGGAGTATTTTTTAATAAAATTAAAATTAGTGCCCAAAAAATAACTAAAATTTAATAGGTGGTACCCTAAAAAATTAGTGGTCGTTCCTCCCCCCCTAGACATTTTTTCCTAGAACAGCCCTAAGCTATACAGACAGACAGAGGGTAAAGATATGATCATTTCCTGTCTAACTGATAAGAGACAACAGGGCCTGCACATTTGTACATTAACCCTTTCCCTCATATAGACACTTTCCGACGCCTCTGCAGCAGACGGCTTTTTGAAAACATAGTGACAAAAGAAGAAATTGCTCAAAACGAGCAATTTCTCCTATCTGCCACAATGTTTTCCACTTTTAGTCATAGGTTATCCATTCAATTATAGATTTTCTATTTTTTTGACAAAATATGTTCAAAGTCGTCTGCTGCAGAATTGTCGTATGAGGGAAAGGGCTAAAATCCTGACCGACAGACAACTTTTGCTACCTAATTGTTTTTGTAGAAAGTACTTTTCCATAAATATGAAAGAACTTATCAATAACCAATGGTGATGATATCAATTGAAGGGATTCAGTAGGATAAGGGTTAACCCTTTCCCTCATACGACAATTCTGCAGCAGACGACGTTGAACACATTTTGTCAAATAATGGAAAATCTCTATAATTGAATGGATAACCTATGACTAATAGAGGAAAACATTGTGACAAAAGGAGAAATTGCAAGTTTTGTGCAATTTCTTTTTTTTTGTTAATATTTTTTCAAAAAGCTGTCCGCTGCAGAGGCGTCAGAAAGCGTCTTAATGATGAATTATCCCTGTCAAATGTCTATATAGCTTGTGGGTATACCATGGTCTGTAATCTGTATTTGACCTTTAACCCTTTCCCACATACAACAAATCTGCAGCAGACGACTTTGAAAACATAGTGACAAAAACCTGAAAAATCTCCATAAAAGACAGCTTAATTGTTAAATAAAGTTGAAAACATTGTGGCCAAAGGAGAAATTGCTCATCATGAGCAATTTCACCTTTGGTCACAATGTTTTCAAAGGTCGTATTGCGTCAAAGACATACCGTTTATTTCAGTAATAACAGGGATATTATTGGACAAGGATCCGTCAACTCCTCCCTTTATAGACACCGCGCTCACTTATAAGTGAGATATAATGGAACAAGGACCCGTTTACTCCTCCTTCTATAGACATTGTTCTCAACTTCTCAGTTATAAGTGAGATATTATGGAACAAGGACCTGTTTACTCCACCTTGTATATACACTGTTCTGAGTTATAAGTGAGATATTATGGAACAAGGACCTGTTTACTCCACCTTGTATATACACTGTTCTGAGTTATAAGTGAGATATTATGGAACAAGGACCCGTTTACTGTACCCTATATATATACTGTTCTCAGTTATAAGTGAGATATTATGGAACAAGGACCCGTTTACTCCACCTTATATATACGTACACTGTTCTAAGTAATAAGTAAGATATTATGGAAGAAGGACCAGTTTACTGTACCATATATATATATACTGTTCTAAGTAATAAGTAAGATATTATGGAAGAAGGACCCGTTTACTGTACCCTATATATATACACTGTTCTAAGTAATAAGTAAGATATTATGGAAGAAGGACCCGTTTACTGTACCCTATATATATATACTGTTCTAAGTAATAAGTGAGATATTATGGAACAAGGACCCGTTTACTGTACCCTATATATATATACTGTTCTAAGTAATAAGTAAGATATTATGGAAGAAGGACCCGTTTACTGTACCCTATATATATATACTGTTCTCAGTTATAAGTGAGATATTATGGAACAAGGACCCGTTTACTCCACCTTGTATATATACTGTTCTTAGTTATAAGTGAGATATTATGGAACAATGACCCGTTTACTCCACCTTATATATACACTGTTCTAAGTAATAAGTAAGATATTATGGAAGAAGGACCCGTTTACTGTACCCTATATATATATATATACTGTTCTCAGTTATAAGTGAGATATTATGGAACAAGGACCCGTTTACTCCACCTTGTATATATACTGTTCTCAGTTATAAGTGAGATATTATGGAACAAGGACCTGTTTACTCCACCTTGTATATATACTGTTCTCAGTTATAAGCGAGATATCATGGAACAAGGACCTGTTTACTGTACCCTATATATACACTGTTCTCAGTTATAAGTGAGATATCATTGAACAAGGACCCGTTTACTGTACCCTATATATACACTGTTCTCAGTTATAAGTGAGATATCATGGAACAAGGACCCGTTTACTCCACCTTACATACATGTATACACTGTTCTCAACTTCTCAGTAATAAGTAAGATATATATACACATGTATTATGGAACAAGGAATCATTTACGCCTCCTTGTGTAGACAATGTTCTAACTAAAAAGTGAGACAGTATGGAACAAGGACCCTTTTACTCCTCTCTGTGTAGACAATGTTCTTACTAAAAAGTGAGATAGTATGGAACATACACCCATTTACTCCTCCCTTTAAGGACACTTTTCACTGTGCTGATATCTTACCATAGCATCCTTGAACGAGATCACATTAATTCCAGCCTTGTCAGCCAGCTCCCCATCTACGTTTTCCTTCTCGTTCATAACAACAATGGTTTTGACAGACTTGATCTGGTCATGTATCTTTAACAACTTATTTACTTTCAGGGGGGTATCACACACAACAACTGACATGTTTGCTGAAAGAAAAGTTTAGTGTGCACGTCGACTGTTTCTACTTATTATCTGTACATTTTCTCTTATTTAGAGGGTATTGTGTTAAGGCAAAAGTATTTCTTAGATACAAATAATTTGTCCCATATAGAAATGGATTTTGAAGCAACTGCAGCACACAACTTTTGAAAACATTGTGATAAAAGCGAAAATTGCTCATTGTGAGGAATTTCTTTATTTGCCAAAATGTTTCCAACTATATTCAATGATCATAATTTCAGTTAAAGAGTTAACCCTTTCCCTCATCTGACAATTCTGCAGCAGACGACTTTGAACATATTTTGTCAAAACATAGAAAATCTCCATAATTGAATGGATAACCTATGACAAAAAGTGGAAAACATTGTGGCAAAAGGAGAAATTGCACGTTTTGTGCAATTTCTTCTTTTGTCACTATGTTTTCAAAAAAGCCGTCTGCTGCAGAGGCATCCGAAAGCGTCTATATGAGGGAAAGGGTTAAGATTCTTTGAGCTATGTTTTTGCATAGATGTTTTCAAAGTTGTCTTCTGCATATTTATTGTACCGGACTTTGTGGAAAAGGGTTAAATAGAAACATGTAAAACTACAGTAAACAGTGAAAATTATCATTTTGTGATGTCACTGTTTGAAACATTGAATTTATCAGGAAATGCTCCACAGTAATTGATAAATTTGGAATGCATTACTTCGGTTAATAAGGGATAAATCTAGAATACATGATTTCGGTTTATAATGCATAAATCTGGTATCCATTACTTCAGTTTATAATGGATAAATCTGGAATACATGATTTCGGTTTATACTGCATAAATCTGGTATCCATTACTTCGGTTTATAATGGATAAATTTGGAATACATGATTTCGGTTTATACTGCATAAATCTGGTATCCATTACTTCGGTTTATGATGGATAAATCTGGAATACATGATTTCGGTTTATAATGCATAAATCTGGTATGCATTACTTCGGTTTATGATGGATAAATCTGGAATACATAATTTCGGTTTATAATGCATAAATCTGGTATGCATTACTTTGGTTTATGATGGATAAATCTGGATGATTAACCCTTTCCCTCATACAACAATTCTGCAGCAGACGGCTTTGAACATATTTTGTCAAAAAATAGAAAATCTCTATAATTGAATGGATAACCTATGATTAAAAGTGGAAAACATTGTGGCAAAAGGAGAAATTGCTCGTTTTGAGCAATTTCTTCTTTTGTCATTATTTTTTCAAAAAGTTGTCTGCTTCAGAGGAGTCAGAAAGCATCTATATGAGGGAAAGGGTTAAATTAAGAGAAGCCTACTTTGGTTAATGATGAATGCGATGGCATCCTCCCCTAAAGTTTCATAGAGAGCTGTTGCTACAAGGTTATAAGTGGAACACGCTTGTTCTGTTATCACCCACTGAAATGAGATAGTATGACAGTTTTAATACCCTTGTGTTTTTTATTGCATCATAAACCCTTTACCTCATGATGATGTATTTCAACATATCTGTAACATATGATTTTTTTTAAAATTGGGGTTTTATGCAGTTTTCAACATTATTTTAATTATATCATGGCGACAGTTCACGTATTGTTCACGTATTCTTTTATTTGGTAAACAAACAAGTACTAGGCTAGGAAATGTGTCTTGCCCAAGGGCATTCCACCATGACCGTTGTGCCACAACTGGGGGATAAAATCGGAGATGCCCAGTTTCAATTCTCTGCATAATGCTTATCAGTTGACCACCGCGGATTCCTATGACATTTGAAAGACATGTTTCAAAAGGAAAATGAAAGGTTTACACACGTCCGCTCTGTTGGCACTAAAGATTCCGATGACTTGTTCTTTACCACTCTCATAACCTTGGTCTAGTACCCACGATCCAAATGATTGTGCTCTATCGTGAATCTGTAAAGGATAATATTCAGTTATACCTTGACCCTTTTCCCTCATATAGACACTTTCTGATGCCTCTGCGGCAGATCATTTTTGAAAACATTGTGACAAAAGAAGATATTACTCAAAACGAGCAATTTCTCCTTTTGCCTCAATGTTTTCCACTTTTAGTCATAGGTAATCCATTCAATTATAGAGATTTTCCATCTTTTGACAAAATATGTTCAAAGTCGTCTGCTGCAGAATTGTCGTATGAGGGAAAGGGTTGACCCCTTCAGAGTAAGAACCTGGTCATCAATTTACACATACAACAAATCTGCAGCAGACTGAAAACATCATGTACATAAAATGAAAAACCTCTCTTTAACCTTTACCCCACATACAACTAATCTACGGCGGACGACTATGAAAACATCTAGACACAAATACGGAAACTCCCTATACGAAATGAAAGAATACTAATCAAAAAGAGTTGAAAACTATGTGGCCAAAGGAGAAATTGCTCATTACGAGCAATTTCTTCTTTTGCCACAAGATTTTTAAAAATTGTCTGCTGCAAAGACATCAGAAAGAATCTATAAGTAGAGCCTTCCAATTTGTGATCTCCCTTCGTTAGTTCCTGACGTCATTATTTTCGTATTATTCTCCAATGACTTTGTATTAGCAGTCAATTGAGAAGTGTGATACTATTTTCGGTTGTCTAAAGATTCATTTAGTACGTGACAATGTAGTTTATTTAAAGTGTATGATCACAAACTTAGAAGACCCGTAGATATAAGTAATTAAATTGGAACACTAAAACACCGTTAGCAATATTTCTCCATTTGCCACAATGCAGATGTGTGATATGTCTGTATCAAATCTTAGCAAGTGTAAACAGGAGATAGAGCTCAGAAAAGGCCTTTTCATGTAGTGGGGTCAAAGGTCAAGGTCACAATATGAGACGAATGTGCCTCATCATCTTTGCAGAATGTATGTGTATACCAAATTCGGTATGTGTAAGACCTACAGTTTAGGAAATATGGATAAAGCATGCCAGAAGGATATATGAGGTGCAAGCTTATAATTTAATTCTTCTTACCTGTTTGTAAGTAAGCCATTCATACTCTAGGTTTTTACCTGTCCTCTCGCCTAAACATGGGTCATTTTCTGTAAATTTTAAAAAATACATTTAACATATGAAATTATCCCATACAAACAAAATACAATAAAAGTGACATATATAGCTGAAACATCCCAAATTAATAGAATATGAAAAAGAAATAAAAACTCATTCAACAATTCTGCAGCAGATGACTTTGAACATATTTTGTCAAAAAATAGAAAATCTCTATAATTGAATTGATAACCTATGACTAAAAGTGGAAAATATTGTGGCAAAAGTAGAAATTGCTCGTTCTGAGCAATTTCTTCTTTTGTCACTATGTTTTCAAAAAGCCGTCTGCTGCAGCGGCGTCAGAAAGCATCTATACGAGGGAAAGGGTTAAACATGTTTCAAGCTTTCTGGAATAATTGAGTCAATTGGTTTCCAAAATGATTTTTGGTTTTGATGCATTTTATTCACTTCCCACAAACAATACATTTGCAGGAGATAAATTTAAAAACATCTGGCATCAAAGTTGTCAGAGTTTAATCTGCGCTCAGATTTTGTGCTCAAGAATCTGATTGGTCAGAAGCAAATTCGATCTCGAAAAGCCTTATTTGGAGCATGGAGTTAATTTCTGAGCACTGAAAACGTTTTCAGAGTTTCATACCCTTGCAAAAATATGAATATTATCTTTAATTGAAAGCATAATTATTGATTCTGAGATGAATTGTTATAATTTCAAAGTGTTTTTTTGTAGATTATTTGTACGCAGTACATACAACAAATCAACAGCAATATAAGCTAAAACGTGCAAAATCTTCATATATATATATATATGAGTTTAATTATTAGATAGAGTTTGGCAAATGGAGGAATTGCTCATTATGAGTAATTTCTCCCTTGGACATAATGCTTTCCCAAGTGGTCTGCTTCAAATGTGTTAGAAAGGGCATGATTGCTTGAGAAAGTATATCATCTCATATTCTATATTCCTACCTGATATGGAGAGACCTCTCTGAAATATACCGAACAGTGTTTCAACATCATATACTGTAGTTGTGAACTCTCCTTTTGGAACCAGTTTACTGCACCGAGAACCATCCTGAAATCATTATATCTACTGGTTACCTACATTTAAAGGTTACAATAGATACAGTTGCGCCGATATTTTATTGGTAGATGTGCCACCATTAGCTTACACAAATTTTAACTTAAAGCATGTCTGCTGTGATATTTTCCGGGTATTTTGAGTTAACCATGTCTGATGCAGATTGTTATTAATGAGCAAGAGGGCCAAGATGGCCCTAAATCGATTACCTGAGTGATTGTATAGTAGAAAATAGTCTAACTCCTTATGTCAAGGGAACTCTGATCAAGATTTGAAAAGAGACTGCAAAGAGTGGACACAGCATATCAGAAAAGGAAACTTAGAAAAAGGCATGGAAAGCCAAAAGTAATAAATCATTAGAAAAAAAAAAGGGGAAGCCAGTCCCAGTCAATATGGCTGTCATACTCTTTAACAAATCAATATGTCTTTAGCAACTTTTGCAAAGGGTCACACATGGAACATTTCTGCAAATTAACCTTAAAATAAGACAGGCAGATTCAAAAGAGCCAAATTTTATAGATTTGTCATCTAAACACCCTTTCTGATGTAGCAGTAGCCGACGGTCTAGATAGAATAGAATATAGATCTTAGAACACCTAGGAGAGAGTACCATGAAAGGAACATTCCTGTGTAATTTGGTTGAAATTGGTCCAGCAGTTTAAGAGTTTTCGTTTAAAGCATATCGTTAATAGATGGACGACCGAAAAAGAGTTATCAGAATAGATCACCTTAGTGATCTAAAAAGCATCAAAAATAAGTATCGATTTTATTCACAATGATTTCAACACAGTACCAAAATGCTGTCTCTAAAGAATTAACAAGATTGTCCTTCAATTTGGCCAAGTTACATAGTTTATGACTGGACATGACCTACATTGGGATTTTGCCTATAGATATTATCAAGACAATTATTCTGATAAGGTTTCAAGCTGCTGGAGGAAAGAAATGCGGTCTCTAGAGTGTTAACAAAATGTTCCTTCAATTTGGCCTAGTGACATAGTTTCAACATTCTAAAATTAAAAACAAGAGGACCATGATGGTCCTAAATCGCTCACCGGATAATAGAAATCACAGTGTTCAATGTTTTAAGATAAGCATACAAAGGATTGTAATAATTTCAACAGTCTTGGTAGAGGGTCACCCAAGGAACATTTGTGCCAAAGTATTTTAAAATCAGGTCTATGTGTTTTTACAAGAAGATTTGTTTCACTATATATACATGTATACAAGGAACGCCCCCTTGTGATCATATTTATCAATGGATCCTAACGTTTTTCAACGGATCTGAATAATTTGAACAAGCTTGAAAGAGGGTCACCCAAGGAACATTTGTGCCATATTATTTTCAAATCGGGCCAGTAATTTTGGACAAGAAGATTATTTAAGTTTCCACTTTACACATATAAGGAAAACAAGCTAGCTCCGCCCCCTGGAGTCATGTTTTTCAATAGATTGGACGATTTTGAATAATCTTGGTAGAGGATAACCAAAGGAACATTTGTGCAAAATAATTTTCAAATCAGGTCAGTACTTTCGGACAAGAACATTTTTAAAGTTTGGACATTTTTCCCCTGATCTAATGCCACATCAACTAAAGTTCTGCATTGATATACTTTGTAACATAACTAGTTATTGACCTCACATGACCCAGTTTCGAACTTGGTAAAGATTTAATGGAGATGTGTGTTCTGATAATTTGTCATGAAAATTCGATGTAAAACGTTGCCTGTAGAGTGTGAACAATGCAACGACGGGCGGACGACGGCCAACTGTGATCACAATAGCTCACCTTGTGCACTTCCAGCACATGTGAGCTAAAAAGTCGATCAAACTATTGATATATGGGTTACAATTCTTACCGGTAATACGTATGACTGGTCATTAAGATCGACAGCCGGTACACAGTTGGGTTCTGGTAGTCGTGTTAAATAGTAGCTGGCAGCCAGTCCGGTTACCGTCACAGCTCCCAGTGTCGCACATACTGTGCCCAGGTTTTCACTCAGCCCTTCAGCCTGTTGTATAAACGAATAGGTTGTTGTTTTAATGGCTATACATGTTTTAGACTTTTACATTATTTGAAGACATGAGAATCACAAGTCAATGCTAATATATCCAGAGGACTAGATAAGAGGGAGTGAACAGGTCTTCTCGCCGCAATATTTCTCTTATTACTCGACAAAATCCGATGTAGAGGGTACTCAAAAGAATCGTCTCACTGAGACAATTCTTTTGAGAACCCATAACGTAGGGTTTAAATGTCAAATAAGGATTTAAAAACACGAAAAATGCCCCTCATCCAGAGCTCTGTATATCAATTAAAAATTAAATCTTATTAAGTTAAAAACATAAAACAGGGACAAGGGTCCAATTCCACCAACCTTACTAAGTTATACTTAATTCTGGGATATGTTTTAATCATTCATGAGGTGTTTTTAAACTGTTAGTTACTTTTATAATAAACATCATAGATCAAATATCCGTTGAAGAGAAGCGCTCAAGACGTCCCTAGCTGTTATGACATACACGTGTCTTCTGTACAAATAATTTTGCAATCTCAGTCCGGGATCGAACCTATGACTTCACAGTAGTAGATGACACAATCTTTAGAATATAAAGTTATTTGTAACGAAATGTATTGTATGGTTTATTTGAGTTTAAAGCCATCTTTGTTGAGTCTCCTCCTGCGGTAAACGAGACATTGTCGTCAATGTGACTGTTTCATGTATGTCTGACCATCTGTATATGTATGCGTCCGCTAGAGAGTCCATCAGAGCTTGTACAAACTGTTACTTTTAAATACACCATTGTTTTTTCAATTGAATTGATACAGTAGTTGTTCTCGGTAAGATGGGTGATATTCAGGACCGTAGCTCAAAGCACAAGTTCACAATTAAAGCTTAAATGTTTCATTAATCGCGGTCTGTGAACAAACCAGTTCAACCAAATAAATTTGAATTTTGCCCATGTAAGAATGTGTAGGAATGATCTATCAAAACAATAGTCTAATGTGATCACGTGAAGCTTGAATACTTCTATTATTATTTTGACCTAGTCAGACTGTAAAAACATCACCAGGAACGGAGAATCGCTCATAATGAGCAATTTCTTCACTTTCAACATATTTTCTTTTATTTTCATTTTAGTGTTATTATTTACATTTTGCCCTATGCAGACGACTTTCAACGATTCAGCAGTAAATTATTCATGATTGAAAACATCGAGAGGAAAGGAAACAATTTCTTCATTTCCGACAATGGTTCTTTCTTGCATAAAAGCATATATATTAATTTATAGCCATTGAGTCAGGTGTCTTCTGCAACAGACAACTCTTGAAAACATTGAGAGGAAATGAGAACGTATATATATTGCAAATGCTCAATTAGAGCTGTTTCTCCTTTCCACGCAGTGTTCAACTCTGTTGCCAAAATGGACTTGAAAATCTTCAGAAATCACATATTATACTTTCACACAACGTGTTTCAGATCATCTGATATGTAATATGGCGTCCATATTTGGTATCCTAAAGTCTGACAAAGTCCGGCGACAACATCTGGTTAACATATGAGCCGTCCCGCGAGAAAACCAACATTGTGGACTCTGCGTAAAGTATCGATCCGTATCAGCCTGAACATGCTGCGCAGGCTTACCCAGATATTCACTTTTAGCCTCCTGTGGATTTTCTGTTTCAGGAATCATTACTCTATACCTTTATCCCCCTGAGACGGAATGTATCGGACCGTATTAGTCTGCGCGGACTGCGCAGGCTGGTCTGGGTCGATACATTACGCAGAGGCCATAATGTGGGTTTTCTCGTGGGCTCATATGTGTTTAGGTCCAGATGTTAGACACGTCTCTTCACGGGCCAATGCTATTCGTTTGCTGAATTTTAATTTTAACTAGGAATAATGCAAAATTGACAGCACGAATCTTGGAGCTCTTTGTTCGCATATAATTTTTTTAAAGTGTTGATTTACACCATGGGTAAATGTTGTTCCCACACACAACAATTCAGCAGACTACGTTGAAAGCATATTTACCGGCTTTTATCACACCAGTACTGTATTCCGCACAACAGTCTTTCCAAGAAACTGACTGGTTTTCTCACACCAGTATTCCGCACAACCGTCTTTCCAAGAAACTGACTGGTTTTCTAACACCAGTATTCCGCACAACCGTCTTTCCAAGAAATTGACTGGTTTTCTCACACCAGTATTCCGCACAACCGTCTTTCCAAGAAACTGACTGGTTTTCTCAAACCAGTATTCCGCACAACCGTCTTTCCAAGAAACTGACTGGTTTTCTCACACCAGTATTCCGCACAACCGTCTTTCCAAGAAATTGACTGGTTTTCTCACACCAGTATTCCGCACAACCGTCTGTCCAAGAAACTGATTGGTTTTCTCACACCAGTATTTCGCACAACCGTCTTTCCAAGAAACTGACTGGTTTTCTCACACCAGTATTCCATACAACCGTCTTTCCAAGAAACTGACTGGTTTTCCACAAATAGACCTACTGCTAGCTCATTGGTGAGATAGGAATGACGTTTGTCTCATTGGCATTGATCAAACGTCAGAAATAGGTTGGCGGAGCTAAGGTTATAACTCACAGCCCCTTGATAAACAACTGGAGCTCCGCACAATTGTATTAAAATACCGTCTGCTGCAGTCTGTGTTTTAAAATTGACTGTATCATAGAAAGCCTGAATTAATTTAATCAGTCTGCTCACAATGCTTAATGAACTGATACCACATACATATTAATCAATAGGTCATTTGAGAGATATGTATTTCATACACAATTATAGAGTGACATGCACCGCTGTGTCAGTTCCATGTTTCGCATTTATATAGTTCAACTTTAACATCCGAGTTGAATTAAAACAAGCCACGACTTTCGATCTGGCGTATTATTGTACCTCCGATTTTGCTCCACATATTGGCGCACAACTAAATAGGCAGCACTTCTAGCTTGTTATCAGCAGATGCATTTAAATATAACTTATATATACTTGGACAGTGAAGACTCTAGTCATGACTGTAAGTTTAGGACCTGTACGTTTATGTATTTTAAGACCCCAAATCGCTAGACGCAGTTAGTTAATGTACATCATTCTTGCTTATATTCTTCATTGGTGAATCTTCCTGTAATGTTATTACCGCCTTGGTAGCGTGGTGGTAGAGCGTCCACCTTAGGTGAGAGAGGTCGCGGATTCGATTCCCGGCCGGATCATACCAAAGACTGACTGAATGGTGTCAGGATCAATTCATTTCTTATTATTAGGCAGAGACCTTCATTTGGCTTTGATATATGACATGTTTGTTTGTTAATTGCATAACAAATAACGACTAAAATCCATTGTAAATCCGTAGGTGTGCTAAACAGGAACTACCAATATAGCCGATGTGCATAACTAAGCAAGGTAGTTTGTGTCAAATCTTAGTAGTATCGGTATGGGTTCAATTCCTATATCATTCAATATATGGACATAGCAAAGTGTTGTTGTAAAGTATTCTTGTTAGACTTTCGGGATCGTTAGTTTCATGTCCAAATGTAATCAGCTGTAAGCCCCTTGCTGTCAGCCCTTTCAGTGCTTTGATTCCTTTATTCTCTATGAATTATCCCAGTCACGTGACGGAGAGGCCAGTAAACACATATATGTCTATATGTAAACTGTCCGTGTTATACATGTGTACCGCGACAGTTCAATGCACAAAAACCATAGTCTCGATAAAAGGAGTATACCATACATATTCACGTTACCTGTACATGTACACCTTCGGAAGATTTTACATATACATGTACATGTAACATGAAAGAACCTGACAAAAGTTTGCTTTA
This sequence comes from Serripes groenlandicus, assembly GCA_031761405.1. NCBI lineage: Eukaryota > Metazoa > Mollusca > Bivalvia > Cardiida > Cardiidae > Serripes > Serripes groenlandicus. Next base: position 61,798,802 of record JASEVX010000005.1, on the reverse strand, counting down.
ACTAGTGCAAAAAATAGAATTTGCTTTAATATAATGAGAATTTTTCTCCCGTTAGCCACAATGATTTCAACTCCTCAATTATTTTACTTTTAGACGTTTTTGTCATATATTTTAAGTTACATCAATTATCATTTCTACATGTAATTAAGTTTTTACGTTGAATATAAAGTTGACACAAAATATATAAAATGTAGAGTTTAAATGTTAAGTTATTAACACTGATATATAAGCTCCAGCGTATTTTGAAAGGATATCCTTTTTATCAACATTGACCGGGCACCTGCTTTTGTTGCATCTACTTAGTACATGTATGATATGTGACATAATAAGTGTTTTTCTTTATTCCCTATGTCAATCCAAGTATATTGAACCGATTGTAGCTGTTTATAAATGGTCTTTTGTTGCGTTACGAAAACATTCAATGTCCTTCCACATGTGATTAAGTCCTATATATATATATATATATATATATTGACAAATAAACCAGAATCGCAAACCCATTATATTTTCGTCAATTTACCGGTATATTACGAAGATTAAATAAGACCCCTTCCAAATTGCAAGGCACATTTACCTAGCCTTCTACTGGTTTGTTTACCCAGTGATCATGAATAAGTGAAGTGTCGTCGTGATATAACTGAAATAATGTTGGAAATTGCGTAAAACCCAAATAGACAAACAAAACACAATCCAAATTGCTAGTTGCTGCTAACATATAATAACATATACCCAACCAATACCCTAACATATACGCAACCAATACCCTAATATATACGCAACCAATACCCTAACATATACGAAATCAATACGCGTACCTAACATATACGAAACCAATACCCTAACATATACGAAACCAATACCCTAACATATACGCAACCAATACCCTAACATATACGAAACCAAAACCTAACATATACGCAACCAATACCCTAACATATACGAAACCAATACCCTAACATATACGAAACCAATACCCTAACATATACGCAACCAATACCCTAACATATACGCGACCATTACCCTAACATATACGCAACCAATACCCTAACATATACGAAACCAATACCCTAACATATACGAAACCAATACCCTAACATATACGAAACCAATACCCTAACATATACGCAACCATTACCCTAACATATACGCAACCAATACCCTAACATATACGAAACCAATATCCTAACATATACGCAACCAATAGCCTTACACGTTTACTCTTTCTCAAACAAGAACGTATGTTAACGTATCGTAAGCAGTCTGCTGTCTGCAATATATTTCTTTTTTTCGTATTATGCCTGTTAGCTTTGGAAACACTAATGGAATACTTCTCCGTCATCCGTTCCTTCGTCCATCCGTGTTTCTGTCTCAGTCATTCACGCCATCCGTCCCTTCGTCCATCCGTGTTTCTGTCTCAGTCTGCCACGTCACCTGTCCCTTCGTCCATCCGTGTTTCTGTCTCAGTCTGCCACGTCATCCGTACCTTCGTCCATCCGTAATCTGTCAGTTTTCCCTCCGTCCATCCGTGTTTCTGTCTCAGTCAACCACGTCACCCGTTCCTTCGTCCATCCGTGTTTCTATCTCAGTCTGCCAGGCCAATTTTCTCATTTATTATTTAAGTTCTGCATGCAACACTTGTGTTCCGTAGAACGCTCTTGTTATGTTTTAGTGATTTCCCGAAAGTTTTGTTTACTTTGTCCGGTGACTAACTAAAAGCTCTAACACTTTTCAATGTATTAAGTTTCATTTGTTGAGTATTCAGATGTCAACAATGTGAAAGGCAATGCAACAAGAATAATTACTATGTTTTCATTTTTGTTTTGACTTATTTCCAATGAGTATTGGTGTCTTTTGTTCGTGTGTGTCTTAATTTCATCCGAAGTAAAGCTCCATAGTTTGTAATGAACTTGCTTGCTTATCTTGGTTTGCTTTCTCTCGCACTCGGCAATTTTGCGAGCAATGTAATTGACTTATACAAATGTTGATGTGTATGTAGATGGTGATCTGAAACATTACAGTCGTCAATAATGATCTCACAAAAAATGATGTATTGTGAATTATTAATAATGTATGCTTAGCAAAGTCGTTCACCAAACCATTCAAACATACATAATTAATTAATGATTGATTGATTGATTGATTGAATAATTAATTAATTTATTTATTGGCTGATATCAAATCCTGTTTTAGACTATATGCTGTTGTTTGTCTGTCATTTATTACTATTGTTTCAATATAAAGTATGGAGTCTTAGTGTCCACTGAACTGGGAATATTATTTCTTCAAGGAGGAATCTCTGTTGTTTGCGCCTCTTTCTGTCCATTATGTTTTTGCTTTGGTTATACGAGAAAAGCCCCAGGTTGGCTCTGATACATAGTATTTCTTCAAACATGTTTGCTAGATTCGATTTAAGGTCAATGTTACATTGTAAGAAGTTAAGAACCATGTTCGTGCATTTTGTCTATGACATATCATTTTGCGTTAAATATAGACGCACCTTGAATCCGCCGAGTGTTTAGCGTTGGGGATTTTGAACTGGGTTTCGAATAAGTGCACTGTTGCCGTTATATAACTGTTATTATGTTGCAAACGGCGTAAAACCCAAATCAAACTATTAAATACAGATGCCACGTTTATAACAGTACCTTCAGTGCTTTGATTATATGTCTAGCCATACATCTGTTCATTCTTATCCGCTGAATTCATACAAGTGATATAACTATCCTTTGTTTAAACTATATAATTCATACATATTCAAGAACTAAACTTTAATCTATAGAGAATGTTCTTATTTTTGCCTTAGTGTTTTCTAAGTCGTCTGGGGCAGATGAGTGGGAAAGAGTTTTAAGTCATGTATAAATTGAGCAATGTTGTTTTAACCCTTTACTACATAAAGACGCTTTACTGACGCCTCTGCAGCAGAACATTTTTAAAACCATTGTGGGGGAAAAAAGGAATTGCTCAAAACGAGCAATTTCTCCTTCTGCTACAATGTTTTCAAAGAATAAGTAATAATCTATTCAATTACAGAGATTTTTACATTTTTGTCCAGATATTATTAAAGTCGTCTGCTGCAAAAATGTTGTATGTGGGAAAGGGTTAAAGTCGACTCGTTCGTTGCAGGATGAGAGTTCATGGCACAGTTATCAGCGTGCGTGTGTGTAGAATCAGGGACGTAGCTTATTAAATGTGACGTCGCGTCAGGTGTTGGCGTACATAAGGAAAACCCACCACTGAACGACATACAATGTTAAATAGCATCTGATATGTATATAATATGAGGTCAAAGTTATCATTTGTATTGGATAACAGAGGAAATGATGGGCATTTACATAATCAACATAGTATGCATATATAGCCGTCACGCGAGGAAAACCAACAGTGTGGACTCCGCGTAAAGTATCGACCCGGATCATCCAAAGCATGCCCCGCAGGCTAATCCAAACAGGCACTTTTCGCCTCCGGCGGATTTTTTGTTTCCGGAGTCATTGCTCTATACCTCTATCCCCCTAAGACGGAATATGTCGACCCGGATTAGCCTGCGCAGTCCGCGCAGGCTAAGGCGGGTCGATACATTACGCAGTTCATAATGTTGGTTTTCCTCGCGGGAAGGCTCATATGGTGTTTTAGTCACGACTTTCCTTGCACGTATTTTAGAGTTACGTGATGTTACGTTTTCTTGTACGCCTACAATCTGAAGCAACGTCATGTACGTTCCTGGTAGAATAAAAGAGTATTACTCGAAGACATTGACCTGGTCCCAACCTGTGTGAAAATATGTACTCGTTTTATTATGACTTTACCCTTTCCCACATAAAACTAATATGCAGCAGACGACTTTGAAGATATCTTGATACTAATAAGTTAAATCTCTAAAAAAATGAGAATTTAATGATTGAAAAGAGTTGTGCAAAAAGAAATATTGCTCACCATGCAGATACGCCAAAATGAGTGAAAAGACTAACTAGTTTTTTTTTTCTATTTACCAATTATGTCATGTGTTTTCACAAAGCAAAGCACACATTTGACTAACACAACCAGACAATGCACTTGATAATAATTTACACCTCCCTTTTCCATGTTGTTTTCAAATATTCCGCTGCAACGCATATTACCGATTTCTGAAAAAAATGAATTTATATACCCATGACTCATTTCGCATAATCATGATACAAACTCTTCTATTCTAGAAATTCAAGATCTGCACTTACGAAAGAAACAAGCTATAAAAAGGTCTACTAAGTGTACTACACTTATACATAAGAAAATATAACTAACCATTCTATTTTAATCCAATGCCTATTATGCTATCCAACGTAAACTGGCCTATTCCTTTAGAATTTACACAGTTAACTACATACTTTAGTATTTATACCATACCGTGTTTGACATGCTGTGGTGGTCTAACACATAGAATAACTATGATCTACTCTATCCTCCATAAACACGTCTGATTTTGTATCCGCCCTTTCTCCATACATCAAATCTACAGCGGACTATTGAAAACATCTAGATCATAGTATATATGGACAATTTCTATGAAATATGAAAGCAAAATTATTGAACAGAGTTGAAAACATTGTGGAAAACTGACAAAACATATAGCGCATAAAGGTAAAGGAACTGACATATCCTAACCTATCAAGTTTCTTCTAAACTGGAGATTTCACATCCTTTGGTTGAGAGTTTACCGTATGATAATCAATCAATGAAAACGCCTAACGTTTGATAATCAATCGATGAAAATAATAATTTTCTTGAAAAACGTTCACACAAAATTCTATACAATAGGTACAGAGTCAGTTTACATTGTTATAGGGCGTTCTTCAGAACAACTGTCTTGACCCTTTCCGAAATGCAGCAAATCTGCAGCAGACGACCTTTTTAACACATCCAGGCAAACATATGAAACAATTATTTAAGTGAATGTTAAATTGAATTAGGTAGACAAAATTGTGGCAAAAGGAAAATTAATTGTATACAATTTCTTATTTTTCCACACTATTTTTTAACAAACGTCGTCTGCGGCCGATTCGTCTGCTGATGGAAAAGGGTTAACACTTTTCTACATACAAACAAAACCCGCAACAGACGACCTGTAAATCGTCTTGACCAAACTATGGAAATGGTTAAAGTAAAGTGTAATTATTGAAAAGAGTTGAAACCATTGTGACAAAAGGAAAATTGATCGTTTTGGGCATTTTCCCCTACTCAAGAACAGTTTCAAAACAGACTGTGTCATATATGCACCATAATGTGTGTTACATGAGGTTAACAATGGGTCAACAACACTCATGACCCTTTACCCAATTGAACCAACTCTACCATGTCTCTATTCGTTAACACTTTACTACATATAGACGCTTTCTGACGCCTCTACAACCAACGACCAGGGGCATAGCTAGGGTATACAGAGTGTGTACGCAATTTGGTTAGGGGGTCCGGGGGCAATGTTTTCCCCTCTATATCGTCTGTGGTGATTTCTTGGAGCTTTTCAGTAGCAAAATATGAATGATCTTGATGGTGAAATAAATTTATTTTTTAGGAAATTTTGAGATAGTAAAATGTGTTGCATTTGTAAGTTTTCGTCAAATCTATCAAGTCAGATCAGTTGTTTTATACTTACGCCTACCCCATGTCAAGTTTTTATTGCAGATTTGAACTTTTTAAAATTGGAGTACGGGAGACAATGTGTACGCAGCTGCGTATTTTGCGTACAGTCAGCTACGTGCCTGACGACCTTTAAACAAATTGGGGGATGTGCAATTTCTCAATTTGCCACAACTCCATCCAATGCTGGTTATAGAGTTTAATACGGCAGCTACGGCAGCTCTAAAGGGACACACACATTTTTATAAATTACATACGAATTTTTTTTTATCTCGTGCGCACGAGATAGTATCTCGTTCGCACGACTTAGTATCTCGTTCGCACGACATAGTATCTCGTGCGAACGAGATAAAAACAATCGTGTGTGTGCTTTTAGAGCTGCCTACGGCAACTCTAAAGGGACACACACATTTTTATAAATTACATACGAATTTTTTTATCTCGTGCGCACGAGATAAAAAAAAAATTCGTGTGTGTCCCTTTAGAGCTGCCGTAACTGATATATTGGCCCGGGTTTAAATGTTTACCTATAAAGAAACACATTACTCGACAAGAAAGGAGATATAGCATGACTATGTTAATACAACACAGAGCGGGTTTGCATACGGCTCTGTATATATCGGTGTTGCACGGATTGATTGATTGATTGATTGATTTAAGTTAAACGCCGTTTCAACAATTTGTCAGTCATATTACGGCGGCCAGTTCGCCTGCCTATGTGTTTCCTGTCTCTCACACACTAGTACTCCATACAAGAGTCTTTCCAAGCAACTGGCTGCTTTTCCATATACATTGTTAGTCCCTTGGTGGAAGACGAAATATTCTTGTCGAGTTGACTTTTGTCAAACGTCGGGAAGAATGCTGGCCGAACTGGGATTCAAAGTCACAACCCCTAGATCGACAACCCGCGACGGCCAACTACACAAGCGTCAAGGCCCGGCCGGGTAGCTCAATGGGTAGCGTATCTGACGCGTGATCTGGAGGTCACGGGTTCGATACCCGGTTGCGGCGACATACTTTCGGGCGATTTTTTCCATTGCCTCTCACCTCTGATCTATGTGAGAAAGTAGTCAGTGGCTTCGAAAGAATGTTGTGTAAGTACTGGTGTGGGAAAGCCAGGAAAACATGGGTAGGTGCACTGACCGCCGTGATATGACCAAAGCTGTTGAAAGCGGCGTTAAACTCCAAACAAACAAACAAACAAAAATCATTCGGTTTCAAAGTAACACATGTTGGGGATAATGTTAACCTACATTCATTTCAAGGTTTGTATCTGTCCTTTAACAGGTCATGTTTCACGAACAAAACAGTCAAAGCAGATGTAAAATTTGTTGCTATAGAGGGTTAAACAAAATACCCCAAATGGTATCATCTTTCGCATGTTTATAAATATATTCTGAATTCACATTATAACAACATTATTTTTTGCTTCCTTGAAAAACGAGAGAGTAAAACGGAATAAATTGAAGAACAATCAAAGTCAGATATATATGTGTTTGTGTTTGGCGAAAAAAACAAAACGTGCCCTTTCCCTCATATAGACGCTTTCTGACGCCTCTGCAGCAGACAGCTTTTTGAAAACATAGTGACAAAAGAAGAAATTGCACAAAACGTGCAATTTCTCCTTTTGCCACAGTGTTTTCCACTTTTTGTCATAGGTTATCCATTCAATTATGGAGATTTTCTATTTTTTGACAAAATACGTTCAAAGTCGTCTGCTGCAGAAGAAAGGGTTAAGGTTCTATGACTGATTTGTCCATAATTTGGGTTTAGCTCGACTGTTTTATTGAGAACAAAAGTCGGGGTATTGTGATACCCTTGGCGTCGTCGTCTGTCAGGGGCGTAGCTCCCTTTAGGCACTGTAGGCACGTGCCTACACATCTTTTCTAAAAATGCCCCAAAATGTAGCTGCGGCGATACACATCTGCGTAATGTATCGACCAGATCAGTCTGCGCTGTCCGCGCAGACTGATCCGGCCGACACATTCCGTCCGAGGGGGGATAGATAGAGTAGTGATTCCTGAAACAGAAAATCCACAGGAGGCGAAAAGTGTATATCCGGGTACGCCTGTGTGGCATACTTAGGCCGATCCGGGTCGATACTTTATGCCGAGTCTGCGTAATCGTCACAAAACGTTAACCTAAAATCATAACTCAAATCCCGTTCAACATTTTCAAATGCAACGTGGTTCACATGTTCCTAGGAATAATACGCATGTCTATACCAAGTCACATAACTCTGGCTTTACTACTTATTCAGTAATGCCTCTTGTTCGACTTAGAGAAGAAGACGAGCGCTGGCGTTTTAAGAATCTGTCGAATCCCGATAGGTCGGTCGGTAACGACGTGCCTCACCAAACCAGGGGTCGACCATTGATTAGTTCCTATGATTGTCAAAAGTCAGACTGTGATTTTTTTAACAACAGTATCATTGTCGCAAAAACGTACGTTTTGGCGAAGTTATTTCAAAGGGATGGCTTTTGGTAGCAAAAAGGGTTCAACTCCAATCAATTACATAAAAGTCAACGGAGTTGACGTCGTTCTAAACGCAACTAAATCTAACACTGTACGTCTTCAGTGAAAGCCATTTCACGAAGGGTTTATTCGTCATTGATGCCACCGCAACCTGAAAAGCAATGTCTGCTCAAACATATTGATGGTATCTAGTATCGTGAATCTCAGAGTCACCCGCTCCCGAGCCTAATGCTGAAACTAGTACAGCTAATATCGACTGAGTGGTAAAGTGGTAAGAGAGTCCGCGTCGCGACCGAAATATCAGGGTTCGATCCCCTGTCTGGTCATACCGTAAAATAATGGTAGTAATGACATCGTTTTGGACGTTTAGGATAGCGGGGATAGCAATAAGTTGATTGATTGTTTGATTGGTGTTTTATCCGCTTTCAACTGTAACAAAGTAACAACTCATAATACATTTCAACTGGTTTATTACGAGAGGTACATGTCCCAAACCCCACGGCCAGACTGCCTACTTTCATATGATTTCTAACTGCCTTAGGGGAAGTTAGTCCCTTAATTATTGGTCAGATGTAATCAATCATACCAATCTATGTACAGGTTATCTACGCCTGTCAAAATGTACAGTGCTGTTACCGTGTCACAGAGAAATCTAGTTGATTACATATTTACACAGCATTTTAGTTATATCACGACGTTTCCTGGTTAAGTTACCAGAACGTCTGGTCCATCTATCCTGACACCACCCACTTAGTCGTTATGTTAATCCCACAAGGTGAGCGTCAATGAGGGCAGAACATACTACACCTTTTAAAGTCTTTGGTATGACCAAGTCGTGGATCGAACCAGTGACTTCCCGCATCCGAGGCGAACTCTCTACCACACATCCAAAGAGGCGGTTGTTTAAAATAGCGTACAATGGGTAAGGGTGAACAATTTAACAATGGTCGCACAACTCGATTATCCGTGCATTAACCCGTAGCCATACCATTTCATGAAGACAGTACAAACATATGCAAATCAAAGCACTGAAAGTGCTGACGGCCTTGGGTCTGCAGGAAGGTTAGGGAAGTAGGGTAAAAGTGAGAGGAAATAACAATTGCAGCTTATGTTAATGTATTTATTGTTAAGAAGTTGAAAGATCATATCAGAAATAGTAAATATTAGCCCGTAGCCATACCATCCTTGAAGACAGTAACAATATATAAAAATAAATCGTCTAAATTCTGCCGTATAAAGGTTGAATACATTTTTAATTAACCGATGATGGAATTAATATAACAACAGTCAGTTTGACAATAGATATTTACACACATAATATCGAATATAGAACTTATAAATGTATGAGCCGTTCCACGAGAAAAACATCATTATGGACTCTGCGTAATGAATCGACCCAGATAAGCATGTGCAGTCCGCGCAGCCTAATCCGGGCCGACATATTTCGTCTCAGGGGGATAGAGGTATAGAGTAATTCCTGAAACAGAAAATCCACAGGAGGCGAAAAGTGTCTCTCCGGGTTAGCCTGCGAGGCATGCTTTGGCTGATCCGGGTCATTCATTTACGCATAGTCCACAATGTTAGTTATCTCGGGGAACGGCTCATATGTTTGCCAAAGCACAAACTTTTTGCCATGTTCACAATGCAATGGCAGGTAGGACCGGAATGTTCTTGGCGTTACCCACTCTTGATACAAAGGTTACATTTACCAGCGTGAGAGTTCTCTCCCACCGTACATAGTTAACAAACAATGATAATGAAACATATGAAATAATCGAACATTGTACGATTTATTATTGTAAACATGATAAAAAACATGACAGACAACATAATATTAACACGTGACAACAATCAGCAACCTCTGCTGCAGATGACTTTGTAAACATCGACCTAAGAAAGGGATATCCTCTGAAATTAAAAGGTTTAATTATTGAAAAGAAATCGAAATGAGCATTTTCTACTTTTTCTACTTTTGTCACAATGTTTTTTAAAATTATTTTGCTACAGATGCGTACAAATACGTCTGCAAGTGGGAAAGGGGTATTAACTTAGGCTTGGTAAATCAGTGCATGAGTAACGTTGAAATGATCAATAGATCGACACTTCAAATCTGGTCCTAACCATTGGTCCAAGATAGTTATTATTATAGCCTAAATGGACTGTTTTGTTCAACTATACTGCGATGCTGTTATCCTACGGTGTATATTCCTATCACTTGAAAGAGCGTCCGCCTCGGGTGCAGGTGGTCGCGGGTTCGATCCCTAGCCGGATCATACCAGAGACTTTAAATGTTGGCATTACCACTGACTCGCAGGTATCAGAACAAATGACCAGTAGTACTGGTGACTTATCCATGAACTGAAACAATGTTGAAAGTGGCGTAAACAACTATACATACAAAATCTCTTAAAACAATCATAATTTGGATGACAGTACCTGTAAGTCGTACAAGTATATACATTTGAACAAAGGTCATAATGGGGTTAATTTTGTCGAGTAATACTTTTTATAGACAAGACACTTTTTCGACATCTGTGGATTTTCTGTTTCAGGAATCATTGCTCTATACCCCTATCCCCCTGAAACGGGAATGTGTCGACCCGGATCAGTCTGCGCGGACTGCGTAGGCTGATCTGGGGTCGATACATTACGCAGATGCCATCATGTTGATTTTCTCGCAGGACGGCTTAAATGAAAAAAATAACGACATGTTACAATAAATTTTAAATGAGGTTTAGGTATACTGTACGTAAAAAACAAACTAGGGTACTCATATTTCTTTAACTGTGTTTAAAACCGCATACCCTGATGTGTATTCAGATTGTTCTTACCGATTTCTCGAGTCGTTCTCTGGGTCGAAACATTACGCAGATGCCCTTAAGTTGGTTTTCTCGCGGGGACGGCTCAGTTGTGTAATTTGCTCGTTTATATTATTGATGTCAATACCTCCGAGGGAATCAGCTGTGGTCGAGAAGCTCGGGCCTATAGGTTCGATCCCCATTCGCGTCGGTGACGGTGCAATGTCCTTTGGGAAGACACATATCCTAGCCCAGACCTGAATTGTTTACCCAGGGATCAAGAATAAGTAAACTGTCGCCGTAATATAAAAGAAATAATGTTAAAACCGGCCTAAAATCCCGATAAAAAACAACAACAAATCAATAGTCGGTTTTTATCGTGACGTGGCCCTTTTAGTGGAGCCACGTCACGCATTTTTGGGAGCCACGTCACGCATGTGGCATCCACGTCACGCATTTGGCATCCACGTCACGCAATTTGGGAGCCACGTCACGCAATTTGGGAGCACGTCACGCATTTGGGAGCCACGTCACGCAAATGGTAGCCACGTCACGCAATTTGGGAGCCACGTCACGCAATTTGGGGTATTGTTGCATCTCCGTAATCAGAGCACATACCAGAAATAGGGGAGTGAAACAAATGGGGCTACAACTCCAGTTCATATTTGTCAGATGTTACATCATAGTATACTAGTATACTACATGTAAGCGATAGTTAAACTCGTGAAAGACTGTGCGTACATGTATGTTCAGGTTCAAATGAGTCTTCACTGTTCGTATATGCATATGATTATTCACTGTTCGTATATGCATATGATTATTCACTGTTCGTATATGCGAATCAGTCTTCAATTTTCGTATATGCAATTAAGTTTTCACTGTTCGTATATGCAATTAACATTTCACTGTTCTATATGCAATTAAGTGGTCACTGTTCGTATATGCAAATGAGTATTCACTGTTTGTATATGCAATTAAGTTCTCATTGTTCGTAAATGCAATTAAGTTTCCACTGTTTGTATATACAATAAAGTTTTCACTGTTCGCATATGCAATTAAGTTTTTACTGTTCGTATATACAATTAAGTTTTCACTGCTTGTATATACAATTAAGTTTTCACTGCTTGTATATACAATTAAGTTTTCACTGTTCGTATATGCAAATAAGTTTTCACTGGTCGTATATGCAAATGAGTATTAACTGTTCGTATATGCACTTCATTCCTCACTGTTCGTATATGCAATTATGTTGTCACTGTTCGTATATGCAAATGAATATTCACTGTTCGTATTTGCACTTAAATTCTCACTGTTCGTATATACAATTAAGTGTTCATGTTTGTATACACAATTAAAGTTTCACTGTTCGTATATGTACTTAAGTTCTCACTGTTCGTATATCAATTGAGTATTCACTGTTCGTATACACAATGGAGTCTTTACCGTTCGTATACACAATCGAGTCTTCACTGTTCGTATATGCACTTAAGTTCTCACTGTTCGTACATACATTTAATTTCTCACTGTTCGTACATACATTTAATTTCTCACTGTTCGTTTATGCAATTGGTTATCCACGTTTAATAAATATGAAAACGGGCTTTCACCGCTCGTGTATGCAATAAGACCCCGATTGCCAGACGCGATTCAGTCATATTCTGATTAATTCTCGCTTCTTGCCGTTCTTTGATCGACTAAATGAAGGAATACCCCTACAAGTAGTTGTGGTAGCTCACACAGGGTAAGCAATGAAGCACCTAAATACAAACCGACCGTGCCACCCAGGTCGGATAAGAACCGAGACAAAGGGTAGCTGGGTATTTGTTTGATTTCCTTGTGGTGTGCATCGGGAAAACGTAGCTTAATGAGCGCGGCATTTGACATAACCCACTTATCACTACCAACGTAGTCAGTGCACGTGTCACGCCAATACATGCACAGCCATCTTTTGTTAGCATTGGATAGAGCTGTTTTGGTTTTGGAAACGATATATCGTTTCATGTGACAGCGTGGCTTGCATGGAAATTCTTTGTATTTAATAGTCTGTATCTGTTTAAATAAGCAATCGGTCGTGTTTCCTGCACAGGGTGAGAAATTGCGATAAGCTTCGTTAATCTTGTTCTTGGTGTACATTTTAGATGCTACACATCCACATTTCGCAATTAATATGTTGTTTAGGTGAATCAAGCGACAACGATCTTGTGTGTATTTCAAACCTGTTGTCTGATAAAATCCATCCTCATCATCTTGACAATGACTATACTTGCCACTCAGTCGATGAATTATTTCCAACGACAAATCTGCTTCTACTTGATGACCGGGTTCGAGATCGAAATAAAAATCTGTGTATGAAACTGGATTGACACCTACTTCTCTGAAAAATAGCCAAACGGCTCGGTCAGCATCTCTTTCGATATATTCATCTGAATGCATATTGACGTAGATGTCAACTCCTTGGAAATTTTCTTCAAGGGGTTTTGGGTAAAGCGTGTAACAGTTTCCCACTGTTGTACTCGGGTATAAAGAATATGGTGTCTTCGATTGTGTCGAGAGTATTCGAAAATCTAAAAAGAAAGACAAGTACAATTTCATAGAAATGTACAGTGACAATTGAATGTGGGAATTTATGATGACTGAATTTGTATATATTCGCGCAATCTAATCAGTGCGGGACCAGTAGACTGTTAAGTATATCTAATGTTGCTAGAACCAACAAGGCCATAGGTCATTAGTGTAATCACAGATAAACTGAAAAAGAATGCAATGTGATGCGTTGGTCATTTATTGGGAGTCTATATGACAGCAGCGTTAGGCAGAAACAATGGTGGTCTGGATCGTTTGTCAAGTAATATAATTCATACTACGGGTAAATTACCAAGCAATTGGACAACATGTGCATAAAAAAGTGTCAGTATTTGATTCCAATAAATACCGAGGCATTGCCTTAATAGATATATTCAGTAAACGCCACGCATAACATTTTCTGTAAAAGTTCAGAGGCGCAATCCGGATTCTTCCGACGAGGATACTCGACCATTGATTACGCATTTGTTCTATAGTCTCGTATGTAGAAAAGGAAAACCATCATATGTCGCTTTTATATAGACTTTAAAAAAGCGTTCGATTCGGTCAATCATTCGAACTTATACATTGCCCTCCAACGAAAAGGCATCATATGTAGAGTATTGATATCTATTCAAAGTATCTATAAGGAAATAAAAACATGTGCTAAACATGGAACGATTTATCAGATATGTTTCATAGTCCGATCGGTTTACACCAGGGTTGTAATATGAGCCCATTTTGTTCTCCCTGTTTATTGACGAATTGCATACAATTATATCGGAATGTGGCGCAGCAGGTATTCAGTTATATCCTTTTAATTGCTGACGATGTAGATCATTTAGTTGACACTGTATTAGGTTTGCAAAACCAGTTAAACACGCTCCATGTTTACATTCCAGATTGGAGTCTTACAGTTAATGCATTAAAGTCCAAAAGAAGGCGGTACAGTCTCTAAGTCAGGAAAAGGGGTTATATAAAAGAAAAGGGGTCTATAATGGAACTCAAATGGAATGTGTAAATTATTTCTCGTATATTGGAGTTCCTTTTACAAGTAAACTTTCGTTATTTAAAATGGCAGCTTATATGGCAATTAAAGCTAAGCGTGTGCTTAACTGTGGCCTTTAATGATTGCATCATATGTCTCCAATGTCACATAAAATGTTCTTCAAAATATTTGATTGCAAATTTACTCCGATCTTACCGTACGGGTGCAAAGTGTGGTACGAATAAACTAGATTGTATTGAAAGAGTCCATCTATAAGCTTGCAAACGTTATATATATGCTCCACTACGGGACATTTGAACGCCGACCTGAAATACCGAGCTAGGCCATCGTTGTTCGAAGTTTTAAAGCAAACTGAACGCCGACCTGGAATACAGAGCTCGGCCATCGGTATTCGAATTTGTATAACAATTTGAACGCAGACGTGGAAGATACAGGTCGGCCATCAGTGTTCGAATTTATATAGCAAACTAAACGCCGACCAGGAATATTGTTCGAATTTATATAGTAAACTGAACAGGAATATGGAGCTAGGCCATCGGTGTTTGAATTTCTTAGCAACTTGATTGATTGATTGACTGACTGCGTTGTTACGCTTTTTCAACACGTTTTCAGTCACATCACGGTATCCAGTTTACATATATTCATGTGTTTCCTGGTATCCTGACACAAGCACTCCACACAACAGACTTTCCAAGGAAATGGCTACTTCTCCACATATACAGTGACTTGTGTCCAACAGCGAGAAGACTGTTGGCGAAGCTGAGGTTCGAACTCACAACCACTGGGTTGGCTGTCCGCGACGCTAACGACTGAGCTACCGGGCTAGGTTAACAATTTGAACTCCGGCCTGGAAGACAGAAGTCGGCAATCGCAGTTCATATTTATACCTGGAATACCGAGCTCGGCCATCAGTGTTCGAATTATATAGCATGCTGAAGCCGACCTGGAAGACCCAGGTCAGCCATCGTTAGCTCGAATTTATAAAGCAAAGTAAGCAACCTGAAATACCGAGCTCGGCCATCGAATTTATATAGCAAACAGAACGCCGACCTGGAATATCGACCTTCATATCACGGAAGCCAGTTCACTTATGCATGTGTTTCGTGGCTTGCTAACACCAGTACTCAACAAAACCAGAAACAGACTTTCCAAGGAACTGGCTATTTTTCCATATTACTGATGACACGAATGACGATCTTCACAGCGACGTTTGTCGAACGTGGGAAATAATACAAGCCGAGCTCAGGTTTAAACTCACAATCACTTGATTGACTGCTCGCGACGCTACATACAGAGCTACCGGAGCACGTCTAGCAATTTGAATGCCGACATGGAAGATCGAACTCGGCATTCGGTATTCTAATTCATATAGCAATTTGAACTCCGACCAGGAATACTGAACGCGGCCATCGGTATTCGAATTTGTATAGCAATTTGAACGCCGACCAGGAATGTATAGCAATTTGAACGCCGACCGGGAATACCAAGCGCGGCCATCGGTATTCGAATTGGTATAGCAATTTGAACGCCGACTTCGAATACCAAGTTCGGCCATGGGTATTCGAATTTATATAGCAAACTGAACACCGACCTCGAATACCGAGCTCGGCCATGAGTGCCCGATTTCATATAGCAAACTGAACGCCGACCGAGCTCGGCCATCGATACTCGTATTGGTATAGCAATTTGAACGCCGACGAGGAAGACCGAGCTCGGCCATCGGTATTCGAATTGGTATAGCTATTAATACGCCGACTTGGAAAACCGAGCTCGGTCATCGGTATTCGAATTGATTTAGCAAACTGAACGACGTCCTGGAATATCAATCTCAGCCATGGGTGTTAGAATTTCACAATCGCGCACCCAAGGCGATCGTTCTACCACTACATAACCGGGGCGTTTCCAAGCATTAGTACCAACACGGAGTAAATAATGTTTAAATAACAAGGTGTACTGATCAACTAATGTTTAAATCAGCTAAATTGGTTTGCATCTTATTAATGTCAAACAATCAATCAAATTACACTAAAACATTTGCGTGTTTCCCAAAAGAATAAACTTTTCGAACATTGATGGCCGAACTCAATATTCAAGATCGGCGTCCAGTTTGCTTTATACATTCGAACATTGATGGCCGAGCTCGGTATTTCAAGTCGGCGTTCAGTTTGCTTTATAAATTCGAACATTGATGGCCGAACTCGATTCCAGATCGGCGCCCAGTTTGCTTTATAAATTCGAACATTAATGGTCGAACTCGATATTCCAGATCGGCGTCCAGTTTGCTTTATAAATTCGAACATTGATGGCCGAACTCGGTATTCCAGATCGGCGTCCAGTTTGCTTTATAAATTCGAACATTGATGGCCGAACTCGATATTCCAGATCGGCGTCCAGTTTGCTTTATACATTCGAACATTGATGGCCGGACTCGGTATTCCAGGTCGGCGTCCTGTTTGCTTTATAAATTCGAACATTGATGGCCGAGCTCGGTATTCCAGGTCGGCGTTCAGTTTGCTGAATACACTCGAACACCGATGGCCGAGCTCGGTGTTCCAGGTCGCCATTCAAATTGCTATGCGTTCTCTGTTAGGTCAGTCGGTAGAGTCGCGAGCTATCAATCCAGAGGTTGTGAGTTCGGACCCCAGCTCGGCCATTATTTACCGACGATCGACAAAAGTCTTCCACCAATGGGATATCAGTCTATGTGGAAACGTTGCCGGTTCCGTGGAAAGTCTGATGTGTGGAGTACTGAAGTGGGAATGCCACGATAAAGATGAATATGTGAACTGGTCGCCGCAATAAAACTGGACAATTGTTGAAAACGGCGTTAAACCCCACTCAATCAATCAATCAGCTTGCTTTATAAATTCGAACACCGATGGCCGAGCTCGGCGATCAAATTGCTATACAAATTCGAAAACAGATTGCCGAGCTCGGACTTCCAGGACGGCGTTCAGTTTACTATACATATTCGAAGATCGATGACCTAATTCGGTATTCCAGCTCGGCGTTCAAATTGATATATAAATTCAAAGACCGATGGCCGAGCTCGGTATTCCAGGTAGGCGTTCAGTTTGAAATATAAATTCGAAGACCGATGGCCGAGCTCGGTATTCCAGGTAGGCGTTCAGTTTGAAATATAAATTATAATACCGATGGCCGAGCTCGGTATTCCAGGTAGGCGTTCAGTTTGAAATATAAATTATAATACCGTTGGCCGAGCTCGGTATTCCAGGTAGGCGTTCAGTTTGAAATATAAATTATAATACCGATGGCCGAGCTCGGTATTCCAGGTCGGCGTTCAGTTTGCTAAATAAATTCGAACACAGATGGCCGTGCACGATGTTCCAGGTCAGCTTTAAAATTGCTAGCCCTCCCCCAATATCTCATTCTGTAGCGTCGCGGGCTGTCAATC
This sequence comes from Serripes groenlandicus, assembly GCA_031761405.1. Classification (NCBI taxonomy): domain Eukaryota; kingdom Metazoa; phylum Mollusca; class Bivalvia; order Cardiida; family Cardiidae; genus Serripes; species Serripes groenlandicus. The sequence goes on along the minus strand of JASEVX010000005.1, from coordinate 61,780,933 downwards.
TTGTGGTTGTAAGTTAGAACCACAACTCGCCCAGCATTCTTTCCGACGTTCGACAAAAGTCACTGTGACAAGCGGCATTCGTCTTACTCGATTGGGATAACAGTATATGTGGATAAGTGGACTATTGGAGTTAGAGTTGCATGAAACAAATAAATAGGTGAACTGACTGACGTAATATGACTGAAAAATTGTTTAAAACGGCGTAAAACTCCAATCAATCAAGCAATCAATCAGTTTGCAATATAAATTCGAGCACCGATTGCCGAGCTCGATATTCCAGATCGGCATTCAGTTTGCTATATAGATTTGAACACTGATGGCCGATGACCAATGATATACATGTACATACCGTCAGACCACTTGATAAAGTCCGTAATGTTGTCGTAGCTCAGTGACACTCTCTCATTAATCGGAAGAGCATTTATTGCCTCGATAAGTTCCGAACTCATAAATGAATCATTGTTAATGAAGTAAGGGTGTTTCGATAAGACGGGATGTTTCTGAACCTTGCTCTTCAAGAAGCCGTGGTGATTACATATGGTGACCTGTGGATACGTCAATTCACCGTGATGGATCTCGAACAACGTAGACACCGGGTAACTGAAGTATTCTGTAAATATGCCTATAGACTGCCACACTACCAATACAAATCCAGCTGAAAGACAAAAACGAGAAGGCATTTGCAACCAGTGTTGTATCAGATCATGAAGTGCACCCGTTTGATTTTACGATCAGGTGCGTAGCACCCTTTAGGCACTGTAGGCACGTGCCTACACATTTTTTCTCAAAATGCCCCAAAATACAGCTGCGGCGATAGACATCTGCGTAATGCATCGACCAGATCAGCCTGCGCTATCCGCGCAGACTGATCCGGCCAACACATTCCGTCTTAGGGGGATAGATGTATAGAGTAGTTATTCCTGAAACAGAAAATTTACGGGAGGCGAAAAGTATCTATCCGGGTAGGCCTGTGTGGCATGCTTAGACTGATCCGGGTTGATACTTTACGCAGAGTCCACATTGTTGATTTTCTCACGAGACGGCCTACACATTGATTATTCTAAGCTACGCCCCTGGCGATGCACTGATCTCCCATTTGTCCAAGCAGTATCCATGTTAGACTCTTCAACATCGAGGCGCATGCAGGTCTATTGCCACACTTGTTATACTTACGTTAAGGTTGTTTTTTCAAGTATCCATGTTAGACTCTTCAACATTGAAGCGCAGGCAGGTCTATTGCCACACTAGTTATACTTACGTTAAGGTTGGTTTTCCAGTATCCATGTTAGACTCTTCAACATTGAAGCGCAGGCAGGTCTATTGCCACACTAGTTATACTTACGTTAAGGTTGGTTTTCCTTGGTAACCAATTATTTGAGTTTGACTCCAGGAAAACGAACCCAAGTATATGTGGGACAGTGTAGATAAAGATCATTTTTCGCCCTAACGCTATCATCTTCAAGTATATATTGTAAAACATACGTTTCTTGAAGGTTGTCGTTAGTGTTTCTAGTCCAGAGCAGAGCCAGATTAGACTGCAGCGATGCCCAGACCTGGTCAGGATTTAAACTGGTTGCAAGTACCTAATACAGTAGTCACACTACTACGTGTTAGAGAAGCTTATATCTAGCGTATAAACAATCATAAAATAATGTCAACTTGACATATCACAGCGAATGACCGGCTAATGTCCAGCGTTCTCGACTTATGCTGAACGTATGAGTAGCATATGAGAAACCTATGCGCAGCGCAGGTAATTTTTTTGGCTTTGGACGATGATGGTCAGGATGATGTTGTAGATGAATTCTTCTTGCCTCTACCTCGGCTTCTGACATACTTCTCGGTTGCTGTCTTCTTCGTTTTCTTGAATGCATTACTGTATAAATCAGCGCCGTATTTATACAGAACGTCACGTGATCGTCGGCAACGCGCCGAGCGCGCTGCGCATAAGTTTCCCATAAGTTACTCTTAAGTCGAGAACGCTTTTTTTGGTTTTACTAAACTATTTACACTTTTCTCAAATGATTATTTTATTAAGGGCACACATTGACTTCATGAATTTCAGTCATGTCATGTATAGTGGTCTCGTTTTTTTGGTTTTACTAAACTATTTACACTTTTCTCAAATGTTTATATTATTAAGGGCACACATTGATTTCATGAATTTCAGTTATGTCATGTATAGTGGTCTCGTTTTTTTGGTTTTACTAAACTATTTACACTTTTCTCAAATGATTATTTTATTAAGGGCACACATTGACTTCATGAATTTCAATTATGTCATGTACAGTTGTCTCGCTTTTTGGGTTTTACTAAACTATTTCCACTTTTCTAAAATCTTTATTTCATTAATTTAACCTACACTATATGAATTACCTTACACATGTTAACTTTGTTGCAACATTATGTAATTTTTTTTATATTTATGCAAATAAAGAAATTGATTTGAATTTAATTGTTAATGAGAAGATGAAAGGGACCTAGAAATTAGACATAAGAAAGTAAAGGGCACACATTGACTTCATGAATTTCAGTTATGTTATGTACAGTGGTCTCGCTTTTATTTAAACTTAACTATACGTATTACCTAACAAATGTTAACTTTGTTTCAACATGTAAAATGTTTTATATTTATGCAAATAAAGAAATTGAATTGACATGAACTGTTAATTTGAAGATGAAAGGGACCTAGAAATTAGACATAATAAGAAAGTAATCGATCTACTTAGTAAATATATATATAAAAAAAAAACCACTAAGGTTAATCTATAAAAGTTTTTTAAAGAAATATGGCATGAATCTATATATTTTCGAGTTAAGCTGCTTCAAATGTGTTGTTAAATGTTAAATGTAACGTAACATTATTCACATTATGTTATTTGAGGTTAATTGGCATTTTGGAAATATCACAGTTTCACCAAACTCGAAAAACAATATCTATCACTAAATAATTCAAGCTAACATTTAAAGCGTCAACTCAGTTCTGATATGATGAATTGTGTATTTTAATTTCATACAGAAATATAATTTGCATTGGCTAGCAATCACAAACAACGACGCTAGACCTATCTGTGATACGTTGCGACCAGCGATGACCCAGATCATCATGCGTTTTGGTACAATTTGACTGGCGTATTCCTTATTTACCTGCTAATTGTTCAAGCTGCTGAACATTACTTTGGGAACACGAGAAAGCATTTACGACCAGTGTAGGGCCAGATAAACATGCGCCTCGGTACAATCTGACTTGCGTATTCCTTATTTACCCGCTAGTTGTTCCAGCTGCTGAACATTACTTTGGGAACACGAGAAAGCATTTACGACCAGTGTAGGGCCAGATAAACATGCGCCTCGGTACAATCGGACTGGCGTATTCCTTTTGTACCCACTAATAGTTCAAGCCGCTGAAAATTACTCTGGGAACAAAAGAAAGCATTTACGACCAATGTATAATCAGATCAACATGCGCCGTAGTACAATCTGACTGGCGAACTCCTTATTTACCTGCTAATTGTTCAAGCCGCTGAACATTACTTTGGGAACACGAGACAGCATTTACGACCAGTGTACATTCAGATCAACATACTTATTTGTAGAGAATATGCTTTAATACAACTTTTGTGTAAATGTCTTTTTATTTGCTGATTTTCGGTAATACAACTGAACATAGCATAGTTTCCATGTTTGAGGAGAGCAATAGACATACCTAATTATATTCTTAAGATGCCTTTTACCTCCGGTCCAATAAAATATGAGCCGTCTCACGAGAAAACCAACATTGTTGAATTCGTAATGTATCGACCCGGATCAGCATAAGCATTCCTCGCAGGCTAACCCGCACATACACTTTTCGCCTCCTGTTTATTTTCTGTTTCATGAATCATTACTCTATACCTCTATTCCCCTGTGACGGAATGTGTCGGGTTAGGCTGCACGGACTGCGCAGACTACGCAGGCTGATCTGGGTTGATACATTACGCAGAAGCCATAATGTTGGTTTTCTCGCGAGACGGCTAATATATATAGAATTGCTCACAATGAAATAAATAATCAAACATAAATTGAATGACCCTTTCAACAAATAAAAACTTATTTGTTTATATAAAAATAATAAATTTGTGAAAGCATTCCTTAAAATCATACATCTTTAAACAAAATCAAAAATGTTTAGACAGGGAATAGAGTTCTTCTAAAATGATCCACTTTTGACGACTTGACAAAAGTACATTTTACAGAAATTTTGATATAAATTAAAAATGATTATGGTTTGGTCTGAATGGAATATCATAGCAGCAGACGCCATTTGAAAACATTGTTGTTAAAAGAGAAATTGGTTGTAGAGAAATAGAGTATGATTCCTGAAACAGAAAATCCACAACAGGCGAAACATATCTGCCCGGATTAGCCTGCTTAGGCTGATCTAGATCGATACATTACGCAGAGTCCATAATGTTGGTTTCCTCGTGGAACGGCTCACTTTATGAAATTATTCTTGGTATGATGGTATGATAATAGGAACATAGGCGCTTGGGAAAAGGTATGCAGACATTTCCGACAAGTGTAGATTCATATCAGCCTGTGTATTCGCGCAATTCTATCAGGTTCGGAGATATTTGCCAATGCGTCAACGGTGTACTAAACAATCCTCTAAAAGGGATTCGGACAATCAATCAGACTGTTTGAATGTGTTGGCCGATCTGGATCTACACCTGTTGTATCTGTCCGAAGGCCTTTTTTCCTACGTGGAAGTTCGTTTGAGTTTACCTGCCATAAAGAGGCTCCAGAACACCTTAACCCACGCGTGAGTCGCTGTTGATGTTATATTTGGTAATCCATGCAGTGTGCTGTCAGCCGTGAGTCCTTTTACATACTCCCACACTCCCCTCCGATTGGTCAAGATGGAACTGCTGTCTGATTGTTTGTCTTCGATCCCATCATTTGAAATAGCATTGCATGAGTTGTCGTGTTCACTTTGTTCAGGTAGTATTATCGCAGTTTCAATGACTTCGTGTTCACTTTGTTCAGGCAGTATTATCGCAGTTTCAATGACTTCGTGTTCACTTTGTTCAGGCAGTACTATCGCAGTTTCAATGACTTCGTGTTCACTTTGTTCAGGCAGTACTATCGCAGTTTCAATGACTTCGTGTTCACTTTGTTCAGGCAGTACTATCGCAGTTTCAATGAATTCGTGTTCACTTTGTTCAGCCAGTACTATCGCAGTTTCAATGACTTCGTGTTCACTTTGTTCAGGCAATACTATCGCAGTTTCAATGAATTCGTGTTCACTTTGTTCAGGCAGTACTATCGCAGTTTCAATGACTTCGTGTTCACTTTGTTCAGGCAGTACTATCGCAGTTTCAATGACTTCGTGTTCACTTTGTTCAGGTAGTATTATCGCAGTTTCCATGACTTCGTGTTCACTTTGTTCAGGTATTATTATTGCAGTTTCAATGACTTCTGGAGCATGAGTACTGCTATTTGTTCTAAGAAGGACGTCTGCAGTTTCTGCCATTGTCAACGTGTTCGATTATGTGCGCCTTAGATTTTCCATAGAGTGCTCGTTACGAGCTGACGTACCTGAATATATTGTTAGCAAATCACATTATTGCAATTGACACTGAAAGAGGTAAGCAGGGATATAACCTTTTGACTTTGAAATACTTGTAAACGCTTCGATATTCATACAATTGTATATAAATGACATTATTTGATCTTAAAGGTTTCAGTATTGCATGATAAAGTGTAGCTTATTCTTAGCAGATTTCTTCCCTCTGATGAGAGATCGAGGGCTCGATCCCTGACCAGGTCATACAAAATACTTTTCTTATTTTTTAGATATACTTCCTTGATAGCAATGTGGGTGTTATGCATTGCATACTCAATTGGTAGGCTTTTTCTTTTGTTCCTTTTATAGTTAAAGTATGTATTTTTTGATGATGTCAATATATATCAGCTCACTACGCATACTTTTTCAGAAAACTTTGTTCCGTTGTACTTATTAACGGAAAAGGAATTAAGCATATTCAAAAAAATAACCACAGTGCTGAAAGTACTCAAGGTATAATTGAGATCGGTTTAGAGGAGATGCAGAAGTGCATATAGAAATAGAAATATAGAAATAGAAATTTAAAATACCGACCATGACAGACAAGTAATGATGCATCCAGCCAGAATGAAGTATTTCCAAGATGATAGATTCGTGTTGGTGTTGTGAACATTAATTGACGCCAAATCTGAATATGTCATTCGGGCCACAAGGTACTTTTCTTAATAATCATATTACCGAATAGCTCTATGGAAATCCCACCAGGAACATTTATCTCAGTACAGTGTATTCCTAGTTATTGACTGTTCTAAACCAACTGATGCATTCAGAGTATACAATCTGTTAATGAAATATATTAATGTTTACAATGATAACAGAAAACTTAGAAGTGTAATCTACCAAAACAGTTTTGAATGATTTTCTGGTTGTTCATCTCCAATATTATACTTTACTTTTAGTATCTTGTAAACGAAATTGATTGCAAGCTTCTATTTTTACAAAACATTTGTATAAAAAGGAACAGATTAATATGAAAAGGCCTAAACAAAAACAATGTAATAATGTACAAAAGAGTTTTGCATCTCCAAAACAAAGGGCACACGTGGGCCTGAGTGGATCAGCTGAGTTATATCTAGGTAGCATATGTGTTATTGCTAATATCGGAAAAATTAAATCAAGAGCGTGAACAAAATTGCAAGGAGTGGACACTGTAAATGAAACTTATCAATAAAGGACATTGGTTATGATATTACATCTTTGTTATATCTAGGTATCATATGTGTTACTGCTAATATCGGAAAAAATTAAATCAAGAGCGTGAACAAAATTGCAAGGAGTGGACACTGTAAATGAAACTTATCAATAAAGGACATTTGTTATGATATTAAATCTTTGAACAGTGTGTATGAGAACTACCAAAGTAACATTCCATTGAAGTTTGGTTGAATGGAGTCCAATGGTTTAGGAGGAGATTTTGTTTAAAGCTTAACGTTCATTTTACCCCTTTTTTGATACAGCATGGCAGCTATATTTTCAAACGGGTGTCCCGGGTTCGATCCCTAGTCGCGACACAACGATCATGGTGGAATGCCTTTAGGCAAGGCTCATTTTCTAGCCTAGTACTGGTTTGTTTACCCAGGGATCATGAATAAATGAACTATCGCCGTGATATAGCTGAAATAAAGTTGAAAGCGGCGTAAAACCCCAATAAATAAATAAATAAATATTTTCAAACCAATTAAAGGAACATTTCCGCTAAATTACAAATGTATCCTGAAATCAGACAAACAATTTAATAGAAATTGGATATATTAAGTTTTGCCCTTTCTGAAGCCGCGACTCGCTGCCTTTTTTTCCCCTACCAAATAATATTATTAACATGTTTCGTAGAGAATTACTGAACGGAGATTTCTACTAAATAATCTTGGAATCGAACAAGCGGATTTAGAGGTGAAGAATTTAAAAAATTGGGTATTTCACTCCCTTTCTGATACCGCACGAACAAGTTCTACATATATCTTTGAACGTAATCACGAAAAGGACTGCCAAAAGATTATTTCTGTGACGTGTTTTTGTTAATCTGGTGGATAAGGATGAGATGTCGTTTGAAGCTAAAAGTTCAATTTTCCCCTTTTCAGATGCCACCTGGTTTCTATGACTTCTAACCAATCAATAATACTTAAATATATGTAGGGGTCACTGAATTAACAGTTCTGCTAAATTATCTTGAAATCTGCAGACAAGCACTTTCACCCTTTCTGATGTAAGAGCAAGTTTTCCGTAGAAAATAAATATACCACGTAATTACTTCTTTTGCCACAATATTTCCAAAAGTAATCTGCTGCAAAGGCGTCACAAAAGGTCTGCATTTGGGTAAAGGTTAATATCTCTTAATATACTTATGATGTTACCTTTAATGAGTGGACTTTTGTTACTTATTTGACCTTTGCTTATGTTTGCATTCGTTTTTTGCACTTTTTTGTTGGCGTACTGAATTTGGTAAAATGGTGTTTTCAGTCATTTACATCACGTGGCTTCAAAACTTCACATGAAACTATGGTAGTCTTGCTATCGCAATTCTACCAACAATAAGTACATTCTATGTCTGTAAAAATGATTTAACTCTGAAAAAAACAACAACAAAAAAACCCATAAAACCTTAAAACAGTAGTTATAGCTTTCCCTCTTTGACACTCATTATGGCGTTAGCATTACTACTAACTTGATGACTAACTTGTCAGGATGAATGGAACAGTAGTATTGGTAACTTACCAAGAAACGCCGTGATATAACTGAAAAAAATGTTGGGTGGCGGAAACAACATACAAACAATCATTGCGTTAATTCATGCCTTGTGATTTCTTTTTTCCAATAGTTCCTGCATGTTTACATTATCAAACTTTTATGTATCACTTAATTTATCATTTTTTCGTTGCAGTGTATGCGAGTATTTCATCGGTCTTTCTTTGATTGTTATATTACGGCAAGCTTTGGTTTTGCTCCAGTTGGTTTATTTTCAGAGGAGTATAGAATAAACACACTCGCACAGCATAAAATGTCCCGTTAATATTGTGGACATTGATTACCCGCGGGCTCATGAATACAAATATCAATCGGATTGATTGATTGGTTGTTTAGTGTTTTATGCCGCTTTCAACATGTTATCATTTATATCACGGCGTTTCCTGCGTAAGTTACCACCACTACTACTGGTCCATTCATCCTGACACTAGCCAGTCAGTCGTATTGCTTACCCCGCAACCCTGAGCGCCAAGGAGGGGGAAGCCCATTACTACCATTTTTGGCAGGTGATCATTATGTAATAATCTCCTTCCTTTGCGTTTGTATCATGGAAACGAAATTAACGGACATCAACAAACCATTGAATGATTAATTATATACTTTATTTTATTTTAAATCAATATCTATCCTTAAGTAGTACTTTCCGTGATGGATTCTAAATGTTTTCAAAATCGTCTCCAACAAATTTCATAAAACATTGTGGGATAAGGATCATTGTATTCTACTGATGAAAGCGTAATTCCGAAATAAATAAACAACAAGTGCTTGTGTAATTTTTATATTATATTAGTTTTAATTCTTTCATTTATTGTTTTAATACAATTTTACCTATTCTGAAACTTCTGAAAAATGAAGAAGTTTTAATTACTTAATTCTTTGCTTGTGTTATTTTCCAACCTTTTTCCTATCGTTTGTTCCTATCCACATATCCTAACCATGATCTGTGCATACCTTGCATATATGTCATTACCCCCATCTGCACCTGACTGACATCCCTCTAAAATCATAAATTCACATTCCAGCAGTACTTTCAGTACTTTGATTAAAGGCTTAAAATCAATCGCACAACTGCACTCGAAAATAATTATATAAGCTACCGACTAGACTGATTGTATAAGACAGCTGCCCTATATACACCACCAACCAAGTGCTTAACACACAGCTGCGCTATATACACCACCAACCAAGTGCATAACACACAGCTGCGCTATATACACCACCAACCAAGTGCATAACACACAGATGCGCTATATACACCACCAACCAAGTGCATAAGACACAGCCGCGCTATATACACCACCAACCCACGAACCGTGTCTACCTACGTTCCAGTTCAGTGGACCGAAAGATGTATGCATGTTTTCCGTTTTTTACAACAAATATACCCCAGCATTTTCATATATATTCTAATGTGTCTCTTTAACCCTTTCCAACATACAACACACCTGCAGCATCTTTGAAAAGATGTATTCAAACATATAGAAACTCTCAATAAATGAAAGAACAACTATTGAATAAAGTTGTGGCAGGAGACATTGCTCATCAATAGCAATTTTTCTTTTTGTCACAATGCTTTCAAAAGTCGTCTGCTTCAGAAACGTCAGAAAGCGTCTGCATGGGGGGAACCCATTTACAACTTCCATACCAGTTACCATACATTATTACTAGCCAAAAACGATTTTCCTTTCTCATATTAAATGAAATAAAATTTAGTTCGAATGTAATTGAGCAGTGCTCCAGGAAAACCAACATTAGCGTAATTATAACACGTGTAGAGAAAGACGTACCTGTGCAAAAATGTTTAAGGATCCGAATTAATACTTCTTCTTTACAGAAGATTCTTTCTTGAAACTTTCCTCTAACTGTGCAGAGTCAGATCAGACAGCATGAATGCGAGGTTGTTCCGTATCGTGACTGGTCTCTCATGCCTTACGGTTGGTTTTCGCAGAGCTACGCTTTATCATCATTTCTTTCTCACCTTACTGCTGAAAGTGTCACTGTGCAATGTGATTATTTTAAATTACCACCACCAACTGTACCAGGAATATTAATGTTCTATTGCTCTCGTCGGTTTTATGAGCTGATATCTGACATTTCAACTAAAAACTGCAATATGACATTCTTACACAAATCGCTACGCATATTCCCTGTACGAGTTGGTGTCTCATTGCGACCACATTGGTGTTTCTGTAACTGGAGTTACTTCGCATCCTTATTGTTGCAAGTATCTAACTAAGATGTGTACGTTCATCCGCCCTGGCCGAGTGGTAATGGTGCATTATTTCCGACCAACCCTTCTGGGTTCGATTTCCACTCACGGAGGTCATGTTGGAGAGCCCATGGGCCTGGAACATTTCTCTAGCATATTACTGGTTTGCATCCGGCAAGGGATCATTACAACGTTTGCTGTCATGATATTAAAAACGTTGTTGAAACCATTACACAAACAAACACTGTCTCTTTTGTTTCCAAAAGCTTAAGTTTGTATATGTTATGTGTTATTAATATGTCTATTTTCATTGTGTTAGGATTTATTTTCAGGCGACTTATAACCCCGTTGGGCCGGGTTAGGGGAATGTTAACGTATTCTTGTTTTAATGTATTCTTGTGTCATGTATCGTATGCAGAAGTCACTACAATAAATGGTTTCTTTTTCAACATTCCTGTCTCAAACTTTGCTGTATTATCTAAATGTTAATAATCAAAATTTCATACTGGAAATTGGAAATATTTGTATGTTTAATAATAATGTCGGAAAAGGATTTGGCAATTTCGTCAGTTTCCAAAATGAAATTTTTTTACAATACCGCAGTCAAAAGTTGCCGCGACGCGGGCTGTCAATCAATGGGTTGTGAGTTCGAATCCCAGCTCGGCCAACATTCTTTCCAACGTTTGACAAAAGTCACTGTGACCAGCTTCATTCGTCTTTCACAATTGAGTTAACAGTCCATGTGGAAAAGCAGCCAGTTGCTTGGACGGTATGTTGTGTGGAGTACTGGTGTTAGAAAGCCAGGAAACGCAAGTGAACTGGCCGTCGTGATATGAGTGAAAACTTGTTGTAAACGCCGTTAAGCCCAAGTAAATCAATCAATCTTTCAAAAGATGACTGTACAGGGAAACTAATTAGCATTTTGACATATGCGTAAATGACGATGTTTGAAACTATGTGGCGATTGACTCAATTGTATTAAATCTAAATTAATATGGAGCAGATTTTTTTTTATGTAGGAAAAGGTTAAGACGAAACAAGTCAATACTGTGTTTGATGAAGCATACGCACTTATCAGAGTTAACTCTTTCACACACTCAGACACATTTTTACAACGAGATATACATTTTAACTTCGAATCATTCACCGTGAAATGTACCTTTTTAATGTATAATAGGCAGTTTACATTGGAAAGACACTGGATTAACAAATGATGGCAAGTGTTTCTTTTTTCTTTTATACACAGTGTAGATTCATATCAGAATGTGCATCGTAGTCTAATCAAGATCTGCACTGTTCACATATGAGTCGTCACGCGAGAAAACCAACATTATTATGGATTCTGCGTAAAGTATCGAACCTAAGCATGCCGCGTAGGCTTACCCGGATAGACACTTTTCGCCTCCTGGGGATTTTCGGTTTCAAGAACCATTACTCTATATGTATCGGCCCGGATCAATCTGTGTGGACTGTGCAGGCTGATCTTGGTCGATACATTACGCAGAGGCCATAATGTTGGTTTTCTCGCGGGACGGCTCATATATCTTACACAAATTTGTTAGAAGCTTCTGACAACTTTTATAAATTCTGATAAGACAGCGTGATCTTAACCCAAACTGTTCACAAATATCCACTTGCATCTCTTCCATGGAAGGACTCATATTTTGTGTTTTTACAGGAGAAAAGGCGTGTATTTCCTTGACGATGTTTGTTTTCTTTGTTTAATTGGGTTTTACGCCCCTTTCAGAATTATAATAGTTCAGTAATATTACGACAGTTCATGATCCATAGGTAAACAAACTAGTAGGCTATGAAATGTGCTTTGCCAAAGGTCCGCCACCTTAACAGTCGTGCCGCGACCGGTGATCGATCCTGCGACGCCCGGTTTCAAATCCCCGTCGCTACCAAGTCGACCACGGCGGATTCCTCTGACGATGTTTCTGTATTATGGAGACATGTTGTGTCATGTGATATTCGTTTAAATGCCACATGCCCCCCCCCCCCCCCCCCCTCCAAAAACTAGGTTAATAGGTCAAATGTTAAAATAATCTTGTGAACACTGTAGAAGTCAATTATTTCATCCGATCTTGATGAAAAATAATTAATCATAATATTTTTCATAATCAAAGTTCAAATTCGAAACTGGGTCATGGGGGTCAAAAACTAGGTCACAAGGTCAAATTGTCTAATAACTTTATCAACTCTCTAGAGGCCAAACTTATATTACAGTCTTTATGACAAATCATCAAAGCTTTTGTCTCCATCAGGTTTCAGTCTCGTTTTAAACTGGGTCATTGGGGTCATAAACTAAGTCACAATTTAGAATAACTTTCTGAACACTCTAGAGGCCACATTCTTCATCCAATCTTCAAGACAAATCATCACATCAAATCCCAGTCGAGTTTAAACCCTCTAGAAGTCTCTTAGTTTTTCCAAACTTTATGACAATTCATCAGACATTTTGTTTCCTAGATTTCTCAGTCCAGTACCAAACCAGGTCAAGTTGGGTCAGAAACTAGGTCATTAGGTCCAAACTTTAAACAACTTTGTGAACCCTCAAGAGGTCACATTTGTTTACCAATCGTTATGACAATTTAAAGGAACTTTTGTCTTCACCATAAATTTAATGCAAGCATTTCAATGAAGATAGAGCAAGGCTTACTCCATTTGTTAATATAATGCCTGCAAGTTATTCAACGAAAACAATTTGACCATTCTTAAAGAACTCTTAATTTCTATATTTAGTTTTAAATTCGTTTACATACCACTATGTAGGCTAACATACTGAATATTTATTTATTTACCCCCCCCCGCCCATTTCCTATCTTTTTTATCAGCATAGGATTAAGCTCAATTTGTATGTATGTATATTGAGATGAATGCGTCCGTGCATGTTCCCTTTATGTAATGATTTATATGCATATTTAAGTATATATGCTATATAGGTAACGTAACATAGTTATTAGTTACATGTACGGACAGTGTGAAAGTGTGTGCGGGTGTTCGGAGTGAAAGCCATGTAGTTTGGTTTATCTTTTGTTAAGATACAATTGTTACTATTACTATGTCCTCATATCACATAATGTAAATGTGCTGAGCGTACAAATACATTCTAAATTATGATACCATCTATTTTAACCCTCTTATGAGAAAAAGGGTTGATCGATTGATTGATTGATTGATTGTGTGGTGTTTTACGCTACTTTCAACACGTATTCAGTTACATCACGGCGTTTCCTGTGTAAAGTATTTTTCAACTATATCCCGTTAATTATGCAAGATTCCCCGACCAATCCATAGGAAAATCAAAGCACTGAAAGTGCTGCCGGCCTTGGGCTGCAGGAAGGTTGGAGAAGAAGGGAAAATGTGAAAGGAAATAACAATTGCAGCTTATATTTATGTATTTATTGTTAATCAGTTTAAAGATCATATCAAAAATAGTAATATTATGGAACTGGCAACTGGAAAACAGGAGAACCTTGTTGTCCCTATATCGCTCACCTGAGTGCAAGAGCTCACACGTATACAAATTAAAGACATGAAGAATCAAAGGAAAATTTGACAGCAGGTTTAGGCAGAAATATTTTGTATCTGCCTTATTCCTTATTTTATTGAGAAATATGTCAATGTCAAATCAACTTCCATCAAGTAGTTTCTGCATGTTTTACAAATTGCACCAACTCGAGCAAACTTGGTAGAGGTTCAGAGAGTTCAGTCAAGGAACATTTCAGAGAAACTATTTTGAAAACCGGCTGGGCCAGAAAATTCTGTCAAGAAGAATTTGATAGTTTTTCTTTTTGTCGCCATGGCAACAAGTTGTGCACTGAATGAAATTATGTGAACAACTGTAAAAGTGGTGATGTAAGAAACATCTATGCCACGTTTTATCAATTTGCACCCACTGGTTTTTAGGAGAGCTACGGACAGTATGAGTGCGTCAAATAGATCATCTAGAGCCTTTGGCTCAGGTTATCTAAAAGAATTCTTAGGTTACAAAACCACAAAGAAACTAGTATATTGCATACATAATTTCTTGTTTAAGGATGACCACATATGTGGTCAAAACTGATAAGTGTAATTTAGCGTAATATTGGGTAAACAAGAAAATATGTATGCAATTGAATCCAGCAACTAACACAATTAACACATTAAAAGACATACACGTTTACTTGCAACTAGTTACAGAACAATGTGAATAAATGAAAAATAAGAAGTTTCACAAAGAGCAATATGCTGCATCCATAAGCATGTGCTACTCCTACACATTGAAAGCAATCATTAATCATGTATCAGTTATTGATTGATTTGGACCACCTTTACGAACAGGGTGGAAAATAGTGGGGTAAAAGTTCAGAAAGATAAGAGCATTCTGAACCCTTAGTAGACCATTTTTAACAGCGTGCTGGTAAGGGATTGGGAAAATGTGTATTTATGTAGCACATGGTTATAAAGCATTTGTGTGAAAAATGCACCATGGTCATCTAGTCCCCATGAACCATTATAATGCTTTGACAAATGACCTAGTTTGAGCAAATTGGACAGTTTTGAACGAGGCCCAAAGTACATGAGAAACAAATACTATAACAAAGTTTCATGATAATTAAATAGAAAATTAAAATTCTGCACCAATGCGATAAACTAAACTGATAATGATGTTGGAAAAATAAACGTTTGAAAGAAAATAATTCTCTAAACCATGGACTAGACTAGGAAAAAGTGTTTGATCATGGCTATACTGACATAAACAATTATTGATTACAATTAACAGCACATCGTGAAAGAATTAATACAAGAGAAGCACATTAGCGCAAATAAGCATACACTTGCAAAGAACAAAAAATCATTTAAAGAAGACAAAAGGAACCATGCTTGGACCCCCTTCCAATAGAAACTGCTAGAACATACTCGACCGAGGGTCAAATAAAGGAAGATTTGTGCCGAATTGTATTGAAAGCAGTTACTGTTTTTAGACAAGGAGATTTTTCTATAGCACTATAGCACTGGAAGAAACCAGTCCAAACTCCACAGTAATGCTTTTGGAGAATTTGCACCAGCTTGATCAAACTTATTAGATGAAAAAAGAAGGAACAATTTCGGCGGAATTTATAATGCACCAGTAGTTTCCGAAAAGACACTTTGCATTTCGTCTTTAGCGATATTTCCCACAGCAACAAAGTTTATGCATTGAATACAATCCAACTCTTTGCATGCATTTAAAAGGGGACTATCCAAGAAACAATAGCGTTATATGGAAACAGCCCTGACAGCCATGTTTTAATGAATCCCACCTGGGCAAGTAGTTTCTGACAGGAACAGTTTTAAAGGTTTTTCTTGTTTGTTGCCATGGCAGATCTGTATTGAATTGACATATTTTGGAAAACCCATATGGCGACCATGCAAGGAACATCATTGTTGTTTGAATCCAAAAGTTAACATTGGACAATGACAGATTGTTTTACCAATAGATCACCTTGAGCCGTCATGTCCAGGTGAACTGAAAAGGTACATACATACAAAATATACAAGCAATGCACCATGGGTACCGTGTATAGTAGATTCATGGAAATCATGCAACTGTGACCACTAAAGAAAAGGAAAAACGTTGTTTTAAATACCTATGTGTTTTTTCAGTATCTAAACATAAAGCAATACCCCTACGTAATTATTAATAAGATCAACAATCAACGAAAATCAATATATCGCAGAACAAATTATCTCTGCACATATCCCTCAGACAAGATCATCCAAAAATATATTTTGTTGCGTATGTAACAAACCAGACACTTTCATTTACCACTATTTACAGCACAGTTTGAATGGATGAATATTAAAAGGTGCACTACTACGAGAAAGGGATGGTAACCCTTTGCGCCATAATACTGCATTTCCCTGCAGCCAATGAATGCAGGCATTTTCAAACAGTGTAAGAAGAGTTTAGATTGCTCGTAATGAGCGATCTGAAATCTTCCGTAAATGTGAGCGTAATTAACACATTACTTATAAGTGGGGAATGAATACTTTCAATTTGGAAGAGTCCAAGAAAATGCTTATAGAGCAAAATGTTAAACACTTTGCTCTACAAACATTTTCCTAGCCCTACAAATTCAAAGAATTAAGTGACATTAAATCCTCACTTATCAGTGCATGGAGAGATCATATGGCTCATTATAAGCATTCTGAACTCTGCCTTTCCCGTTTTGTAATGACTTTCTGTTTTGGGTGCATGAAATGTGTATTTTTAGCTCGACTTTTCGAAGAAAAGGCTAGCTATACTACTCGCCCCGGCGTCGGCGTCGGCATTGGTGTCACACCTTGGTTAAGGTTTTTGTACCAATTCACGTTTTTGTCAAAACCATTACAGATATTGCTTTGAAACTTACAACACTTATTCACCATCATTACTTCCATCAACAGACAAGAGTACATAACTCTGTCAAGGTTTTTGTAAGAATTATTGCCCTTTTATAACATAGAATTTTGGTTAAGTTTTTTGTACCAATTCCATTTTTTGGTCAAAACAATTACAGATATTGATTTGAAGCTTACACCTATTCACCATCATTACTTCCATCAACAGACAAGAGTACATAACTCTGTCAAGGTTTTTGTAAGAATTATAGCCCTTTTTGACATAGACTTTTGGTTAAGGTTTTTGTACCAATTCGTTTTTTTTTTCAAAACCATTACAGATATTGCTTTGAAACTTACAACACTTATTCACCATCATTACTTCCGTCAACAGACAAGAGTACATAACTCTGTTCATGTGTTTGTAAGAATTATGGCTCTTTTTCCACAATTTTGGTTAAGAGTTTTTCGTACCACCCCACTTTTTTGCAAAACCATTACAGATATAGCTTATACACTTACAATACTTATTTATCATAAGTACCTCCATATACAGACAAGAGTACATAACTCTGTCAAGGTTTTTGTAAGAATTATGGCCCTTTTTCGACTTAGAATTTTGGTTAAGTTTTTTGTACCAATTCCATTTTTTGTCAAACAATTACAGATATTGCTTTTAAACTTACAACACTTATTTACCATCATAACCTCCATCAACAGACAAGAGTACATAACACTGTCAATATTTTTGTAAGAAATATGGCCCTTTTTGACATAGACTTTTGGTTAAGTTTTTTGTTCCAATTTATTTCCTTTCAAAACTATTACAGATATTGCTTATACACTTACAATACTTATTTACCATCATTACTTCCATCGACAGACAAGAAGACATAACTCTGTCAAGGTTCTTGGAAGAATTATAGCCCTTTTTCGACTTAGAATTTTGGTTAAATTTTTTATACCAATTCACTTTTTGTCAAAACCATAACAGATATTGCTTCGAAACTAACAACACTTTTTCACTATCATTACCTTCATCAACAGACAGGAGTACATCATTCTGTCAAGGTTGTTTGTTTACAGAATTATGCCCTTTTTTCGCTTTAAAATGTTGGTTTAAGTTTTTCGTACCACCCCAATTTTTTTTCAAAACCATTAGAGATATAGCTTACACACTTACAATACTTATTTACCATCATTACCTCCATCCACAGACAAGAGTACATAACTCTGTCAAGGTTATTTTGTTAAAGAATTATGGCCCTCCTTCGATTTAGAATTTTGGTTGAGTTATTCATACCAAATCATTTTTTTTTTCAAAACAATTAGAGATATAGCTTAAACACTTACAATATCTTTTTACCATCAATACCTCCACCAACAGCCAAGAGTGCATAATTCAGTGAAGGTTTTCGTAAGAATTATGACCCTTTAACGACTTATAAGGTACTTTGCTTATAAATAGTATGATAAAGTAATTGCTTATGTTTTCTGTACCACCCAAAATAGTTTTGTTTTATTGGCAAGCACGAAAAAGTCGAGCATGCTGTCCTCTGACAGCTTTTGTTTTTACTACTATCATTATGATTATTACTATTATATTAATAACTAATTCCCGATGCAGGACTGCAAGACCTCATTCATTAAGACTCTCATTTACAAAGACTCTATAGCTCGACAATCTCTAATATTAGTCACGACCCGAAAATAGTGAGGAAAATGTTATGGATTAGCGACCTAACAACCAGACCCTCCTCTCTTTATGTAATCCTGCACTGGAAAACGAATTGAAATTCAACCAACGAAAGGGCACGAACTAAAAGACTCAGGGCCACATTGGAATCTGGTCCATTTGAAACCTTCCCTATGGAAGAATTTATAAATGAGCACTTATCAATGTGATCAGGAAAAGCACAATCCTAAAATGGATCAGTCCGGACATATACCATTAGACTCTGTTGACTTTCAACCCGAATTGCCTCAATCATAGAGTAATAATAGAATATTAAAATAATCTGCGCAATAATTGTCCGTCTACTAATAGAATAATCAAATACTCATGGAGAAAACGATAACTGCTCCCCAAATGGCTATATTGCTGAGTGCGAGGGTAATTAACGCCAACGAACGAACGAACGTAAGTTACCAGTACTACTGGTCAATTTATCCTGAAACCGGCCAGCCAGTCGTAATGCTAACCCTGAGCGCCAATAAGGGAAGCCATTGCTACCATTTTTAAAGTATTGTGTTTGACCCGGTCTGGATTGAACTCGCGACCTTCCGCACCCGAAGCGGATGCTCTACCACTTCACCACCGAGGCGATCTGGGAAAAAGGGTGTAATATATAACGGATAAGAATTGAGTCCTCAGTCGATACAGACCATTTCGAGGGCTTGGCGTGAAACAGTTGTAACTAAATACGGTATTTTTTTACCAAGGTTAATCACCTCGCCATAAAATCTTTAAAAGCGTTAATTAAAACTTGGTAAACAATGGAAATTTAGGTGCCATTGCTCGTTCTGAGCAATGGCACCTTAATTTGCATTGTTTACAAAGGGGTCAAAATTGCCCCTATACTAGGGTTTTCAAAATAGGTTTTTAGTTACAACCGTTTCACGCCAAGCCCTCGATTTAACGTACGCCGTTTTGCAAATTCTTTGACAATCTTGTCTTCTAGGCCGCGGCACTACGGTCATGGTGGGGTGCCCTTTGGCAAGGCACATTTTCTAGCCTAAGACTGGTTTGTTTACCCAGGGATCATGAATAAGTGAACTGTCGCCGTGATATAACAGAAATATTGTTGAAAGCGGCGTAAAACCCCAATAAATAAATTGTCTTCTAGGCAAATACTGGCTGGTCTTCATTATACTTTCATAGGAATGATCATTGGGTGATATCCTCTGCCAAAACTGCTGATATCGTTTGGTGCGGGCTACAGTACCGTATTTGCGCATATATGTTTAAGGACTGTTAAAGACACTGGGTAGTAATTTCTCTGGCAATAAATGGTTTAAGTTTAAAATTATTTATTTTACATCGACTGCGAAACAAGCTTTCAGCTTATATTAATCACGTTCGATGTCTGCTTCCTGGAGACTTAACCAGTACTCGGGTAGTTAGTGTGGGAAAATCCCAAAGGCTGAATCCGCTTATCGCGTGATTCAAACCCGGAACATTTTTTGTAGGAGATCAGGTAAAATGTGTAGATATTTGGTTAAACTGTTCAATAAATTGTTTGTATACAACAGGCTGAAGGGCTGAGTGAAAACCTGGGCACAGTATGTGCGACACTGGGAGCGGTGACAGCGGTAACCGGACTGGCTGCCGGCTACTATTTAACACGACTACCAGAACCCAACTGTGTACCGGCTGTCGATCTGAATGGCCAATCATACGTATTACCGGTAAGACTAAGTATACATATCCTGTAATTGTAAGGCCAATAAATATATCAATATATAGATTTAGCTTATTGGTCAATTGTGTTCCATTTGTCTAAGATGTCGATGTTAAGCCTCCATTAAAGGTGCCGAACTCCAGAATAAAGATAGTATAGTCAAAGTTTTAAAACTGTTGCCTTGAAATATATGAATCATAATTCTGGGATAAAATTAAAGTGATAATATTAATTTCAAGTAGAATAAATATCTAAATATTGATCATTTATGCTTCATTTTTACTGGTTAGCCACATTTTGTACATTTTCATGATTTTCAATTGACTGTTCTTTTTCAAGATTTACTGCCAAAATTGTTTTGAACTATCTATTATTTTTAACGTTTCAACATTTCAAAAATTGGATGGAGTTCAGCACATCTACACATGAATCATGACATTCCATCAACAAAGTACATCTAGTCATACATGTAAACAGGCATTACACTGTATTAACGGTTGGAAATATATAGCAATATATCCAGAGAAGTGGATGCCAAAGACCTCAGATGCTGCTCGAATTTACCATAGAGAATTTTGAAGAGACCATTGTAGAAGCGCAATATGAGCACTGTGTGTTTCGGGTCCTCCATGAAACATTATCGACATATATATATCCGCAAATGCTTTTAAGGTGTGCAGAACTCCATATGGATATATCAGATACTTATTAAAATTAATCCTAAAAGTGTCAATATATATGTAATAGAAAGCTATAGAATGGTGGGGGATTGATACGATAATCGACTATCTTTTTTTTTTTTTTTTTGTACCAAAACATACACAAATGATTACGAGCACTTGTAATAATTGCATCATCTGACACTTATCTTAACCAAAGATGAATATTCCGAGATCTTTGTAAAACCC
Organism: Serripes groenlandicus; assembly: GCA_031761405.1. Taxonomy (NCBI): domain Eukaryota; kingdom Metazoa; phylum Mollusca; class Bivalvia; order Cardiida; family Cardiidae; genus Serripes; species Serripes groenlandicus. Next base: position 61,759,720 of record JASEVX010000005.1, on the reverse strand, counting down.
CGTCCTGCCATGACGAATAATCAAGATAATAACATGAATGTAGTGCTGGTACCAAGTTAATGTTATGCTTTCAGGATGGTTCTCGGTGTAGTAAACTATTACCAAAAGGTGAGCTCCTAAAGACGATACATGATGTTGAAACACTGTACGGTATATTTCAGAGAGGTCTCTCCATATCAGGTAGGTTTATGACATCTGTGATTATTAACTCACACTAGCGTACAGATAGCATGCAGCAGCATATTTGTAAATATATTCTTATTTGTTTAAACACGAATCGACTTGACAACTCGAACTGTTTGTCGATAACATAGTATTAGAAGAAGAGTATATATATGTTATTATTATTAAAACACACTTATCAATATATTTTTGCGAACTCATAGATTGATTGATTGATTTGGGTTTAACGTCGTTTTTCAATAAATTTTCAATCACGGCGGCCAGTTCATCTATCCTTATGTTTTCTGGTTTTTACACACCAGTACTCCACACAACAATCTTTCCAAGCAACTGGCTGCTTTTTCACATAGACTGTAAGCCCATTGGTGGAAGACGAATGAAGCTTGTCGCATTGACTTTTATTAAACGTCGGAAAGAAAGTTGGCCGAGTTGGGGTTCGAACTCAAAACCCCTGAAGTGACAGCCCGCGTCGCTACCGACCGAGCTAACGGGGCTCAGGGGCTCGGCGCGAACTAATAGAGGAGTATATATACTGATAAACTCACTATCTAAAACAGTGAGTTTATCAAGTGATAATGTTCACTTAATGTTTTTATTATGTCTTCAACCCACGGTCACGTGCCTAGTATAAAGTTACATGCTAGTAAGAAAATATGAGCAACATATATGATATATAGCTATTGTTTGTTTAAATTCGATTCCATTCAATTCCTTTATTACAGGGTTTAATGTATGTTTGGTTGTTTTTATGCTGCAGTGTATCATGCAAATGTTTTCCTTCGCAGTTAGCAAGTTATGCCCGAATGGCTACCAAATTTAACCATGAGTTTGGCCACTGGAAAAATATCGATTTAGGCTCAAAATAAGCTGCACAACCAAGGTTTGAACCCCCTGCAGCATCAGTGTACAGCTGCATATCTACATAAGTAACCCAGTCTGACTCTGGAAAGTAGCAAATTCCATTGAAACAGTCTAAGAATAACAAGCATATGAAAGTCATCTTTCAATGGTAGAGTTAAACGAATAAAGTGGTTAGGTTTTGAAGCCTTTGACATGGCTGCATAAATTCGCTGCAAAATGCTCTCATAGTCGGAATTGCTCGTGCACAAACATTGGCTGAGCCAGCTAAAGATTGAAGGGACTTTTGCATAATTTTATGTTTGCTTAGAGCAAAATTCAATTTCTCATTCAGTTCGACAATGTTTGACAGTGGTATTCTAATTTCCATTTTGTATTGTATCCAACTCCAATCCTAAGAAGGTAATAATCTCTGTCGGACTTTCAGATTTGTCATATGCTAAAGGCAATCCATGGTCAATGCAAAGTTGTTGGAAGATAAACATGATATATTCACATTCCCTACTACCCTGCTTTCCATCAAACAAAAAGTCATCCAAATAATGCATTGCATTTTTATTGTTTTATTTTTGAAACAAGGCCCATTCTTAAAAGGTTGAGAATTTTTCAAATAATGCACATGAAATAGAACAACCCATTGGCAAGGTCTTTTGGAAAAAAATATTCATTGTTCGACTTGAAACCCAACAACTCAAAATCTTTCGGGTTGACTGGCAGCAATTTTAATGCTGATTTTATATCCATTTTCACCAAAAGTGCACCTTTACCTAGTGAACTAATCATTGCAATAGCATTATCAAAAGAGGAATACTAAACGCTACAAATGGACGGATCAATAAAGTCGTTGAGGCTAGAGCCAGAGGGGTATGACAAATGATGAATCATACGATAAGAGTTGTCTTTCATAACTACTAAACCAATAGGTAAAATTCTCATGTTATCAAAAGGCTGTTCATTAAATGGCCCTGCTATCCGTCCAGCTTCAACTTCCTTCATGACTAGCTTTAAAGCCTCCTTCTCATTTAGTAAACAACTCTTTGATACACCCATCCACAACTCTGAATAAATCCGTTTTAGGGACCATACTTATCTGCGACTTTTCCGTTGGATTTTATTTCAAGAAAGGCGGTTTGCCATAATATTTACTATGCCGTAAATAAGAGTTCATGATCAAAGTGCAAATAGTATTTTTTAAACTTTTGACTCTCTCCAATAACTGGCTTTCTGTCGATCCACGACAAATCCTATGTCATATGTGTACGAAGGCCACTGCATGTTGCACTCTTATAAATGCAACAAAACATACATTTAACGGTTAGACATCTAAATATGTGTGGGGATTTTTGTGGTAACAATGTTTATTTTTTGTTATATAGTTTGATGGACAATGAATGTATTGGACTTTTTCTTGTTTGGATTTTCAGTTTGCGCGGTTGGATATCAGTCTTCATATATTTTGACATGTTGGTACATTTCTTGAGTTGCATTTTGTCTCGCTATGATTGTGCAGGAGTGAATTAAAATGCCGATATTCGCGAAAAAGATTAATAGGATGTTCATTCGTCTGTTTATTTCTGAATTCACTACATCGGAACCATTTTATGGTGAAATACGAGATATGACGAGTTCCGACACATGTATGTTGAAATAGCAGGCAAAATTTCGCGAAGTAATCAACTTCATGGATCTATAGTTTATGCAGATGAATTTAGTTATTAATCCCTGCCAACGATATTGCAATCTTGTTGTCTGCTGCGGATGCGTCATACTGCCTCTTTATGTGAACAATCGTATGTATCCTTCACTTTCTTTTAATTTGGGATGCATTTTATTTTTGATAATTCAATAATTTACAGAAAATGACCCATGTTTAGGCGAGAGGACAGGTAAAAACCTGGCGTATGAATGGTTAACTTACAGACAGGTAATATTTGTTTTTATAGAGGTTAACGCTGATTTCAACATTATTTCAGTTATAATACGGAGACAGTTCACTTATAAAATAATTCCTAGGTAAACAAAGGAATACTAGGCAAGGAAATGTGCCTTGTTAAAGTACGTTCCACCATAGCCGTAGTGCCGCTAATAGAAGATCGAACCCAGGACGCCCGGCTCCAAATCCCCGACGCTAACCACTCGGCAACGGCGGATTCCTAGGCAGATTAGAGAACATATCATACCATATTTACCTTTCACCTCACATAAATGTTAACACTTAAACATTGTACGATTTTCCCAACCATATGTGTTCACCTATGGTGGCATATTACTGCCATAAGATGATATGTTAACGTTTTGCACACTTTTAAACGGTTATCTAGTTATAAACTGGTTAACTAGTTAAAATCCGTGCTACCACTTAGTTAATATTCACGAAAAGTTAGACTAAACACAGGCTTTAAATTGCCCAGAACCGTAACAGGTTATCTTTAAACAAAACCTTAAAGTAATTATTACACGTAGGGTAACGAAGTTCCTGCGAATCCATGCTAATGATCCACCGAAATTTATTGAAACCTTCTATGACCGATTGGAGAACAGAACGTAGCCAGATCAGACCGCGCAGATACCTCGGCTGATCCGAATATGATCTGCACCTAAATACATTACGATTGGTTTTCGCAGAGCGGTCATTAAAGATGGTCAATACAAATAAAGGTTGTGCTTCAAAATAAAATGGGATAGATACATTTCGAATCATGAAACGTTCTCATGGATATTTTCATTTATGTTTTAATAGTCATAGTCTTATGCTGTAAGAAGATTTACAGTCTGTTTAATCAGTGTCCCTTTACAATTGTGGTTCATTGTTTTTACTTTAGCAACGCTATTTCAAATATTTTTTCTTCTGTTTTGCTATATTTGATTGCCAGTTTCGTACTAAGACCTTTACCTTCATTTGAGGATTGAGCGATTTACCTCGATAATATTGCCCGGAGATTGAGCCAGATCATATTCCCCAACATGCAGGTATACGCATATATATTTTGAAGAGGGTGTGTCCAATACGAAAATATCGTCACTGTGGCCTTGACCTTTGCGTTTGACCCTACATAAGGAAATAACTTGACATAAGCTTTAGTACCTACACTGACACAGTCATTTCAATGTTCTAAACATACTTATTTGACATAAGCTCTAGTACCTAACACAGTCATTTGAATGTTCTAAACAGACTTGTTTGACATAAACTCTAGTACCTACACTAACACAGTCAATTGAATGTTCTAAACAGACTTATTAGATATAAGCTCTAGTACCTACTATAATACCTACACTAACACAGTCAATTGAATTTCTAAACAGACTTGTTTGACATAAGCTCCAGTACCTAACCTAACACAGTCATTTGAATGTTATAAACAGACTTATTTGACATAAGCTCTAGTACTTACACTAACACAGTCATTTCAACTTATTTGACATAAGCTCTAGTACCTAACCTAACACAGTCATTTGAATGTTCTAAACAGACTTGTTTGACATAAGCTCTAGTATTTACACTAACACAGTCATTTCAATGTTCTAAACATACTTATTTGACATAAGCTCTAGTACCTACACTAACAGAGTCAATTGAATGTTCTAAACAGACTTACTTGACATAAGCTCTAGTACCTACACTAACAGAGTCAATTAAATGTTCTAAACAGACTTATTTGACATAAGCTCTAGTACCTACACTAACACAGTCATTTCAATGTTCTAAACTGACTTACTTGACATAAGCTTTAGTACCTACACTAACACAGTCATTTCAATGTTCTAAACAGACTTACTTGACATAAGCTTTAGTACCTACACTAACAGAGCCAATTGAATGTTCTAAACAGACTTATTTGACATAAGCTCTAGTACCTACACTAACAGAGTCAATTGAATGTTCTAAAAAGACTTACTTGAAATAAGCTCTAGTACCTACACTAACACAGTCATTTCAATGTTCTAAACAGACTTACTTGACATAAGCTCTAGTACCTACACTAACACAGTCAATTGAATGTTCTAAACAGACTTACTTGACATAAGCTCTAGTACCTACACTAACAGTCATTTCAATGTTCTAAACAGACTTATTTGACATAAGCTCTAGTACCTACACTAACACAGTCATTTCAATGTTCTAAACAGACTTACTTGACATAAGCTTTAGTACCTACACTAACAGTCATTTGAATGTTCTAAACAGACTTATTTGACATAAGCTCTAGTACCTACACTAACACAGTCATTTCAAAGTTCTAAACAGACTTATTTGACATAAGCTATAGTACCTACACTAACAGTCATTTGAATGTTATAAACAGACTTATTTGACATAAGCTCTAGTACCTACACTAACACAGTCATTTCAAAGTTCTAAACAGACTTACTTGACATAAGCTTTAGTACCTACACTGACAGTCATTTGAATGTTCTAAACAGACTTATTTGACATAAGCTCTAGTACCTACACTAACACAGTCATTTCAAAGTTCTAAACAGACTTACTTGACATAAGCTTTAGTACCTACACTAACAGTCATTTCAATGTTCTAAACATACTTACTTGACATAAGCTTTAGTACCTACACTAACACAGTTATGTGAATGTTCTAAACATACTTACTTGACATAAGCTCTAGTACCTACACTAACACAGTCATTTGAATGTTCTAAACAGACTTACTTGGCATAAGCTCTAGTACCTACACTAACACAGTCATTTCAATGTTCTAAACAGACTTGTTTGACATAAGCTCTAGTACCTACAGGAAGAGGTGGTGTGATGTACTAAACTTTTATCACCGAGACCTTGATATTTGACCCCCATCTGATACAGACAACACTTGGTGATATGTTTGGAAAAGGAACACATTCCTGACCTCAGAAACAAGTATGTTCCCCCTTTTCCCACATTTTTCATTCAACACTGCATCTAAGTTGTAATGTTTGCTTCCTGCAATGAGCTCTTCCCCATGCGGGTACGTCTTTTGAAGGAAATGCAGCAGACGACTGTATTTATAGATTTTGTTTTCAATTTACCCAGATGTTCTCAAAGTAGTCCTTTGCAGACTTGCTGTATTCGGGAAATAGCTTACCGGTACTAACTTTTCAAGTAAATAGATAAGACTGAATATTATCCTTTACAGATTCACGATAGGGCGCAATCATTTGGATCGTGGATACTAGACCAAGGTTATGAGAGTGGTAAAGAACAAGTCATCGGAATCTTTAGCGCCAACAGAACGGAGGTTTGAATCTTTCCTCGAGATGCTTTTTTGTTCAATTTACACTTTCCCACGTGCAGATACAATTTCATGTGTCATAAGCAGATTACTTTTGAAATGATTTTGGGAAAACCAGACTTTACTAATCGGAGCAATTTCTCCTTTTCCCTTAAAGCGACTGAAATCCAGATGGCACGTAAAAAAACCAAAAAACCAAAAAAAAAACTAAAATTTGCCTTAAATGTTATTCTTTATGTTATCTAAGAAAATGTATCGTTTTTTATCAATAAAGCGAACTTGAGTCGTTTTCAATTGTCCCGATGAAGCGGTTTCCTATTTAAAAACTTACCCCAGGGACAGGGTAGAATATGTGATGGAAAAAGTATCGAAAACAAGAAAATCTCACCGATTATAAGGGCATGTAATATGTCAGTTATCATATGTTAATGCCCCAAATACAAAAATAACACTTATTTTCTTAATTTTTTTTTTCGACAGTTGGGTATCTGGAGTTCAGTCGCTTTAATGTTTTTTAGTCCATATTTTGCTTTTTAAAAAAAATCCAAAAACTTTTGCCTTTGATTTCAAATTCGTCTGCTGCATTTCATTGAAAGGGCTAAACAATGTTTTTTTTTTCTTTTAACATTCTTCGAACATGAATAGTAAATGTTTGCAAAAATCGATTTGAAAGCTAGTAAGTTTTCATTCTGTAACTCTGTCTTGACTTGACTTACTGTTGACTTGTGTATGAGATTTTAAAACATTATATTAAAGGCTGAACATGATTTGTTTCCGTTTTTGCATCTGGTCCGTTGTATTCCCTTGTTGAAGAACAGCCAATACGGTATTGATAATCCAACAAGACATTCAAAGTGTCCATACTATCTCATTTCAGTGGGTAATAACAGAACAAGCATGTTCCACTTACAACCTTGTAGCAACAGCTCTCTATGAAACTTTAGGGGAGGATGCCATCGCATTCATCATAAACCAAAGTAAGCTTCTCTTAATTTAACCGTAATAAACCAACGTGAATTACTACCTATTTATCCATCATAAACCTAATTAAAATACTCCTTATTTGGCCACTATTGACCAAAGAACTAATTATCTTTCCAATAAAAAACAAAATCTTCTACTGAGTTTTCTACGGTGGCACAGAGGTGACATGTGTATGTTTTTATTTATCTCGTACGCACGACATACTAAGTCGTGTGCAAGAGATAGTATGTCGTGCGCAGCACGAGTTACTATGTCGTGCGCACGAGTTACTAAGTCGTGCGCACGAGATATTAAGTCGTGCGCACGAGATAATTAAGTCGTGCGCACGAGTTACTATGTCGTGCGCACGAGATAAATAAAAACATACACATGTCACCTCTGTGCCACCGTAGTTTTCCATTATAAACAAAAGTATTGTTTTATCGTATCTTTCCATTAAAACTTACCAAAGTATGCTACTACATGTACTTATTTTCCCATAATTAACCAATTCACCTTCTCTCTCTCCCCCCCCCCCCCCCCCCATTTAAACCAAATAAATAAACTCCTTATGTATCCATTATAAACCAAAGAAACTACTACTTATTTATCCATTATAACCCAAAGAAACCACTCCTTATCTATCCAGTATGAACCAAAGAAACTACTCCTTATTTATCCAGTATAACCCAAAGAAATTACTCCTTATTTATCCAGTATGAACACAGAAACTACTCCTTATTTATCCAGTATGATTCAAAGAAACTACTCCTTATTTATCCAGTATAACCCAAAGAAACTACTTCTTATGTATCCAGTATGAACACAGAAACTACTCCTTATTTATCCAGTATGATCCAAAGAAACTACTCCTTATTTATCCAGTATAACCCAAAGAAACTACTTCTTATGTATCCAGTATGAACACAGAAACTACTCCTTATTTATCCAGTATGATCCAAAGAAACTACTCCTTATTTATCCAGTATAACCCAAAGAAACTACTTCTTATTTATCCAGTATGAACACAGAAACTACTCCTTATTTATCCAGTATGATCCAAAGAAACTACTTCTTATGTATCCAGTATAACCCAACTGATCCATTATAAACCAAAGTTAGCTACTAACTATGTATCCATCATAAACCAAAGTTAACATCATATACTCACTATTGATCCATATAAACCAAAGTTAGCCACTAACTATTTATCCATCGTAAACCAAAGTTAGCCACTAACTATTTATCAATCATAAACCAAAGTCAGCTACATATACTCACTATTGATCCATTATAAAAACAATAATTACCTCTTATTTATTATTTATAATAAAGAGTAATATACCGCTGATGCTTTCCTTTATACACCAAAGTAAGCTACTCTCATTTATGAACTATAAACCAAAGTCATAAAGTGCTTTTATATCCATTATTAGTCGCCGGGCAGAAGCCCGCGACTTCTATTTTTAATAGGTTTTCGGAAATCACATGGGAGGGGGGATTATTATTAGAAAGAAACACATTTAGATGTCTTGAACATATTACAATTGTGTTTGTTTAAAAACACTAAGTAATGACACATCTAGAATGAAATAAATATTCCGACGTTTTAGGTATTTTCAGTTTCTTTATTTTGACTCGCATTTATGTTTTTTTGTTTTATTTACGAAGACAAAACAGTCTCTATTAGCTAGACTGGTATACTTTATTTTACACTATATACTACTCAAAAGGCGATAACTACAAACCTTTACGTCGCAGTCTAATTTAATTACATACGCGCACCTGCTTGCTTGATGAAAATGACGTCGTCGAATATTCTCCTTTTAATGGCAATTTTAACTAACTGAATGTTATTTTCATGTTCAAAGAGATGTCTTGATTTGTGAAGAAGGCATTTTATAATGTTTATCCATGTACATCTAAAATATGAACTGTTTCTAAGCTAAAACTGTTGATCGCGTGACTCGCGAATACCAACTGCGTAGATCAATCTCCTTTACAGGGGCTGCTCTTTACACTCACTTACAAATAGTAAATCATGGGTGATTTAAATTTTTTATTTGGTTCGGAACAAATGAAGAAAAGAACAAACAGAGATAAAACTGGTTTTAATAGAAAAAATACTTTGAACGAACACTCTCTGCCTATAAAGAGAGTTTCAAGAACGACAACTCTGCGAATAAGAAAGAATCGGGTCTTTCGTCCTTGACAATTTTAAATGTGTCATTTAATTTCCTAAAGGCATATTGCTTCTGATCTGCATATTGTTATGCATCATTGACACAAGGGCGCTGATCATAATATAATTTTAAAACATGAGTAGTTTGTTATTTTCATTATAAAAAAGGAAGGAAAGAATTAAAATAAATGAACATGTTGTAGCGCTCAGTTTATGTTTGAAATTAAGTTTAAATTATACAACAATTTCAATGAGATTTAACTGTTTAGTTGATATTATATTTCGAAGGTGGTCTAATTTATAAATATTGGACTACATTTCAACATTTGTTAAAGTATGATATAATTTGGATGCCATGCTAATATCATTTTGAGAAAAAAGAGAAAACTCATGTCTTTAGCGATTTAATCCTTATCTCATTGTTTTAAAAGTAGATTGCTGCAAAGGTGTCCACTGTTGACTTTAATAGAGGAAAGGTAAAATGACGTGCTATTGCATGCAAATCCTAAATTGTCTGTTTTGTGGTTTTATTGAAAAATAATAAAATTCAAATATTCTGACAAACATCTTGAAAAGTGTATGTGGAATTCACAGATCTTATAATTATTCCTTAATGAAAGCACTGTATACATACTAAGACTAATGATTGGCAAGATTACTCATTTCCATTACTGTTTATGATCAATAACTAGTTGGTTGTGTGTATGGTCAACCCACTTTGGAATGGGGATTGATCATAAACAATGAAAGACTTCAATTATCATTCACTTCGTTGACAACACAATGCAAGTTATGATACATTTTCACTTGACCCCACCCCTGATGGTTATATATGCCCCTCAGTTGATAACTGTTTATTCAACTACTATAATGTTAGTGTTATGCATAACTGCACTATGGATATCCGGCGACATTGATGCGTTGCATCAACTTTCTCTTGTATCTACTCCTTATTTGTCCTTTAAAAACCAAGGTACTCATCTCCATGTGTATCAATAGGCTTTACAATTTTCACACCTCAGAACCATATAACACTTCCCTTATACCTCCCTGTATATTGCATCTGCAGTAGACACTTCAACCGTTGTTGGAAAGGAAGAAATCTCTTATTTTGTATTGGTTTCTCACTTTCCGGCATTTTCAATTGATTATTGAGAAAAAAAAAACCTGGTACATTGAATACCTGATATAATCACTGCTTCAAACAGCGAATTTATCAAGTGCTATTTTACACATAGCTTTAACCAGTTTACATTTACTTTATACAAATAAAATGTAAAAAAAAAGGTCACCACATCAAACTCATTTTTTACAGCCTCCATGTCCATGGTTGTGTGCGATACTACACTCAAAGTTAATAAATTGTTAAAGATACATGACCAGATCAAGTCTGTCAAAACCATTGTTGTCATGAACGAGAAGGAAAACGTAGATGGGATGCTGGCTGACAAGGCTGGAATTAATGTGATCTCGTTCAAGGATGCTATGGTAAGATATTAGCACAATGAAAAGTGTCTTATTTACGGAAGAGTAAATGGTCATTGTTCCATACTATCTGACTTTTTAGTTAGAACAGTGTCTACACTAGTTGGAGTACACATGTCCTTGTTCCATACTATCTCACTTATAACTGAGAGCTATCCAATAAGGAGGAGTACACATGTCCTTGTTCCATGTCCTTGTATCACACTTATAACTGATAACAGTGTATATGTAAGGTGGAGTAAATAGTCATTGTTCAATGACACCTCGTTTATAACTGGGAACAGTGTCCAAATAAGGTGGAGTAAACAGGTCCTTGTTCCATCATATCTCACTTATAACTGAGAATAGTGTCTAGAAAGGAATTAGTAAACGGGTCTATGTTCCATATTATCCCATTTATAACTGAGACAATTGTCTATATAAGGTGGAGTAAACGGGTCTTTGTTCCATACTATCTCACTTATAACTGAGAACAGTGTCTATCTGGGGGCGGAGTAAACAGGCCTTTTTTCAATAATATCTCACTTTCATCTGAGAACAATGTCTATATAAGGTAGAGTAAATGATTCCTAGTTTCATGATATATCAATTATAACTGAGAACAGTGTCTATCTGGGGGCGGAGTAAACAGGCCTTTTTTCAATGATATCTCACTTCTAACTGAGAACAGTGTCTGTCTAGGGGAGGGTAAATAGGTCTTTGTTCAATAATATCTCAATTATAACTTAGAATAGTGTCTATATAAGGTGGAGTAAATGGGTCCTTGTTCTATTATATCTCACTTATAACTGAGAACAGTGTCTATATAACGTGGAGTATACAGGTCCTTGTTCCATAATATCTCACTTAAATCTGAGAACAGTGTTCAATAAGGTTGAGTACACATGTCCTTGTTCCATGATATCTCGATTAAAACTGAGCACAATATTTATTTAGGAAGGAAGCCAGGTCTTTGTGTCATAATATTTACTTATAACTGAGAACAGTGTCTATATAATGTGGAGTACACATGTCCTTGTTCCATAATATCTCACTTAAAACTGAGAAAAGTGTGCAAATCAGGTGGGTAAATGGGTAATTCTTTCATAATATTTCACTAAAAACTGATAACAGTGCTTATAGAAGTAGGAATAAAGGGTCCTTGTTCGATAAAAACTCACTAAGATCTGAGAACTGTGTCCATATAAGGAGGATTAAATGGGTTCTTGTTCCATAACATCTTAATTATAATTGAGAATAGTGTCTATATAATGTGGAATAAACGGGTCCTTGCACCATAATATCTCACTTATAACTGAGAACAGTGTTCAAATAAGGAGGAGTAAATGGGTCCTTGTTCCATGATATCACACTTATAACTGAGAACAGTACATACACATAAGGAGGAATAAATGGGTCCTTGTTCCATGATATCACACTTATAACTGAGAACAGTGTCCAAATAAGGAGGAGTAAATGGGTCCCCAAATAAGGAGGATTAAATGGGTCCTTGTTCCATGATATCACACTTATAACTGAGAACAGTACATACACATAAGGAGGAGTAAATGGGTCCTTGTTCCATGATATCACACTTATAACTGAGAACAGTACATACACATAAGAGGAATAAATGGGTCCTTGTTCCATGATATCACACTTATAACTGAGAACAGTGTCCAAATAAGGAGGAGTAAATGGGTCCTTGTTCCATGATATCACACTTATAACTGAGAACAGTGTCCAAATAAGGAGGAGTAAATTGGTCCTTGTTCCATGATATCACACTTATAACTGAGAACAGTACATACACATAAGGAGGAGTAAATGGATCCTTGTTCCATGATATCACACTCATAACTGAGAACAGTACATACACATAAGGAGGAATAAATGGGTCCTTGTTCCATAATATCACACTTATAACTGAGAACAGTGTCCAAATAAGGAGGAGTAAATGGGTCCTTGTTCCATAATATCACACTTATAACTAAGAGCAGTGGATAAGAAGGTGGATTACACATGTCCTTGTTCCATGATATCTCACAAATCGTCACAGTAGGATGATTCCTTTGAATACCCAGGGCATATGATTTAAAGGTCAACTAAGGATTTAACCCCAGTGCATACTCACAATATCTTGACATTCGACTGAGAGTATTCCTGCTTTATGCTTATCCTGTGGTATTCCTGCAATAAGAATCTTCCATGTTTATCGGGTAGTATTTTCTTCACAAATAATAAGGTAGGTAACACAATTTGACTGCATGCTGAATGTGGTCTACATAGTTCGAAGCTGTTGTTTAAAATATTTGCACATCATGATAAGCAAATGCTCGATTAGCGTATACAAGGATAATGGTGATATGATACATAGTAATGAACCGTATCTAGCAATCTGGGTTTTTTATGCATCTGCCTATACCGAAGACTCAGGTGAGCCTGTGTATGCGCACAGTGTGGACAGAGGATAGACTATCGGCCTTCCTGTAATTCAGTCCTGGATGCATCATTAAAGAAGAACCTAGAATTGTAGCCCTATTGTTTTCACACCAATATTTATTTTTGTTACACTGAATCAATAAGACCAAAAATCGCACGTCTAGGTTCATTAGTAGTATACCGTCTTCGTATGTTTAACTCACTGCTTTAAAAAGATCTGTGTGGATTATGTAAACACCTGGAAAAGTGGAAGAAGGTTTTAGAGATTACATTGAAACCGTAAGTGGAACAGTAACGTTGTCTGTCTGTCTCTCTGCCTGTTTGAACTCTAACTACAGATCTTCTTAAGGTATCAATTTACTTTGAATGCAAACAGTGTTCTTACCAGACTGCTAATACACATGCTGATCTGGATATATAATGAATGGCAAATGTCTGAAGCCATGTTTCCCTTCTCCAAGTACAATTTTGCTTGATATTTCTATTAACAGATAACTGGAAAACAGAATTTAAAGAAACCACACGTACGTTTTTATTGCTTCAACTTTTATCATATCTACAGACGATGTCTGATGCTTCTATATGAAATGACTTTTAAATTGTCAAGAAATTAAGGAACTTAAGATAAATTCCTCCTTTCCCTGCAATGTGTTCTTCTCATTTTAAGATTGAGACTGTCTTTATTAGGGATCTTTGTTCACATATTTTGTTCTTATCATCAGACGTTTCCAAATTGGAACACCCCAAAATTTCATCTAAGGGTTTGGGTTAATTGTATTTAAGTATTGAAGTAGATTTACTTCAATTAATGTCAGGGGGCTCTTTATCCTTTTCCCACATACAACACATCTGCAGCAGACAACTTTGAAAACATAGTGACACAAACCTAACAAATCTCCATAAAAGATAGCTTAATTGTTAAATAAAGTTGAAAACATTGTGGCCAAAGGTGAAATTGCTCATCATGAGCGTAATGCTGTCAACACTTTTAACCCTTTGCCATACGCAAACATCAGTTATTTCTCAAGTCCCCCCTTGTTTGCATTGTTTTATATATATATATATATATATATATACATAACTGATTTTATGACTTACAGACAGAGTAAACTATGTGAAGAACGCGATCAAATGGCCATTTAGAGATTGTTTTTCATTTCTGCAATATAAAAACAAAGGTTATCATCAACAGAGAAACCAACAAAAAGAACTGAAGGGGAGAGATTAACATTTTCCCTCAAACAGCAATTCTACCAGTTAGACGACTTCGAAAACATCTTTCTATACTACTGTCTATGAACCATTGTATTAAATAGAACCGAAATCAATTGTCAAAAGTAGTATTTGCTCGTTCTCAGCAATTTATCCACGTGCAACAATGTTTGCAACAGATGTCCGCTGCATAAACGTGGAAATGCGTCTCATGTCCGAAAGACTTTACTAATCCCTGCCCTAAGCTGTTTGATTTTGTTTATATTTTAATTTACAACAGCCTCCAAAGCCGGACGATGCCTCTCTGATATGTTATACAAGTGGAACGACAGGTAGGGGGAGTTTATATTGGATACCAGTTTATCTGTCATAAATCCCGCTCTGGGTGTGTCAAAATCCTATTACATAAATATCATATGACACTACTATTTTGGTTTCCAGTCTTATGCGCTCAAGTCTTTGTTATACCGCGGAAACCAAACTATGAAAATGACGTCCTTGACGTAAATTTCATGAACATTTTTATGAAATTTCTATAAATTATGTGATAAATAGAATATCTCGTTTGTGTTTATTTATTACTACATTTAATAAATAAACACTCATGAAATATCCTCTAAATAACTGACCTTATGGACTTGTCCCTTAACCATTTTCCTCATACGTACGTTTTCTAACCCCTCTACAGAGAACGACTTTTAAAAACATTGTGACAAAAAAAGGAATTGCTCATAATGAGCAATTTCTCCTTTTGACACAACTTTGTCAACTCTTTTCAATAGACAATATTTTATTATATATTTCTCAAGTTTGCCTAGATATTTTCAAAATCCACTGCTATAGTTTTGTTGTATGTGGGAAAGGGTTAATAAAAGTTATAGGAGGGTTATAAACCTACATTTTGGAAATCATTTATTTTCTGTTGATTTATTTGATACGAGAACGTTTATGTTTTCGGATCTTTCAATCGTTTCTTGGGGTCAAGTCATTTGAAGGAGATTGCATATTTACTAGCATTTCCTTTCAATGTTTTCAAAAGAATGACAGCGTTTAGATTTGAAAACAATCTGATTGAGCGGTGCTCTGCGAAAACCAATCGTAAGGTAGTTGCAACAAAATCCAGATTAACGTCGGGGTTTTGGAACCGAGCGTCCCGGGTTCGATCCCCAGTCGCGGCGCTGAGGTCATAGTGGAGCCCCTTGGGCAAGGCACATTTCCTAGCTTAGTTCTGGTATGTTTACCCGTGGATCATTAATAAGTGAACTGTCGCCGTTATATAACTGAAATGATGTTGAAAACGGCATAAAAAAAAAAAAAAAAGAAACAAACAAATTCTAGATCATCCAACGCATCCTGATTTTGTTCTGCACTATTCACCAACAGACCAAAGAAGGTTTCATGGTTAATTCACAGAATCATCTGTAAAGTGTAATCCATTGGAATCATGTAACGTAGAACAGAGGTCAAGATAAGGAGGGATATTCAGTCCTTTTTTCCCACAATTTCACTCTTATTATTAAAGCAAACCCTATGTTGTGGGTACTCAAAAGAATTGTCTCAGTGGGACGATTCTTTTGAGTACCTACAACATAGTGTTAGATGGTCAAATAAGGATTTTAGAATATGCGAAACGCCCCTTATCTAGGGCTCTGGTAGAAGATCAGGCAGGTATTTTACAACACGCTTTCGATGGGCATCGCAACTAAACTGAAGATTTCATGATACAGATCTCTTTGAACATTGTTTAAATCATATGAAAACATTGTTTAAAGTCTGCACGGTGGCTTTGTGAGTAGATCAGACAGTGTATCTGTCCGCACAGTCTGTTTAAGATATACACTGATGAATTATTACTAACATTAGTTTGGTAGATGCTTCCGTCATCTTGAATACTTATATTATGATAAGACTGGGCAGATATAGAGGTTTACCCGAACCTACACTATACAGAAATGCCAATTTAGTACATTAAGCACGGACGGACACAATGTTCTTATTTCAGGAAATCCCAAAGGAGTCGTCCTGACACATGGCAATCTCACGGCGGATATATCTGCTGTATGTTTTAATACGAAGGTACCGTAGGAGTTTTAATATTAGCGTTGTATGGGTGCGCCAGGGTCCAATACCACCAATCTTACTTAGCGATAAGTAATACTTACAAACTTAAAGGCATATTTTATAATATTTTTGTTTCTTTTATAAAAAATGCCTAAAGATTTCATTTCTTAACAAGTGTTGTTAGTCAGCAAGGTAACTGTTTATGTCAACGTTGTCATTGACTTAAATACATTCCAACATTCATGTTTTACAAACTATTAGGGAAACAATAGCAATGTAAAGTAATGTTGGTGGAATCGGACCCTGTGTGCGAAGTGTTCAGGGTGAGCTATTGCGATAACTGTGATAACTGACCGTCCGTCGTTCGTCCAACGTCCGGTGGCCCTCGTCTGTTCAAAACTTCTTCTCTGAACTACTTGTCCGATTGCGAAATAATTTTACGGAACTGTTCCTTATATGGTCTTCTTCTTTTAAGATCGTTTCAAGAATTTGATTTGTATGTAGAACTTTGGTTTCTGCAGCTTCAGAAAGAGAGAAATGCCAGCAACTTAACAAACCTTCTTATCATAAAGGCCCGATTTGAAAAAAAGGCGGCACATTTTTTCAGGAGTATTTCCATCTTTCGACAAAAAAAAAAAATGGGCAACAGTTGGTGGGGTTTGTTTTTCTTATATGTAAAAAGTAAGAACATTGAAAACTAGTTGAGTTCTATTAAATCAGGCGAGCGACAATAACACTTGTGATTTCAGCCAATGTAATACATCGCAAATAAAAGAAACTTCAGAAAACACAGATAATGTTTGGCACGTCAGATATTAGATATAAAACTTCGTCTGTAGCTGTTCACAATTTAGTCTCAGATTGCACCATATGTAATCAGTGACCTAAGATGCGTCACATGTAATCAGTGACCTAAG
Organism: Serripes groenlandicus; assembly: GCA_031761405.1. Taxonomy (NCBI): domain Eukaryota; kingdom Metazoa; phylum Mollusca; class Bivalvia; order Cardiida; family Cardiidae; genus Serripes; species Serripes groenlandicus. Next base: position 61,742,210 of record JASEVX010000005.1, on the reverse strand, counting down.
ATGCGTCACATGTAATCAGTGACCTAAGATGCATCACATGTAATCAGTGACCTAAGATGCATCACATGTAATCAGTGACCTAAGATGCATCACATGTAATCAGTAACCTAAGATTGCACCACATGTAATCAGTGACATAAGATGCATCACATGTAATCAGTTACCTAAGATGCATCACATGTAATCAATGACCTAAGATGCGTCACATGTAATCAGTGACCTAAGATGCATCACATGTAATCAGTAACCTAAGATGCATCACCAGTAATCAGTAACCTAAGATGCGTCACATGTATTGCATCACATGTAATCAGTGACCTAAGATGCATCACATGTAATCAGTGACATAAGAAGATGCGTCACATGTAATCAGTGACCCAAGATGCATCATATGTAATCAGTGACCTAAGATGCGTCACATGTAATCAGTGACCCAAGATGCATCATATGTAATCAGTGACCTAAGATGCATCATATGTAATCAGTGACCTAAGATGCGTTACATGTAATCAGTGACCTAAGATGCATCATATGTAATCAGTGACCTAAGATGCGTCATATGTAATCAGTGACCTAAGATGCGTCACATGTAATCAGTGACCCAAAATGCGTCACATGTAATCAGTGACCCAAGATGCGTCATATGTAATCAGTGACCTAAGATGCATCACATGTAATCAGTGACCTAAGATGCATCACATGTAATCAGTGACCTAAGATGCATCACATGTAATCAGTGACCTAAGATGCATCACATGTAATCAGTGACCTAAGATGCATCACATGTAATCAGTGACCTAAGATGCATCACATGTAATCAGTGACCTAAGATGCGTCACATGTAATCAGTGACCTAAGATGCATCACATGTAATCAGTGACCTAAGATGCATCATATGTAATCAGTGACATGAGATGGTGATACTAAAGTATAAACAGGTCTTTGATCCACATTATCCCATGTTGTTGGTTTTTAAAAGATTTGTCTGGATAAGAAGATTGTTTTAAGTGCCCAATAACAAAATGTTGTTGATGTACACGAACAAATACTTCATCTAGAGCTCGGATGTTAATGGGTCAATTGTTTCCAACAAGAATTATAACAACTCTGGAGCAGACGACTTCAAAACAACGTCAGAAATATGAAAACTTTCTATAAATACAAATTGAAAAGAGTTGAAACTCCGATTTACAAAAAGAAATTGCTCACGAGAAGCATGGTTTTCTATTTCCAAAATGATGTTTCAAAGTAAGTCTGCTGTAGATGCGGTCATCTCGAAACGATGTTCAGGTGTGCAGAGAATACAACAAGCACGACATTCACAGCTCTTAACTGCCATTGCCTCACCTGTACGAGAGATTATGCCAACATATCATATTTCTGTATGCATCTGCATGTGGCAAAGGGTTAAATGTTTTGTTCAGGTGTACAGAGAGTACAACAAGCACGACGTTCACATCTCCTACCTGCCATTGCCTCACCTGTACGAGAGATTGTTCTCACAAATCATGTATCTGTACGGCGGTCGGGTTGGATTTTTTCGTGGAGACGTCAAATTGCTTCTAGATGATATGCAGACACTCAAACCAACAATATTTCCTGCGGTGCCTCGTCTTTTGAACAGGATATATGACAAAGTATGAATTTTGCAATAGTCACATGTGATACTTTTTTTATCGTTTATCTTATATATATATATATATATTAAGATAGAACCGATCGTGTAGCATACGAGTGCGGTCGCACGAGCTTGTTATAAGCGGTTGAAATCAAGAGGGATATGAATTCTTCTGCTAAACTTTCAGTGGTGAATAAATAATATATTACATATACCATCGATGAACATTAATATCATATTTCGAAACTGATGTTATCATTTAGCTGCATTGATTGCGCTTTAATGACGCGACGAATGATAATATCCATTTTAGGGAATACGACTTGTTCTCAACCCTATTTATTTATATGCAGCTTCGTAGTATGTATTGTAAATAATTTTGTATTACCTGTTTAGAAAACATTTGAGAACACAATATGCAATATCTTATAAACTGGAATTGCACTGTTGTCAACAAATTCAAAACATAATGGGAAAGGTAGGGCTAATGTTTTTTTTCCAAAATGTCTCACTTTCCCAGTTGGATAATTCAAGTCGTCTTCTGCAGATGTTTTAAATGTTGCCTTAATGGGGGAAAGAGTTCATATTTCTTGTTGCGTCAACTTCCTTAGCAGGGTGACACATTCGTTAGCGATATGTCGTGTGTCAACTCTCTGGCAGGCGACGCATGTTTGTGTTCCTTTGCACCTTCCTTTGAATACTTACCCCACTTCGATATTTACAGTAAATGCCACCATAGCTTGTGTAGGTTCTTACATAGTTGATTGATTGGGGGTATAACGCCGTTTTCAACAATTTGTCAGTCATATCACGGCGGCCAGTTCACCAACTCATGTGTTTCCTGGCTTTCCCACACCAGTACTCCACACAACAGAGTTTCCAGGTAACTGGCTGCTTTTCCACATATACTGATAGCCAGCCCATTAGTAAAGGAATACACTTATCACAGAGACGTTTGTCATATATAGTGCTTTAGGATAACAAACGAGTTCTGTTCAACCTTAGCTAAGACTGGAATGATAGACACAGTCTGTGCATAATTAAATAATGACCCATTTCTGCAGATGCAGTAAAATTCTACTGATTTGCTGTATTGAATATTCAGATACTGCTAGGTGTACAAACCAGTGTCGTGAAGAGAAAGTTACTAGAATGGGGATTGGCTTCAAAAAAGAAGGAACTAGAAAGGTAACTTTAAACTCTTTAAATCGTCTTCAGTCGGTAACGACACAAACTGTCAATCAATGTGTTTTGACCTCATCTTGACCAGTAATATTTATCTACCACCCTTTGGTTAAAAAGTGAAAACAATTTATTCAAGCAATTTAATCTCATGAACAATTTGTCAGATTGTCATAAATATTGCAGGAAATGTTCTGACATCAAGCTCTGTTTGCTAAACAAGCTTTCAGCTTATATTAATCACACTCGATGTCTGCTTCCTAATGACTTAACCAGTACTTGCGCCGTTCGTCTGGAAAAAACCTAAAGTCAGGATGCGCTCATCACGGGACACGAAACCGGCACCTTTGGTACGAGAGGCAGACGCTCTACCCTGCACGGCTGTCTTCCAGCTTATAAATTCGGTATTCAGCAATAACAAGTAGTTCCATTCCAGAATGGTACAAATAAGTACCATGGGGATTTTCAGTTTAACTTAGAAATATATAATGGCAAAGTTAGTCACATCTGACACTTTTAGAGCTTGTCATTTAATTTTATTTGACATTACTAAGTAGTCCCCCACCAACTTTCTACTAATGAGTTCGCTGATACAGGATCGATCACAACCCTGTAGTTATAATTATAAAGACTTTTATAGAGGGAACTAAAGAAATGTTCTGCTCTGTAGTAATAAGAGATATAGTTTTTCTTTCAAGGTCGTACACAACTATGTTATCCCTGGTATCAGGATTGACCCTAGAGCGGTCCTTGGAAGTCCAGGCTGTTCGTGCATTGGTTCTGATCCACGTGCGCCTCTTGATAACGTATATATAGCGTCGGACACCAATTAATGCATGCCACACATTCATATATAGTTTAACAAATTCCTGTTGGCATTGTTATTGGCAAAACGGATATGGGTAAGAAAGTAAACAAGCTATTATAATTGGCTACCTTTACACATACTATACACACACATCTGTTTGATCTATATAAGTAAGCATAATAATCAGCTGGAAAAAAAGATTTGGAAGTTAATGGTAAATCAATCCAGCAGCAAACGTGTATAGTCATTGTTTTGCCATAGCTGTTCTCCAGAGACAGTAAAGCGGTCCTTGGACAGTTAGACGGGTTTCGTCTGACGTTGCCTAAATGAGGTAAACCGTTAACTTCTACAGGTTCATTCTGAGGAAAAACAGTTTTTGGGATAAGCTGGTGTTCCATGAGATACAAGCGTTACTTGGAGGAAGAGTTGAATGTATTGTCACTGGATCCGCCCCACTGGAAGCCAAAGTTCTGGACTTAATACGATGTGCTTTTGGTTGTTTTGTAAGACTTTCTTTGTATTGTATTGGTTTATGAAATAATTTGATGCAGGACATTGGATTTTTGGATATATGCGACCAGTTAAATTCAGGCTCACAGTCTGTGTATTTGCACATTCTTGTCACGATGTACACTAGTTGCCATCATGTCAATGCAATTGTAACCCTTTCCCACTTGCAGATGCCAAAAAAAGAGAAATTGCTCAAAACATTTAATTTATTCTTTTTGTCTGCTGATGTTTTGTTGTATATGGGAAGGGGTATAGTCTCTTAGTGGAGAGTTTCAAAACAAATTTAACATTGGAAATATGTTAGGGCAGATTTTCGAAGGACGGTTTCCAGGCTAATATACAATTGCCCATGTTCACTCGTCTTTATTGTACGTCCTACAAGCATTAATGTTTGCAGCAATGTTCTGTTTCGTAAATCTACTATGTAACTATTTTAAAATCACGTATAGATTGTCACAAAAATCGATCACGATGTTAATCTGCATATTGGCCAAGTTTGATAACCAGTTTAATTATCGCGGAAAGTAGTAGCCTTTTAGTTGGTAAAGTTTTATTTAATTCAGTTTGCCTGCTCTCTATCTTCGTGCTTTAACATGTTCATGTTTTATGCATTTTACTACATTTTACTCCACTTTCAATAATATTTCAGTTGTATCACGTCTGTTCCTGGGTACAATACTAGTACTGCCGGTCAATCTATCCTCAACTAGTGCATCAGTCGTCAATGTCATCAAAGCTATCCCCTTAGTCCTGGGCCTCGTAGAAGGAAGTTTGGTTGGTATGACCCGACCCGGAGTCGAACCCGGGTCTCCTGCTCTCAAGATGGATTCTCTATCAGTATATGCTCCTTCTAGAAAGTGCTGGATGCAAAGGCTTCCCTGATGACGTATGCTTTGATCGATATTCATTTAACTCGAATGTCAACAATATCTTAGTACCGTATAATACCGTGACCGTGTATATCCTGGCTCTCTGGCACACATTCTCGTTGCACATCACTATTGGAAAACTGGATACTTTCTCTCATAGCTATGTATCCCATTGGTAGACGACAAATGACTCTAGTCAATGATCAATAACAATATAAACCCTGCCCAACCCATTGATACGTAGTCCTAATTGCTACCGACAGAGTTTATGCGAAGTCTTCGACTGCGGCATAGGCAACGGAAATACGATATAAACTCTTTTCTAGGTATTTGAGGCTTATGGCCTAACAGAGACTTCTACTTGCACTAATATTACCGTTGTTGGCACAGTTGATTCCGGTAAGTCATTGAAAACGAATACTGTTTTAATGCTCAAAGATTTTATAGACATTAATTCTATATAAGGGAACGATTGGAAATTGAAATTGTTTTAAAGCTCATCGATTGTATAGACCATACTCTTAATTCTATATAAGGGGACGATTGGAAATTGAAACTGTTGTAATGCTCATTGATTTTAAAGTTCATACTCCTAATTTTATATAAAGGGATGAGTGGAAATTGAAACTGATCTAATTCTTATCGTATTATAGTCTATACACCTAAATCTATATAAGGGGACGAGTGCAAATTGAAACTGTGTGAATGCACTTCGATTTTATATTCTCTATATAAGGGGACGATTGAGTATGTACCCCTAACATAGCAATTTACTTGTTCAACGTATTTACTCCATATCTAAGTCTCTTGACCCTGTCCAACATGCATATGCATTTTATGCACATTAAGGACACACACGTTGAAATAGATTATAAGAAAGGAGAAATTGCTCATCCTTTCGCACAATGCATCGTAAGTCTCGTTGTACTCCTGCTCCATGTAGCTATGTCAAAATGTATTTTGGGCATTATTGGAACCCAAGCGAATGTTACCATGTCAACACGTATTGTTGGTCATATTGGAACCCCAGCAAATTTAACTACTTTAGAATGTATTATAGGTCATGTTGGAACCCCATGCACTATGGTATTATATCAAAATGTAGTTACGGTCATGCTGGAACCCAGCACCATGTAGCTTTGTTAAAATATATTAACATTTGATGCCAATGATTCAAAATGCGTCTGCATGCGGGAAAACATAAGCAAAACTAAAATTATAATCAGTTTGGTACCGCAATGATATATAAATTTATTGTTAATATTAGAGGATATATGTCTTTTTAATGCGTCAAAAATCGTATGTCAAAATGTATTGTAGGTCATGTTTGACCTTTAGCACCATGTTACTTGTCAAAATGTATTGTATATCACCGTGTTACTATGTCAAAATGTATTGTATGTATGTATTGTAGGTAATGTTTGACGCCAAGCGCAATGTTCTTTTGTCAAAATGTATTGTAGGCCATGTTGGACCGCAAGCGCCATGTTACTTTGTCAAAGTGTATTGTAGGTCATGTTGGACCCCAAGCGCCCTGTTGCTTTATCAAAATATAGTATAGGCCATGTTAGACCTCTAGCGCCATTTAATTTGTCAAAATGCATTGCACGTCTTTCCATGTCAAAATGTATTGTAGGTCAAGTTGAACCCCAAGTAAAATGTTACTTTGTCAACATGTATTGTAGGTCATGTTGGACCCTAAGCGCCATGTTACTTTGTCAAAATGTATTGTAGGTCACGTTAGACACCAAGCGCAATGTTACTTTGTCAATATGTATTGTAAGTCATGTTGGACCCCAAGCACCATGTTACTTTGTAAACATGTATTGTAGTTCATTGCGGACCCCAAGCGACATGTTTCTTTGTCAAAATGTATTGTAGGTCATGTTGGACCCCAATCACCACGTGACTTGTCAAAAATGCATTGTATGTCATTTTGTTTCTATGTCAAAATATAGTATAGGTCATGTTCGACCTCGAACGTCAGGTAAGTTACTCTATCCAAATGTTTGGTAGGTTATGTTGGACACCCAGCCCAATGTTACTATGTCAAACTGTATTCTATTAATCCGTCGTGGCCGAGAGGTAAGCGTCGGGGATTTGGAATCGGGCTTCTCGGGTTAGACTCCCCTGTCGCGGCAATCACGGCAAGGCACATTGCATAGCCTAGTACTGGTTTGTTTATCTAGAGATCATGAATAAGTGAACTCTCCCTATGATTTGACGGATTTCTTTTTGAAAACGGCGTAAAAAATAATTAAACAAATAAAACAAAATGTATTGTAGGTCATGTTGGACCCCCAGCGCCCTGTAACTTTATCAAACTGGTGGACTTAGAGGAGGCAGGATATTTTGCTAATGGTAACGAAGGGGAGGTAACAGATTCACTTTGCCATTTCTCATTGTTGCAATTGTTTGTATCTGCAGCAGATGTATTTTGAAAGTATGGTTGGAAAAAGTACGATTTGCGCATAACACAAACACTGTTTTCAACTCAATTCGATAAGTAAGCTTTCAGTTATTTAGAGTTCCATGTTTTCGCTGATATGTTTTAAAGACCGTCTGCTGAATATTTGGTGTATCCTTTAAAGTATTACAAATGTCACATATATGTACCAGATGTAGTAGCAAGAAGCATTGCATGCCCGTTGCCGTGATACGGACGTAGGCTGATGTCTCCGCAGTGGACTACATTTGAGCCGCTCTGTGAGAAAATCAACATTATGGTCACTGCGTAATGTATCGACCCGGATCAGCCTGCGCACATTCCGTCTCAGGGGGAAAGAGGTATAGAGTAATGATTCCTGAAACAGAAAAATCCACAGGAGGCGAAGAATGTCTGGCCGGATTAGCCTGCGAGGCATGCTTAGGCTGATCCGGGTCGATACTTTACGCAGATTTCACAAGGTTGGTTTTCTCGCCCATTTCCTCATTTACCATTTAAACAGATTTTCAATTTTTACCTTCTATGTTTTAAAAGTGATATGATTATTTTGTCTACTAGTTAAAATGTACTAGTTAACTAAGGTAAATATGTGATTTTGCGAATAACACAAATCAACTAACAAACTAGATTCTTTTTTTCCAGATTTGTATAAAAGGCCCAAATGTTATGCGATGTTATTTCAAAGAACCAGCAAAAACAGCAATGGCTCTCGACAGAGATGGATGGTTTCACTCTGGCGATGTTGGGCAATGGTTACCGGTAGGTTGACAAGACAACCTACAACATATTGAGGGCTTGGCGTGAAACAGTTGTAACTAAAAACCACCTTTGTTAACAATGCAAATTTAGGTGCCATTGCTCAGAACGAGCAATGGCACCTAAATTTCCATTGTTTACCAAAAAAAATGATTTAACGCTTATAAAGACTTTATGGCGAGGTGATTACTGATTTAAAGACGTTTCTTGGAATATTCTTTGACCAATTGGCAAACAGTGCAGAACAAGGTCAGACTGCGTCGATGTGGTGGTTGACCTAAATCTACACTGGTTGCAAATGCCTTATGGGTTTGTTTTCGCATAGCGCTGCTAATATATACAGTTTACTTTAAAATGAATTTTCGATACTACAATTCCATTCGATTGGATATGTATGTTCATGTTCCAAACAAGTGGGTCATTGACTGTCATGTAAAACAGTGGTATCTTTGTAAAATATATATTTCATATATGATTGATGCAATTTGATGTCAATTCTCGGAAGAGGCTTTATATGTTGATAGAAGAACTGTGTTTATGTTTATTTCCTGCTGCAAAATTTCAATATGTTTTGTAACGTACAAGGTGACGTAATATGATATCACTTCATATTAACTGGGCAACACATAATCAATTTATCTTCCTTAAATAATTATTGTTCTGAATTCCATTTATCACATAGAGAGTCAAAATCCCATTACCTTAAAATTATCATATGACACAACTAGTTTGGTTTCCAGTATAATGCTTAATTAGTTGTTACAATGCGGAAAAGAACCTATAAAAACACGTCAGCGGTTTGGCGTTATATACCGTTAGTCACCTTGGCGCCAAACGGGGCAAATTTCATGTATTTTTTTTTTCGAAATACGCCTCATAAATCACTTTATGTCATAAATAGAATAAATTTCATTCGTGTTTATTTATTATCACTTTTAATAACTCGTTAACTAAGCTGACTATGACGCTCGTCAAAGCTCGCGGCATATAATCTTAGTAAACTTGTTTATTAAAAGTGATAATAAAAAAACCACTCATGAAATATTCTCTATATATTACCTGACATCATCGTGATATATGTAAATTGTATTATCGGGTACGTGACAAACCAACGAAATACTTTCAAAAGACAACCACTCTCAATAGAACAAGACCTAAACTTCACTAGCTCGTATATCAATCTGATGACTGCCCCTTACAGGTTGTCTCAGATTGACCTTTGCGTCAGCCAATCAAAGTATTGCTTACCAAATCTTTCGGAGAACAACATATAAATAAACGATATAGTGCAGCAGTGATTGTCGAGTTCTCCGATTGTATAGCACGGGCGTTTGTTGTATCGTGCGATTACATTAGAGATAAAAAACCGAGCACGTGCTCATGTGTATTTAAGTGAACAAGGTCAATTAGAGACAACTCTATATGCGGGGTAGTCAGAACCAATATACGCACAGCAAAGTATATTGGTCTGATTTTAATGAGTTTGGCAGACAACTAGTCACAAATATTTTGGTCTGATTTTAATGCGTTTGTCAGACAACTAGTCACAAATATTTTGGTCTGATTTTAATGAGTTTGGCAGACAACTAGACACAAATATTTTGGTCTGATTTTAATGAGTTTGGGAGAAAACTAGACACAAATACTTTGGTCTGATTTTAATGTGTTTGGCAGACAACTAGACACAGATATTTTGTTTTTAATAATGTTCATTTACAGCTCATGTCATATTTTAAAGAATTCGACGGCTACGTGCAGTTGCTGCTTTAATGTTTCACGTATTGTCAGAGACTTTCCTTTTGTTTTCATGTGAATTCAGTGCTCTGAATAAGGAGGGTTTGTCCGATAAGTTCTCGTAAATATATGTTGAATAAAAATCAATTAAAAACTATGACGTGTGTATCCAAACCTGGCCTGGTCATACCAAATACTTTAACAATGGAAGTAGTGGGTTCCCCTCCTAGGCTCTCATAATTGTGGGGTAAGCATTACGATTGATTCACTGGTGTCAGGATAAACAGACCAGTGGTACTGTTAACCTTACCAGGAAACGATCTGATATAACTGGAATAAATGCTGGAAGTGGCGTAAAACACAATGAGCACAAACAAAGCAAACACTATCCAGCATTAAATAAATCTGCAGCAGACGACTTTGTTTGTAAATTAGACAATAGATAATGGCTAATTAGGATTTTTTCTTATTTTGTAATAATGTTTTCAAATGGAAGAGTTAATTACTGATACTAAATTCGTCTGCATTTGGGACGGATATGTCCCTTTTCTTGAGCTGTGCAAATATGAAGCGTTTTGTAATACTAAGTTTTCTCATTTTCTTTTCCAGAATGGGACCCTAAAGATAATTGACAGACAAAAGCATATATTCAAGCTTTCACAGGTAGTAACCCTTTCCCACATATAACATATTTATAACAGGTGACTTTAAAAACATCTCGGTTAAAAGATTGAAAAGAAAATATCAAGGAAAATATGATAATTAAATTAGGATGAAATACAATTGACCAAACAAATATATTTCTCATTCAGAGCAATTTTTGAAAGTCGTCTTCTGCAGATGCTCAAATTTCAACTGCATGTGGGGAGCAGTAAAATTAAAATAAGGATTTGTATAACCAAACAAGTATTCACTTTTAAACTAATTATTTCATTTATGCAATTTATCGTATGTGGGTTAAATTTCTTTTGAACGAAATCCTCTCACTCATACGAAATTCGTGTTGATCTGAAACGCGATACTCGATAGTACGATGATGAAAACGCGAAATCACGAAACTACGATAACGAAAACGCGACAGTACAATGGCACTCCACCATGACCATAGTTCCGCGACTGGTGATCGAACCCGGGACACCCGGTTTCCAATCCCTGACGACAAAACCATTTCATAATAGACAATCTATAGACATATTAAAGTCAAGAAAGACAAAACTATACTGTGCCTTTATTGATTTTAAACAAGCTTTCGACGCGGTATGGAGGCAAGGTCTTTGGAATAAAATGATTAAATACAATATAAATAGTAAATTTTTAAATGTAGTCAAAAGCATGTATCAAAACATAAAATCTTGTATAACAACATATAACAAAGTATACTCAGATTTCTTTCCTAGTTTAATTCGAGTTAGACAAGGAGAAAATCCTATTTTCATTATATCTAAATGACTACTCTAATAATGATTTAAGAACATACATAAAACGTTATGGTATACTATATGCAGACGATACTGTATTAGTAAGCGTAACACCTGATAAATAAAAAAACCAACTAAATTTAGTTCAAGAAAACTGCGTTAAATGGAAATTGACAGTAAATACATTGAAACCATAAGTTCTTTTATTAGTCGCCGGGCAGAAGCCCGCGACTTCTATTTTTAATAGCTTTTCGGAAATCACATGGGAGGGGGGATTATTATTAGAAAGAAAAAAATCTAGATGATTTGAACATATTACAATTGTTGTTGTTTACGAACACTAATAAATGACACATCTAAAATGAAATAAATATTCCGATTTTTTAATGTTTGCAGTTTTTTTTATTTCACTCGCATTTAAGTTTTTTGTCTTATTTACGAAGACAAAAGTGGTCCCTTCAAGACGTGAACCAACACCCCCTAATGCAGATTCTTATGTGTCATCATTGAGGTCAATTTCGGATTCTCCTTTTAATAGCAATTTTAACTTACTAAATGTTGTTTTCATGTTCAAAGAGATATCTTGATTTGTGTAGAATTAATTTAATAATGTTAATCCATGAATATCTAAAGTAGGAACTGTTTCTAAGCTAAATATAGACCCTATTCTGTTGTGTAGTTTCGTGACCTTTAACATCGATTTTCGCGCATGCGCATTTCGATATGAAAAAGCGAGTGATATTATTTTATTTTAGACAAGTACAAGACGAATGTTTGACGCAAAGCGTCAAAGAGAAGCCGCAATATTTCGTTGTACATGTAGAAATAAGAAAAAAAGAACATTTTTAAATCCACAAACAATAGAACAATTTAAACTGTAGACGGTAATGCTGATATATTTCTCCTTTTGAAGACTTTTGTTTACTTCAAATTACCTCCCTTTAAAGCAATACCAGGATATTTACCTTGTGATTCGAATAAGATTGACAAACATTGAAATTATATGAATGAATACTATTATTTAAATAAGTAACAACAGCAAAATTAAATTTAAGCCAAGATAAATGTGTACACATTTCGTTAATTTTTTATAGATACCCTAATGTATAGGTATGAATATAAAATTTATAAGCAAATGTTTTCATTTCAACGTTCCTAATGTTTGAATAGACTAAGGAAAGTCAAGAATACATAAATAAATCAATGCAGTCTTTTCCGGCGACATTGATGCCTTGCATCAACTTTCTCTTGTTTGGTACTAGAAAAAGCATACCTATGTAACGTGTACCGGAGAAAGGCCATCGCGAATCACCAATCCAGGCACTAACCGCCATGAACGTTGCTTAATTTTAAGAAAATGTCAACCACTCTACTAACGTCGCTATAAAAGCCGGCGTCCACAGCAAGGCTGTACAAGTGATATGTATACCTATACCCCGTTCCCGTTACATTTCTCCCTCTTTTTTCTTGACTTCGAACCGAAGTCACACAACTGAACACACGCAGTACATCAGAGCGGAGTCTATGTAACATCACTTAGAACGACCTGGGTTCTGGGATGATGGCGATATCAACCCAAAATCCAAGTTTATAACAGCATATTTACCCGCCCCAAAGTGTATCATCATAGCATTGTTGCATAACAATACCCACAAACTGAGTATGAAACTCACCAATGCTCTTTATATACAACGGTTTCGGATCCCACCGCTGACACCATTTGTAACGTGTACTGAAGTTAAGCCATCGCGGGTCACCTATCCAGGCACTAACCGTGATGAACGTTGCTTTACTTTAAGAAAATGTCAACCACTCTACTAACGTCGCTATAAAAGCCGGCTTCCACAGCAAGGCTGTAGAAGTGATATGCATACCTATACCCCGTTCCCGTTACACCAATATAAGCTTAGACTTTAAAAAAAAAAAAACATTCATTCTTCTAAAAAGAAAAAGGACATTTAGCCCTTAGCATTGTGTTGCAAATTGACCTTTTCAATAAAAACAGTTAACCGAATCCTTTTATATGGCAGTGAGCCTAGGGCTGCACTAATATAAACAAATCATAAAAAGTGCAACTGAGTTTTCTTAAACAAATATTATGTTTGAAAAAATCCACTTCTACATACATACTGTATAGCGAACTTGGCATAATACCCCTTACAGAAGAGGCAAAATGCGGAATTGGTATGTACTGGAGTTGACGGACTACTGATAGAACAATAAACAATACAGCCAAATATATCTAAAACTTTTCAACACACATAACCAAAATAAGATTAAATAAAAATGGTAAACCTGGTAAAAAAACCCCAATAATAACAAATGGATTTCCTAAAATATGGGATAATTGGCACCCAACAATAAATTCAAGTAATGTTATGTATAAATCCATCAAATATGATATGAATATAAACATATATTTATCCAAGTTATCAAGCTATCAAATAAATACTGAAGGATGTTAACAGCCTTTAAAACTAGAAATCATGTATGTAATAAGGGTTTAGGAGACGAATATCATTTTATCATGGAATGTGTCAATTTAAAAAACAAGAGCTGTCGGAGGACAGCGCGCTCGACTATTCCACCGCTTATTTAAGTTACTGAGATAATGGACTCTAATGTAGTTGCATGCAAAACATTAACCACAATTTCTTAGTGGGTGATAATTTGCATTATATGCTGGATAGTGTTATTTAACATGATTATTTTCATAGGTGTGATGGTTAGAAAGGGTTGTATAACCTTTCAATGGAATGCATCAAGTAGTTACTAAGATATTGACTCTTAATGTAGTTTAACGCAAACCTTTAACCATAATTTCTAAGTAAAAAAACGGCAACAATTTGCACCATATACAGGATAGAGTTATCTTAATTGGTTGTGTTTATAGTTGTGCAATTGGGAAAGGTTGTATAAAGTTTCAATGCAATTTTTCAAGTTGTAACTGAGATTACACTCTAAATGTAGTTGCGAAACTTTAACCAGAATTTCTAAGTCCAAAAAGGTCCATAACTTGCATAAAATGCTGGATAGAGTAATCATACTTGATTGTTTACATAGATGTGATGGTTGGTAAGGGCCGTATAAAGTTTCAATGCAATGCATCAAGTAGTTACTAAGAGATGGTCTCTTTATGTAGTTGCATGCAAAACTTTAACCAGAATTTCTTAGTCCAAAAAGGCCATAACTTGCATAAAATGCAGGATAGAGTTATCATACTTGATAATCTACACAAGTGTGATAGTTGGGTAGGGTTGTAGAAAGTTTCAATGCAATGCATCAAGTATTTACTGAGACGTGGACTCTTAATTTAGTTGCACGCAAAACTTTAACCAGAATTTCTAAGAAAAAAAAGGACCATAATTTGCATAAAATGCAGAATAGAGTTATCATACTTGATAGTCTACACAGGTGTAATAGTTGGGTAGGGTTGTAGAAAGTTTCAATGCAATGCATCAAGTAAATACTGAGATATGGACTCTTAATTTAGTTGCACGCAAAACTTTAACCAGAATTTCTAAGTAAAAAAAGGGCCATAACTTGCATAAAATGCAGGATAGAGTTATCTAACTTGATAATCTACATAGGTGTGATAGTTGGGTAGGGTTGTATAAAGGTTCAATGCAATGCATCAAGTATATACTGAGATATGGACTCTTAATTTAGTTGCACGCAAAACTTTAACCAGAATTTCTAAGTAAATAAAGGGCCATAACTTGCATAAAGTGCAGGATAGAGTTATCTTACTTGATAATCTACATAGGTGTGATAGTTGGGTAGAGTTGTAAAAAGTTTCAATGCAATGCATCAAGTAAATACTGAGATATGGACTCTTACTTTAGTTGCACGCAAAACTTTAACCAGAATTTCTAAGTAAAAAAGGGCCATAACTTGCATAAAGTGCAGGATAGAGTTATCTTACTTGATAATCTACACAGGTGGGATAGTTGGGTAGGGTTGTAGACAGTTTCAATGCAATGCATCAAGTACATACTGAGATATGGACTCTTACTTTAGTTGCACGCAAAACTTTAACCAGAATTTCTAAGTAAAAAAGGGCCATAACTTGCATAAAATGCAGGACAGAGTTATCTAACTTGATAATCTACATTGGTGTGATAGTTTGGTAGGGTTGTAGAAAGTTTCAATGCAATACATGTAGTATTTTAGAACTTGCATGCAAAACCTTAACCAAAGTGTGACGTGGACGCCGACGCCGACGACGACGCCGACGCCGACGCCGACGCCAGGGTGAGTAGTATAGCTCTCATATTCTTCGAATAGTCGAGCTAAAAACCGAAAATCCCATATACAGAAATACTACCTAAAGCACCATTATATCCTCAAATTGGAATTTAACACCGAAAGTAAATCACAACTAACAAAACCAAGCCAATTGTAGAAATAATCATGAAAACTTTAAATATTGTTAAAATGTGAGTTTGCTGTTGTCCTGATAGCTTGAAGAAATCCGCCGTGGTCGAGTGGTCGAGTGGTTAGCGTCGGGGATTTGAAACCGGGCGTCCCAGATTCGATCCTAAGTCGAGGCACGATGATCATGGTGTGTTTATTGGAATTTGTTTGTTTTATTTAGGGAGAGTATATGTCACCAGAGAAAGTGTGTTAATTGGGATTTGTTTGTTTAATTTAGAGAGAGTATATATCACCAAAGACAGCGGAGAGTGTGTTTATTGGAATTTATTTGTTTATTTCGGGAGCGTATATTACCAAAGAAGACAGCGGAGAGTGTGTTTATTGGAATTTATTTGTTTTATTTAGGGAGAGTATATTACCAAAGAAGACAGCGGAGAGTGTGTTTATTGGAATTTATTTGTTTTATTTAGGAAGAGTATATTACCAAAGAAGACAGCGGAGCGTGTGTTTACTGGAATGTGTTTGCTTAATTTAGAGAGAGTATATATCACCAGGGAAGACAGCACTGATTATGTTCATTGGAACTTGCTTGTTTCATTAAGGGAGAATATACATCATTATAGAAAAAAGAGATTGTGTTCTTTTGAAATGTGTTTGTTTAGTTTATTGAAAGTATATAACTAGAGAAGAGAGAAATTGTGTTCAATGGAATTGGCATTTTTTAGGGAGAGTATATAGCACCTCAGAAGATAGAGATTGTGTTCATGAGAAGTTTATTTGTGGCTCAGGTATTTGTGGATGGGGACTCTTTACAGGTATGCACTTTTCCTTTGCTTGCCGGGAAACAGAAAACATTAAGCAAATTGCAACAGACAACTGTTGATAAAATTATGCAAAGTAAAGCAGAACTAGCTTACAAAAAGTGGTTGAAACTGTGCCTGCTTAAATACAATATTATAATAACGCATTTGTTTGTATCTGCACTTAGAATCGTCACCCATTAAATACTCGTGTATGTTACTTAGACTTTATAGGGTTATTAAGCCTCATATCAAACCTTTAATGTGCCATTTCATTAACATTAGATATATAAGTTGCCCAGATTGGCTTCAAGTATTACATACACGACATCGATTAGGTTGATTGATAAGGGGTCAACGACGTTGTAAACAACTTTTCGGTGATATCATAGCGGCCAGCTGTCTTTCTCAGACCAGTACTCCACGTAACAGACTATACAACCAACTGGTTGTTTATCCACATAGACGATTAGCGCATTGGTCGAAGACGAATGAAGCTTGTCACAGTGACTTTTGTAAAACGTCAGAAAGAATGGTGGCCGAGTGGGGTTCTATCTCACAGCCCCTGGATTGACAGCCCGAATCACTTCCGACTGAGCTACCGGGGCTTGGCACATTGATTATGAAGCAGCGCTTTAATTAACGACATCAATAAGAAAACATATAGACGTCCCTTGATGTGCATGCAATGGTGTGGAGACTTCAACACATTGTTTGCTCTATCGTCATCGGTACAATGCTCACTTTTAAAACCTTTTCACAGTTTGCGTCACCGCTGAATGTCAACAACCTGCATTACTAAGATGAACACGTTCAATGCTGAATTTAAATATTTTGTGTTAAGCATCCAGCACTATATAGTCTGGTTTGACGGTGGTGGAAGCTACGACTGGCTTGGCTCTGTACACAGGCTTCACGAAATCACTTCCAGGAGTCAACAGTTTAAATCTCGACCAAAATACAAACGTAGTTTAAATGTCAAAACATCATTTTTTCCCCACAAACGTTGTAGTGAATGAAGAATGGGCTTTCAATTGGTAGACCATGTTGAGCATCTCGATGGTGTGAACGACCATTGGCGTAGCGATAGAGCGTTCGCCTCGGTGCGGGAAGTCGCGTGTTCGATCTAAGGCCGGATCATACGAAACACTTTTAAAATGGTAGTAATTGCTGGCCTCCTAGGCGCTCAGGGTTGCGGAGTTAGCATTACCACTGACTGGCTGGTGTCAGGATAAAATGAACCTGTAGTAACTTAACAATGAAACGCCGTGATATAACTGAAAAACTGTTGCAAGCGGCGTAAAACGCCAAGCAATCAATCAATCCTCTGTAACACTTCTCGGGGAATAATCATCCTTAACGGTTTGCATATATAAATTATTAACTATCCGACATAAAATTTCCCTGATCAAATGCAGTTTCGAATTAATCGCATCATGTTACCCGGTGTCACCATTAAGACATCGTAAATCATGTTATAAATCTTTGTAATGTGTTGACCCTTCATATTCAAAACAGCTTTTTAATTTACTTCAGCTGTAAATCTGGAAAAAGAAAACCTTGTATTTTACTAACCATGTATCTTGTTGTTCCTTGTACTTTCCAGCCATACATAATGGCCGCCATTGTGCCAGATGTGGAGGCGTTAATACCTTGGGCGAAACAAAACAACCTGCCTGGAAATTTCAAAAACATTTGTGAAAGTGAGGTAATAAACATTGAGCAATGTCAGACACAATCGACCTTTGAGGTTATTTGTTTACCCTTTGACACTACAGCAAAGCTCCTGTATAGGTGTCAATATCTTCACAACAAGACGGATAAACATTTAGCTTCACACAAAGCGACTAGGTTAAGGACTTTTTTAAAGGTTGTAGGGGCGTGGCATCGGGTGATTCTTGTTGTGATTTTCTCGAGACCAGTTCCACCTCGGTGGTGTAGTAGTAGAGCGTCCTTCTCGGGTGCGGGAGGTCTTGGGTTCGATCCCCGGTCGGGTCATCCAAAAGAGTTTAAGAGTGAGTGATAGTAATAGCTTTCCCTCCTTGGCGCTCAGGGTTGCGGGGTAATCATAAGGACTGGCTAGCTGGTATCAGGATAAATGAACAAGTAAAACTGGTAGCTTACCAGGGATCTAACTGAAAGCGGCGTAAAACACCACGCAATCGAGACCATAATTCGGGAGGTAAACCACCCGGCACCATACGGGTCTCGGTCGTTATTCGTCAGGTGAGCGGAGTGGACCCGACGGGCATTTTTGACATCGGACGGGTACCGGAAGGGCACCGAATAGCGTCCCGGATTTGGTTGTACCCGTTACGCGCGTTTCAAAGTTTCAACAAGCAGAACTCACTGAGTTAAGCGGTTTGGACCTCGTTCAATCTTTATATATCGCTCAGTGTTCTTACGCGTGACGGCCAATGCTCGAAGTTACAATCTATGACATCTACCGGTGCCCGGCCAATGTCCATCTAACGACCACCGGAGGGGCACCAGAAGGTGTTACTACTTGTGTCAGAGTGCGTCTGCATGTGGGGAGGAGTAAAATGGCTATAAATATACTTTTTGGAATCGCGAATAGTATGAAACCATGTTTACAGTACTGACTTTATATCATTTTCAGAGTGTTAAAGATATGATATTAGCTGACATTAACACAATTGGACGTGAATCAGGGCTGAATGGATTTGAACTTGCAAGTATTTTAATTTACCTGTAACTGTCCTACTTATCGTTCTACTTCCTATTACATGCCCTTTGAAATACTAGTTCTTTCCTTTATTGATAGTTTCAATAGTTTTACTTGGATCATAGTTGTCTGCTTCAGATGTTTTGTTGGTGGGAAAGGGCAAAGGTAAATGTCAGTCATGAAATAAATTACAGTATTGATGGAAAACATTGGCATACTAAAGGTATCTGTCAGTGATTACTTATACTGATACCGAAGGATATTTTAATATTTTCCCAAATGCAACAAATCTGCATCTGCAAATCTGCATCTGACAGTGAAAATATCGAGGCAAAATTTCAGAAAAATCTCTATATGTAAAATATTACTGAATATATTTTAAAACATTGTGGACAAATATGAAACAATTTCTCCTTTCGCATCAATGTTTTCAAACGTTTAAAAACATTGTGGCGAAAAGATAAATTGCTCATAATTTGCAATTTCTCCTTTTGTCACAATATTTTCATCTAATAGTTTAACATTCATATATTCAGATTGTGCACGTTTTTGCTAATAGGTTTTCAAAGTCGTCTACTCTGGATTTGTTGTATGTGGAAAACGGTAAAATGAAGTGATATTGGAAAAAACATGTATGTGACTTTGTTGTTATGTGTTTTTTAGGCCAAAGATGTCATCCTGCACTCAGACATGTTCTCGGTGGATAATGACCTTCTCACTCCATCATTCAAAAACAAAAGACCCAATCTGAGGAAATGCTTTCAAAAAGATTTCGCCGCCTTGTACAATAAACATCAGACTTGATTTACATCCATCAATACGTGCATGACGACATGCATATCGGGCATGATATACATTTACCTGTACGATTTGTTTAGTTGGTATACTTAAATCACACGAAGAATGATTGAAGCACGTAATAATAAAATAGAAAAGAAGAAGAAGAATATTTTTTTAGAATTAAACTTACAAAGTTTCTTGTCCACACAATATAACACTTCAGGCAAAATACAAACAAATCCAAGTCAGTTAGAATGAATGGAAATATGTTCTATATTCATACATACATACATACATACACACATATAAATATATACATATATACACACATATGTACACATATAAACACACGCACATATACAGACAGACAGACAGACACACACACACACACACAAATGTATCATGTAATTTCGTACACTCGTCATATTCAGTGCATACGCTGAGCATGTTAATACGATTACTGAGTACAGGAGGAAGAACATATACATTATGATGTATGGCAGTAATCTGCGAAGATTAAACGACTCATAAATATATTATCCAAGTTTCTTTCTTACCAGATACATCATATGACTTCATAAGTAATACTAACGTGTACATACATGGTCTTTTTTTAATAAACTGTACCGATGCATTGTTTTCTGGTATGGCTATATAAGGTACACACCAGGGTAAAATGGTTAATCTGCTATATATCCGAATAATTACATAAAAAGCACTTTCGAAGTGATCTATCTATCCTTTGATTAGTATACCGACCTGTTTCAACCGTTAACTGGTGCGAAGATAATCTTAATTTTGACAATGCTATTCTATATGTTGAAGGGAGGACATTTTTAGTATGATTCAAATTCAAAATCTAACTTAACTTCTTTATACAGTAGAAGCGAGCTACTTTCAGAAATGTCACTAAACCAACCTTGTTTAAAAACATCTAAAATGATTTATTTGAACTCTAGATGGAATTTGTTAAAATTTATTGTACAAGAATTTCCCCATACATATGAAATTCCATAATTATCTAATAAGTACTGAACATTGGCAATCCAATTACTCTTACCTTTCTGGCTAGCAATCAATAGTGTGCTGTACATGTATTGATATAATTTGAACTCGTAATCTTACACCAATATTTGATTATACGTACATAATGACTGATGTAAAGGGGGTAACGCCCCAACTCAACTCCCCAACTCAACTCCCCATACACCCCGGGATTGAGAGGTTTTTAGTTCAACAAGGATTTGCACAATTTCAGGTGAATAATTTCATTGCATTTTGATTTACCAAACCCCCATATTTCACATGCATAATTCAATGTAGAGCCAACAAATGCATCAAACAGTTGGCACACTACTAATGGTTTAAAATTAAATCGTTTGGTATTATATAACAGAACATGATTTGATGCTTTTAAACCTTTTCCAGCAAGTGTTTCTTGATTTAATACAAATACACCCGTATATTCCTATATAATTGAAACTATTCACAACATCTAAGACATTTGTTTTATATAACCATTTGTCATTGTGCAGTAGATCACCACGTTTCAGAAACACCATTAGTTTAGTGGTATCTGTATTGACTTCTAAACCCCACATTCTACAATCATTTTCCAAAATATTAAAACTATTTTGTAAAACTTAAACACGTTTTCTTCAATCTTCAATAAAGAATGAAAATAGTACTGGCAAAATTGCCTCCACTTGCTTCAATCCTACTGCACAATTAAAAGTTACAGTCATTTATGCATACCCCTTGCTTTATTAGACATGTCTTTAATTAGTCTAAGCAATTTCCCATTCATACCTAGTTTATACAATTTGAACCAAAAACCATGCAAGTATATTGTTATCAAAGGCTTTTTTCATATCTACAAAAGCACAAAATAATCGCACTTTGTCATTTAAAACATCTACTGTTGAACGCCTTTTTACGAAAGCCGAACTGAGAAATCATTTTCCACCGAAGTGTTCAGCTTTTTATTCAATATACCCGAACATTTTGTAAAAGTATTCACAAGAGTTATACTATAATTGTTTACATTTTGTTGGTCATTTTTAGCTCGATTTTTGAAGAAAAGACTAGCTCTCTTACTCGCCTCGGCGTCGGCGTTAACGTCACACATTGATTAAGTTTATTGTACCACCTCACTTTTTTTTTCAAAACCATTAGAGATATTGCTGTGAAACTTACAACACTTGTTCATTGTCATTTCCTCCATCAACAGACAAGAGAACATAACTCTGTCAAGGTTTTTGTAAGGATTATGGCTCTTTTTAAACTTTGAACTTTGGTTAAGTTATTCATACCAAATCAATTTTTTCAAAACAATTAGAAATAAAGATTTATCACTTACAATATGTATTTACCAGCATTACCTCCACCAACAGTCAAGAGTACATAATTCAGTGAAGGTTTTTGTAACAATTATGACCCTTTTTCGACTTATAAAGTCCTTTGCTTATAAATAATATGATAAAGTACCACCCACAACAGTGGTTTTATTGGCAAACACGAAACAGTCGAGCGCGCTGTCCTCCGACAGCTATTGTTCTTAATAATTGGAACTATTTATCTGGAAAATGCCCTGAATTCAAAATGGCATTAAAGATTTGTGTGAAGACAATATCAAGAGTTTCAATAAAATACTCATTCAATACCTGCTCGGCAGCAAAAAGTTCATTACATTTAAGAGAGCGAATGACTGCTTCAATCTCATGAATTGTTACAGGATTATCCAGTTCGGAAAAAAATGAATCCGTTACATAAAAATCATTATTTTGGCAAAACGATTCACTTTCGTCATCATAAACGTTTGTTAGATAATTCTGTATTTTAGAGAAAAAATCATAGAATTCAGTTAATGGAATGTCACAGTCATTTGTTTTCTTTTAAGTAAACAATTTCCAAAACTCTCTTGATTGGGAATGTCTCAATCGCTCAATATGTTTTTTATTTTTCTATATTGTACTGTCTCTTTTTCATTTTTATCAACTGTTTATATTTTAAAATTACACATATTCAACCTATTTTCGTTACTTTTTACCCTATTGAACGAATGGACTGCATAACGACATGAGCGTGTCATAACCTTATATTCCTCATCAAACTATTCTGCCTTTTTACTTACTTTCTGTTCGTATGAATGTGAAGAGTTATTACGCCTATAAACATGTTGCGTACTGAATATTGGTTGCGCAACATCGTTAACTACCTTCGAAAAATTGGCAATGCATTAGTCGATACTAGTTTTATTATGTATGGTAATGTTGTCTACAATTGAATTAATAACAAACAGTCAATTTAACTATAACGGACCTACGAAAATTGTCTCGCAAAGAGTAACCCCGCTTTACTTTTGTGCATAAATAAATTTCATTATCAAGTGACTGAAGTGTTCAACATTTAATATTGAATGGCAGAAGTGCGTGGTCCGACCATTCGCAAACATCGTGTATCTAGAAATTATCTTTACAATGAAAATCGTGTTTACTTAAAATAACATAGACAATAGCACTACACCCCGAATGGCCAGCATAGGCAAAAGTTCCAACTGAATGATCATGACCCAGTCTACCATTACCTATACGTAATTATGTTATAATAAAATAATGACTACCGGTCAATGCAATGTGGACATGACACGAAGTATGATCGAGTACATTTTGTGTTTGTTTGTATCACACATGAACTAAATCTAAATGACTAAAACTAGCGGCAGGTTGAGTTGTGCATAGGACACCTATTAACCCCACATGAAGACGTTTTCTGACAACATTAATACAATTGCTTATTGCTCTCCCTGTGTCCCAATATGTTCAGCTCTATTCAATTGTATCACATGACAATGCTTGTATCCGATTTATATGTAACGTGTGTAATATATTATAACATGACCGACTCACTTTTTTTTGTATTCATCTGCGAAATGGCTGAGAACGTGTATCCGGTAAAAACAAGCGTCACAATAGATGGACGAGGTTAAGGGACCATTATCAGTCATAAATAAAAATGTGATAAGTTAACAGTTTATTAATTATTACATGTTGGGACTATTTTCTGACCGCGAAAATCCGATTTTCTTTTTGTGTTTCGTCATGTGATAAAAATAATCTGACATTCGTTGTCATTTCATTAAGTTTTATTAAAGTCGTCCAAGAAACTTGTTATTAAGCTCGCCAAAGACTCGCTTAGTAAAAATAATCTTGAACTTATTTAATAAAAATTTATATGAAATGGCAACTCATGTCAGATCCTATATATAGTACTTTCATTAGCAGATATATGTCATAGTTTTGTCTAGATGATTTCAAAGTAGTCTACTGCATATTTGTTGTATGTGGGAAAGGGTTAAACGTCGGCAGTTTGTTTAGAATATCGGGAAAAGGATAGTTTTAGTGCATCGAAACTATTCTGAAACTTTGAACATTACCAACATCATCTGGGTTATCTTAACTTCACAAACTTTCGTTCTCCTAATCGGGCACATTTCTGCTTGGTAACGTAGGGGTAACCATCGTGTACTAATTTGCTAGTCTAACGGAAGTGGATCCATCTATACAGATTTTTAATTACTCTTGGATTACTGGAACCGATTGTGCCAACACTATGACCAAGATTATATACTGTTGGCTGCTTATCTCAACATTTTTACCCTGATATTCCTAGAAATGGCCGTGGTTTAATTTAAAAATATGCGTTGAAATGGTAAACAACTTCCAAACGATACTATTAAGCGTCCGCCTCGAGTGCGGGAGGTCGTACGATCGATGTCCGCCTCGAGTCATATCAACTTTAAAAATTGTAGAAATGGCTGTCTTCCTTTGAGCTCAGGATTGGGGGAATATCATTATGACTGACTGGCTGTTTTCAGGATAAATGGACCTGACGAAGCTTACCCAGGAAACGCCGTGTTTTAACTGAAAAGTTGTCGTAATCGGCATAAAACATCAAACAAACAAACCAAACGATACTCGAGGGGTGTGAATTTGTTTGAGTGGTAAGCGTGTGGGTTTAAGAGTCATTCCTTCCAATGTTGGTTGCTCCCTTTTCGACTACGTCACCACATGGTACAAAATTAAAACCTATTCAATACTGACGCCGCGCTTCCACGCGTCGTCAATAATGATGCTTGCATTTTTGACACATTTTATAGTTTTGACTTTATACGTTTTCAAAGTCGTTTACAGCAGACTTGTTGTATGTTGGTTATGGTAAAACTAGGTCAGATATTATATATGTAGTAATACTGGATGGCATACAGCGAGACTGGATTGTGGGAATAATCGCGAAGTTCCAGTATCTACCTATTGCCAATCCTTCAACGAATAAGGACTTCAATGTCAATGATAAATCTGAATCAGACGACTTTGAACACATCTAGGTAAAACTATGAAAAATCTATATGTTTGTAAGTATGCTTATTGAAAAAGTTTGAAAACTCCTTATGCTACAATGTTTATAAAAGGTCGTCTGCTGCAGGGAAATAGTTAAGTATCAAGGGGAAAACAAACAAGATATGAACACTCATCAATACAATGAGAACAAAATAAGAACGTACATGTATTAAACTATTTATTTACATATTTACATGTTGACAATTGTTCGAGTCGTTCCATTCACAGCAGCTAACGTCCTCTATAAACAATTCAAAGGAGTTTAGATCTCGCCAGAATGCATCATCACATATAGGATACATAGGAGCGAGATCAAGATACATCATCACATATAGGACACATAGGAGCGAGATCAAGATACATCATCACATATAGGATACATAGGAGCGAGATGAAGATACATTTTCACCGAGTAGGCTATGCTACGAGTGGAACAAATATATATCATGGTGTCCATAATGTTGCATGAATGAACCCTTTCCCACATACAGACGCTTTCTGACGCATCTGTAGCAGACGACTTGTGACAACATTGAGGCAACAGAAGAATTGCTCAAAGTGAGCGAATTCTCCTTTTGCCACGATGTCTTCAACTTTATCAAATAATTTAACTCTCTTTTATGGAGAGTTTTCACATGTTTACCAATATGATTTCATAGTCGTATTCTGCAGACTTGTTGTATTTGGGAAGGGTTCAAAGAAACAATTGTTCCGTTTATGTTTTGGTTTCACATACTTTTGGCATGCATAAACAAGGTAAAGACTTAATTTAAAAACAGTGAAACTGATCAATCGATAAAGTTATCAGTTTGAAACAATGAGTGTATCAGGATATACTACACTGCGCTTTCTTGACTCGTTCTCACATACAGTAAATCTGCAGCAGAGTAATTAAACCGTCTGCAGCAAACGACTTTAAAACATCTGCAGCAGACGACTTTAAAACATCTAGGCACAACAATAGAACATCTCTATCAATAAAAGTTACGATTATATCAAGAATTTTAAAACAGTGTGGCAAAAGGAATACTATAAGCAATATCTTCGTTTGGTTCCATATTTTCAAAAGTCGACTGGTGCAGAAAGGATTAAAATCCCAACGAAAGGATGTACTAAATAGTCTATCAATGAGAACCTCCTTAACGACTGAATAGCCGTCGTAGTTAGTTCTGTAATTGTTTGCACTACAAATGTCATGATGTTTTAACTCTTTCCCGCATACAACACATCTGCAGCAGACGACTTCGAAAATGTATACTACAAAATATGGGAAATCTCTATCATTGTAGGTTTAATTATTGGAAAAAGGTCGAAGACAATGTGGCCTTTTGTCACGATGTTTTCAAAAGTCGTCTGCTGCAGATGCGTCAAAATGCGTCTATAGGTGGGAAAGGGTTAACTTGATGTATTTTGAATATTCACCTAAATGTCTCACAATAACTCATCCATTAAACCACGTTGTGCAACTTTAAAAAACATTTGCATATTATAGTACTCGCAATTTTCAACTACATTTACGAAAGAAGAAGTAAACGAAGATCACCTTGCCCGTGTGTTGATTGATTGCTTGATTGTGGTTTAACGCCGTTTTTAACAATTTCTCAGTTATATCACGGCGGCCAGTTCACCTACTCATGCATTTCCTGGTTTTCTCACACCAGTACTCCACACAACAATCTTCCCAAGCAACTGCCCGTTTGTACAGTCTTATTATTAATTTACAATGTTCGCAGTAGTTTAAAAAAGTCAGAGACGTCAGCGAGTTAAGGGTTATCCCTTTTCCAAAAACAGACGCTTTCTGATGTCTCTGCAGCAGATGACGTTTGAAAATATTGTGGTAAACAGGAGATATGCTCATACGTTTGCCGCAATGTTTTCAACTGTATTCAACAATTACACTTTCATTAGTAGATAAGTTCTATAGTTTTGCTTAGATGTTTTCAAAGTTGTCTACAGAGAATTTCTCGTATGTGGGAAAGGATTAAGATCGACAATTCGATTTCTTTGACTCTTTTGACTCCCTTTAAGGGTACATACTTCTCATACACGAATCATTCCTAGCATCTTTTCAAAAATATAGTGAAAACTACGATTGAAAATTAATACAGTACATGTATATGTTAGAACAAGTCCATGTGATAAAGTTTCAACATGCTCAAGTTTAAAATGTGGCCTCTAGAGTGTAAACACGATTTCCCTTCAAGTTGACCTCATATGGCCAAGTTTCGAATTTGTCAAAGATTTGATGGGGATGAATGTTCTGATAAACTTTCATGAAGATCGGATGGATAATGTAGCCTGTAGAGTGTTAACAAGGGCAAGGGCAATCGGACGGATACCAACAAAATGTGATCATAAAAGCTCACCTTGCACTTCGTGCACAGGTGGGCTAAAAATGAGGTGTTGCAAAAAACAACGCCGATGCCGAGGCGAGTAGGATATCTTGCCTTTTCTGTGAAAAGGCGAGTTAAGGATGTGTCCTCTACACGTTTTGCTCTAGTTTGACAGCTGGACACAGTAACTCACATTTAGCACTTTGTGTTAATGTGAGCTATAAATCAGTAAAACAAATAGATGTTCCCAAAATGGGTTGTAAAAAAATCCATACAAAATGGTGAATCTAAACAAACTGATAATAGGCTTACTCTTCTTGGTACTGAAGCTCCCAACAAAGTGTAAATGGGTAGCAGCTAGAAATTACTAGTGACTAACCCAATATTATTTGGGAACATAAATAAATGCCACTTAAGCCTTTTTTATTTTAACAATTTCCCATGAACAACAAATATGCAGCAGTTGTCTTTGAACGTTTCAGATATATCCATTAATAAGAGTTGAATGATTGAATCGAGAACAATCAAGTGCTCAAGGGGAGTCAGTGTGATCGCCCTTTTGTCTGTGCATCAACATCTTCTTATCTGTAACCAGAGGGTCAATTGAGATGCAGAAAGCATCCTCTCAATGTCATAACCAAAATTCCTTCCATTTTGTTTATCCATGCTCAATTCTTGAGTTAAAAACGGGAAAGGGTTAAAAACGGCTGATCAAAGCTAG
Organism: Serripes groenlandicus; assembly: GCA_031761405.1. NCBI lineage: Eukaryota > Metazoa > Mollusca > Bivalvia > Cardiida > Cardiidae > Serripes > Serripes groenlandicus. The sequence continues at coordinate 61,713,773 of JASEVX010000005.1, read as the reverse complement.
CTTTTTTTCTTCTTTTCCTACAATATATTTCATACACTTACTCTTTCCCCCATACAACAAATCTGCAGCAAACAACTTTCAAAACATCTAGGCAAATTTATGGAAAATTTCTACAAGGAAATGATTCATTATTGAAAAGAGTTTAAAATGTTGTGGCAAAAGATGAAATTGCTCATTATGAACAATTTTCCTTTTGTCACACTATTTTCAAAAGTCGTCTGCTGCGGAGGCATCACAAGGTATCTATATTTTGGAAATGGTTAAAACTATACTTACAGAGCTCTAGATAATGAGGCATTTTACATGTTCTAAAATCTGATTTGCCCTTAACCCTATGTTGTGATAATTGTCAGTGAGATGATTCTTTTGAATCACAAAAATATAGGATTTGCTTTAAAAATAAGATAGAAACTGTGGGAAAAAGAGCTGAATACCCCTTCTTTTATAGACCTCTGTATTTACTTCTTTCCTTTATTTTTAATTTACATTTTCAACCTTTACTTGATACAGAATTCAAGGGCTTCTTGCGAAAGTGTTGTAACTACATCTTGTTCAAAATGTAGTTACAACCGTTTTGCATGAAACCATAGATTTAATTTGATTTCCTTCATTCAAAGTAAACAAATATAAAATAAAGTAAACAGATTATGCTATCAGTTATGAAAAGTTTTTGAATATCGAAATCACATCACAGCCAGCTGATTTTAAGGCAGATTCTAAAGTCCTGAAGGTTCCATCATGGGCGAACATTATATTCCATTCCATCAGCATTTTACGTATTCTATCGATACTACTATTCGTGTTGTCCATCTTTATTCTATCCATGCAAGCTTGACTTAGTTCAAGAAAAACTCCCAGTTGCTCCCATTCGACTCCAATTCTACCAGCCATTGTTGCAATTTCAACATCCGTTGGTTTGCGATCAGGAAATGTACCTGAAAATAAACAGCTTTGTTTGTTATATGCTGTATCATGTGTATGTATGATGTTTTACCCTGTATCATACGTTTGAATGGTGTTTCACCCTTCATCATATGTTTGTATGGTGTTTCAATCTGTATCATATGTTTGTATGGTGTTTTATGCTGTATCATATATGTGTATGGTGTTTTATGCTGTATCATATGTATGTATCATATGTTTATATGGTGTTTCACCCTGTATCATATGTTTGTATGGTGTTTCACCCTGTATCATATGTTTGTATTGTGTTTTACCCTGTATCATATGTATGTATGGTGTTTCACCCTGTATCATATATGTGTATGGTGTTTTACCCTGTATCATATGTGTGTATGGTGTTTCACCCTGTATCATATATGTGTATGGTGTTTTATGCTGTATCATATGTATGTATGGTGTTTCACCCTGTATCATATGTTTGTATGGTGTTTCACCCTGTATCATATGTTTGTATGGTGTTTTATGCTGTATCATATGTATGTATGGTGTTTCACCCTGTATCATATATGTGTATGGTGTTTTATGCTGTATCATATGTACGTATGGTGTTTCACCCTGTATCATATGTTTGTATGGTGTTTCACCCTGTATCATATATGTGTATGCTGTTTTATGCTGTATCATATGTTTGTATGGTGTTTCAACCTGTATCATATGTATGTATGGTGTTTTACCCTGTATCATATGTTTGTATTGTGTTTTACCCTGGATCATATGTTTGTATTGTGTTTTACCCTGTATCATATGTTTGTATGGTGTTTTACCCTGTATCATATGTTTGTATGGTGTTTCACCCTGTATCATATATGTGTATGGTGTTTTATGCTGTATCATATGTTTGTATGGTGTTTCACCCTGTATCATATGTATGTATGGTGGTTTACCCTGTATCATATGTTTGTATTGTGTTTTACCCTGTATCATATGTTTGTATTGTGTTTTACCATGTATCATATGTATGTATGGTGTTTTACCCTGTATCATATGTATGTATGGTGTTTTACCCTGTATCATATGTTTGTATGGTGTTTCACCCTGTATCATATATGTGTATGGCGTTTTATGCTGTATCATATGTTTGTATGGTGTTTCACCCTGTATCATATGTATGCATGGTGTTTTACCCTGTATCATATGTTTGTATTGTGTTTTACCCTGTATCATATGTTTGTATTGTGTTTTACCCTGTATCATATGTATGTATGGTGTTTTACCCTGTAGCATATGTATGTATGGTGTTTTACCCTGTATCATATGTTTGTATGGTGTTTCACCCTGTATCATATATGTGTATGGTGTTTTACCCTGTATCATATGTTTGTATTGTGTTTTACCCTGTATCAAATGTTTGTATTGTGTTTAACCCTGTATCATATGTTTGTTTTGTGTTTTACCCTGTATCATATGTTTGTATTTTGTTTTACCCTGTATCGTATGTATGGTGTTTTACCCTGTATGATATGTGTGTATTATGTTTTACCCTGTATCATGTGTTTATATGGTGTTTTACCCTGTATCATATGTTTGTATTGTGTTTTACCCTGTATCATATGTATGGTGTTTTACCCTGTATCATATGTTTGTATGGTGCTTTACTCTGTATCATATGTTTGTATGGTGTTTTACCCTGTAGCATATGTTTGTATGGTGTTTTACCCTGTATCATATGTTTGTATGGTGTTTCACCCTGTATCATATGTTTGTATGGTGTTTTACCCTGTATCATATGTTTGTATGGTGTTTTACCCTGTATCATGTGTTTCTATGGTGTTTTATCCTGTATCATATGTTTGTATGATGTTTTACCCTGTATAATATGTTTGTATGGGGTTTTACTCTGTATCATATGTTTGTATGGTGCTTTACTCTGTATCATATGTTTGTATGGTGTTTTACGCTGTATCATATGTTGGTATGGTGTTTCAGCCTCCATCATATGTTTGTATGGTGTTTTACCCTGTATCATATGTATGTATGGTGTTTTACCCTGTATCATATGTTTGTATGGTGTTTTACCCTGTATCATGTGTTTCTATGGTGTTTTATCCTGTATCATATGCTTGTATGATGTTTTACCTTGTATAATATGTTTGTATGGTGTTTTACTCTGTATCATATGTTTGTATGGTGCTTTACTCTGTATCATATGTTTGTATGGTGTTTTACGCTGTATCATATGTTTGTATGGTGTTTTACCCTGAATCATATGTTTGTATGGTGTTTTAAGCTGTATCATATGTTTGTATGGTGTTTTACCCTGTATCATATGTATGTATGGTGTTTTACTCTGTATCATATGTATGTACGGTGTTTTACCCTGTAAAATATGTTTGTATGGTTTTTCACTAGGTATCATATCTGTGTATGGTGTTTTACCCTGTATCATATATATGTATTGTGTTTCAAGCTGTATCATATGTATGTATTCTGTTTCACGCTGTATCATATGTATGTATGTTGTTTCAAGCTGTATCATATGTATGTATTGTGTTTTACCCTGTATCATATGTATGTATTGTGTTTCACGCTGTATCATATGTATGTATTGTGTTTCACGCTGTATCATACTGTATGTATTGTGTTTCATGCTGTATCATATGTTTGTATGGTTTTTTACCCTGTATCATTGATTGATTGATTGGGGTTTAACGCCATTTTTAACAATTTCTCAGTTATATCACGGCGGCCAGTTCACCTACTCATGCATTTCCTTGTTTTCTCCCTGTATCATATGTTTGTATGGTGTTTCACCCTGTATCATGTGTTTGTATGATGTTTTATTAGTCGCCGGGCAGAAGCCCGCGACTTCTATTTTTAATAGGTTTTCGGAAATCACATGGGAGGGGGGATTATTATTAGAAAGAAATACATTTAGATGTCTTGAACATATTACAATTGTGTTTGTTTAAAAACACTAAGTAATGACACATCTAAAATGAAATAAATATTCCGATGTTTTAGGTATTTTCAGTTTCTTTATTTTGACTCGCATTTATGTTTTTTTGTTTTATTTACGAAGACAAAACAGTCCCTATTAGCTAGACTGAAATACTTTATTTTACACTATATACTACATGTAATCAAAAGGCGATAACTACAAACCTTTACGTCGCACAGTCTAATTATCTGTTTACATACCAACTGCGTAGATCAATCTCCTTTGCAGAGAGCCGCTCTTTACACTCACTTACAAATAGTAAATCATAGGTGATTTAAAATGTTTATTTGGTTCGAAACAAATGAAGAAAAGAACACACCGAGATAAAACTGGTTTTAATAGAAAAATTACTTTGAACGAACACTCTCTGCCTATAAAGAGAGTTTCAAGAACGACATCTCTGCGAATAAGAAAGAATCGGGTCTTTCGTACAAAATTATTTCGTCCTTGACAATTTTAAATGTGTCATTTAATTCCCTAAATGCATATTGCTTCCGATCTGCATATTGTTATGCATCATTGACACAAGGGCGCTCATCATACTATAATTTTAAAACATGAGTAGTTTGTTATTTTCATTATAAAAAAGGAAGGAAAGAATTAAAATAAATTAACATGTTGTAGGGCTCAGTTTATGTTCGAAATTAAGTTTAAATTATACAACAATTTCAATGAGATTTAACTGTTTAGTTGATATTATATTTCGAAGGTGGTCTAATTTATAAATATTGGACTACATTTCAACATTTGTTAAAGTATGATATAATTAGGATGCCAAGCTAATATCATTTTGAGAAAAAGAGAAAACTCATGTCTTCAGCGATTTAACCCTTATCTGATTGTTTTAAAAGTAGATTGCTGCAAAGGTGTCCACTGTTAACTTTAATAGAGAAAAATGACGTGCTATTGCATGCAAATCCTAAATTGTCTGTTTTGTGTTTTTATTGAAAAATAATAAAATTCAAATATTCTGACAAACATCTTGAAAAGTGTATGTGTAATTCACAAATCTTATAATTATTCCTTAATGAAAGTACTGTATACATACTAAGACCAATGATTGGTAAGATTACTCATTTCTATTACTGTTTATGATCAATAATTAGTTGGTTGTGTGTATGGTCAACCTACTTTGGAATGGAGATTGGTCATAAACAATGAAAGGCTTCAATTATCATTCACTTCGTTGACAAAACAATGCAAGTTATGAAACATTTTCACTTGACCCCACCCCTGATGTTCCAATATGCCCCTCAGTTGATAACTGTTTATTCAACTACTATAATGTTAGTGTTATGCATAACTGCAGTATGGATTTCCGGCGACATTGATGCGTTGCATCAACTTTCTCTTGTGCTGGATCATATGTTTGAATGGTGTGTCATCCTGTATCATATGTATGTATGGTATTTTACGCTGTATAATTTGTTTGTATAATGTTTCACCTACTATCATATGCTTGTATAATGTTACACCCTGTATCATGTGATTGTATGGTGTTTTACGCAGTATCATGTGTTTGTATGGTGTTTTACGCAGTATCATATGTTTGTATGGTGTTTTACGCTGTATCATATGTTTGTATGGTGTTTTACGCTGTATCATATGTTTGTGTGGTGTTTTACGCTGTTTCATGTGTTTGTATGGTGTTTTACCCTGTATCATGTGTTTGTATGGTGTTTTACGCTGTATCATATGTTTGTGTGGTGTTTTACGCTGTTTCATGTGTTTGTATGGTGTTTTACCCTGTATCATGTGTTTGTATGGTGTTTTACGCTGTATCATATGTTTGTATGGTGTTTCTCTCTGTATCATATGTTTGCATGGTCTTTTATGCTGTGTCATATGTTTGTATGGTGTTTTACTTGACCTACTTAACCCTTTCCCTCATTCACCAAATCTGCAGCAGACTTTATTTAAGCCCCCTTCCCCACATACATCAAATCTGCGGCAGACAACTTGGAAACCCTTTTTCACATACACCAAATCTGCAGCAGACTACTTTTAGCCCTTACCCACATACATCAAATCTGCAGCAGACTACTTTGAACCCTTTTTCACATACACCAAGTCTGCAGCAGACTACTTTTAACCCTTTTTCTCAAACACCAAGTCTGCAGCAGACTACTTTTAACCCTTTTTCACATACACCAAGTCTGCAGCAGACTACTTTTAACCCTTTTTCACATACACCAAGTCTGCAGCAGACTACTTTTAGCCCTTACACACATACACCAAATCTGCAGCAAACTACTTTTAACCCTTACCCACATACACCAAATCTGCAGCAGACTACTTTTAGCCCTTACACACATACACCAAATCTGCAGCAGACTACTTTTAACCCTTACACACATACACCAAATCTGCAGCAGACTACTTTTTACCCTTACCCACATACACCAAATCTGCAGCAGACTACTTTTAACCTTTACCCACATACACCAAATCTGCAGCAGACTACTTTTAACCCTTACCCACATACATCAAGTCTGCAGCAGACTATTTTTAACCCTTACCCACATACACCAAATCTTGCAGCAGACTACTATTAACCCTTACCCACATACACCAAATCTGCAGCAGACTACTTTTAACCCTTACCCACATACAACAAATCTTGCAGCAGACTACTATTAACCCTTACACACATACACCAAATCTGCAGCAGACTACTTTTAACCCTTACACACATACACCAAATCTTGCAGCAGACTACTATTAACCCTTACACACATACATCAAATCTTGCAGCAGACTACTATTAACCCTTACACACATACATCAAATCTTGCAGCAGACTACTATTATCCCTTACACACATACACCAAATCTTGCAGCAGACTACTTTTAACCCTTACACACATACACCAAATCTTGCAGCAGACTACTATTAACCCTTACACACATACACCAAATCTTGCAGCAGACTACTTTAACCCTTACACACATACATCAAATCAGCAGCAGACTACTTTTAACCCTTACCCACACACACCAAGTCTGCAGCAGACTACTTTTAACCCTTACACACATACACCAAGTCTGCAGCAGACTACTTTTAACCCTTTTTCACATACACCAAGTCTGCAGCAGACTACTTTAAACCCTTTTTCACATATACCAAGTCTGCAGCAGACTCCTTTTAGCCCTTACAGACATACACCAAGTCTGCAGCAGACTACTTTTAACCCTTACCCACATACACAGAGTCTGCAGCAGACTACTTTTAACCCTTACACACATACACCAAATCTGCAGCAGACTACTTTTAACCCTTACCCACATACACCAAGTCTGCAGCAGACTACTTTTAACCCTTACCCACATACACCAAGTCTGCAGCAGACTACTTTTAACCCTTACACACATACACCAAGTCTGCAGCAGACTACTTTTAACCCTTACACACATACACCAAGTCTGCAGCAGACTACTATTAACCCTTACCCACATACACCAAATCTGCAGCAGACTACTTTTAACCCTTACACACATACACCAAGTCTGCAGCAGACCACTTTTAACCCTTACAAACATACACCAAATCTGCAGCAGACTACTTTTAACCCTTACCCACATACATCAAATCTGCAGCAGACTACTTTTAACCCTTACCCACATACACCAAATCTGCAGCAGACTACTTTTAACCCTTACACACATACATCAAATCTGCAGCAGACTACTTTTAACCCTTACCCACATACGCCAAGTCTGCAGCAGACTATTATTAACCCTTACCCACATACACCAAATCTGCAGCAGACTACTTTTAACCCTAACCCACATACATCGAATCTTGCAGCAGACTACTTTAAACCCTTACCCACATACATCAAATCTGCAGCAGACTACTTTTAACCCTTACCCACATACATCAAATCTGCAGCAGACTACTTTTAACCCTTTCCCACATACATCAAATCTGCAGCAGACTACTTTTAACCCTTTTTCACATACACCAAATCTGCAGCAGACTACCTTTAACCTTTTCTCACATACATCAAATCTGCAGCAGACTACATCTTGGCAAATATATGGAAAGCTAAAAAAACAGCAGAGTAAGTGTATGCGGGAAAGGGTTAAAAGTAGTCTGCTGCAGATTTGATGTATGTGAAAAAGGGTTAAAAGTAGTCTGCTGCAGATTTGATGTATGTGAAAAAGGGTTAAAAGTAGTCTGCTGCAGATTTGATGTATGTGGGTAAGGGTTAAAAGCAATCTCATTAAAATCATCTCCTATTAACGCTACGCATAGGATCTGAGGACAACCAATAGAGGGTCACGTTCAGACGACCTTTCCCCCAGCCAATCAGAACCTTGCTTTCACGTTTTTGAAAGTGAAAGTAAAAGTCTATATTTACCAAAAAATCTATATTTATCATGGGATCCCAATTTTCACATAGTGATTTACATGTGTGTATAGTTCTTATGACGACCACATCATGGCTACAAATGCGGAAATGAGGCAAAACACCGATACAGTCTTTCCCTGACCATACAGCATCGAAAAGTGTTCTTTGCTCTGGTTTTAAATGGTCTATTTTAAATTTCCTCAACTTCGTCAATTGATGCCATTTTGAAAGTTAAGCACAACATTGTTGAAACGAGTCCTCTGATTGGTTCAAATAAAAATAGCTTGGTGTATCTAAAAATAGCGATATTGGAAATCCAATAAAACAAGAAGATGAATTCGAATTGATCGCCATCAGATCTTACATTTGGTCAGATCGTGTACTTTAGTCAGATTGGGGTAAAAAGTAGTCTGCTGCAGATTTGATGTATGTGTGTAAGGGTAAAAAGTAGTCTGCTGCAGATTTGATGTATGTGTGTAAGGGTAAAAAGTAGTCTGCTGCAGATTTGGTGTATGTGGGTAAGGGTTAATAATAGTCTGCTGCAGATGTGATGTATGTGTGTAAGGGTAAAAAGTAGTCTGCTGCAAGATTTGATGTATGTGTGTAAGGGTAAAAAGTAGTCTGCTGCAAGATTTGATGTATGTGTGTAAGGGTAAAAAGTAGTCTGCTGCAAGATTTGATGTATGTGTGTAAGGGTAAAAAGTAGTCTGCTGCAAGATTTGGTGTGTGTGGGTAAGGGTTAAAAGTAGTCTGCTGCAGATTTGATGTATGTGGGTAAGGGTAAAAAGTAGTCTGCTGCAAGATTTGATGTATGTGTGTAAGGGTAAAAAGTAGTCTGCTGCAGATTTGGTGTATGTGGGTAAGGGTAAAAAGTAGTCTGCTGCAGATTTGATGTATGTGTGTAAGGGTAAAAAGTAGTCTGCTGCAGATTTGGTGTATGTGGGTAAGGGTTAATAGTAGTCTGCTGCAGATTTGGTGTATGTGGGTAAGGGTTAAAAGTAGTATGCTGCAGATTTTATGTATGTGTGTAAGGGTAAAAAGTAGTCTGCTGCAGATTTGATGTATGTGTGTAAGGGTTAAAAGTAGTCTGCTGCAGATTTGATGTATGTGGTTAAGGGTAAAAAGTAGTCTGCTGCAGATTTGATGTATGTGGTTAAGGGTAAAAAGTAGTCTGCTGCAGATTTGATGTATGTGTGTAAGGGTTAAAAGTAGTCTGCTGCAGATTTGATGTATGTGTGTAAGGGTAAAAAGTAGTCTGCTGCAGATTTGATGTATGTGTGTAAGTGTTGAAAGTAGTCTGCTGCAGATTTGGTGTATGTGGGTAAGGGTAAAAAGTAGTCTGCTGCAGATTTGATGTATGTGTGTAAGGGTAAAAAGTAGTCTGCTGCAGATTTGATGTATGTGTGTAAGTGTTGAAAGTAGTCTGCTGCAGATTTGGTGTATGTGGGTAAGGGTAAAAAGTAGTCTGCTGCAGATTTGATGTATGTGGTTAAGGGTAAAAAGTAGTCTGCTGCAGATTTGATGTATGTGGTTAAGGGTAAAAAGTAGTCTGCTGCAGATTTGATGTATGTGTGTAAGGGTTGAAAGTAGTCTGCTGCAGATTTGATGTATGTGTGTAAGTGTTGAAAGTAGTCTTCTGCAGATTTGGTGTATGTGTGTAAGTGTTGAAAGTAGTCTGCTGCAGATTTGGTGTATGTGGAAAAATGTTAAAAGTTGTCAACTGCAGATTTGATGTATGTGGTTAAGGGTAAAAAGTAGTCTGCTGCAGATTTGATGTATGTGTGTAAGGGTAAAAAGTAGTCTGCTGCAGATTTGATGTATGTGTGTAAGGGTTAAAAGTAGTCTGCTGCAGATTTGATGTATGTGGTTAAGGGTAAAAAGTAGTCTGCTGCAGATTTGATGTATGTGGTTAAGGGTAAAAAGTAGTCTGCTGCAGATTTGATGTATGTGGTTAAGGGTAAAAAGTAGTCTGCTGCAGATTTGATGTATGTGTGTAAGGGTAAAAAGTAGTCTGCTGCAGATTTGATGTATGTGTGTAAGGGTTAAAAGTAGTCTGCTGCAGATTTGATGTATGTGGTTAAGGGTAAAAAGTAGTCTGCTGCAGATTTGATGTATGTGGTTAAGGGTAAAAAGTAGTCTGCTGCAGATTTGATGTATGTGTGTAAGGGTTAAAAGTAGTCTGCTGCAGATTTGATGTATGTGTGTAAGTGTTGAAAGTAGTCTGCTGCAGATTTGATGTATGTGTGTAAGTGTTGAAAGTAGTCTGCTGCAGATTTGATGTATGTGTGTAAGGGTAAAAAGTAGTCTGCTGCAGATTTGATGTATGTGTGTAAGGGTAAAAAGTAGTCTGCTGCAGATTTGATGTATGTGGGTAAGTGTTGAAAGTAGTCTGCTGCAGATTTGATGTATGTGGGTAAGTGTTGAAAGTAGTCTGCTGCAGATTTGATGTATGTGTGTAAGTGTTGAAAGTAGTCTGCTGCAGATTTGATGTATGTGTGTAAGTGTTGAAAGTAGTCTGCTGCAGATTTGATGTATGTGTGTAAGTGTTGAAAGTAGTCTGCTGCAGATTTGATGTATGTGGGTAAGTGTTGAAAGTAGTCTGCTGCAGATTTGATGTATGTGTGTAAGTGTTGAAAGTAGTCTGCTGCAGATTTGATGTATGTGTGTAAGGGTTAAAAGTAGTCTGCTGCAGATTTGATGTATGTGTGTAAGGGTAAAAAGTAGTCTGCTGCAGATTTGATGTATGTGTGTAAGTGTTGAAAGTAGTCTTCTGCAGATTTGATGTATGTGGTTAAGGGTAAAAAGTAGTCTGCTGCAGATTTGATGTATGTGGTTAAGGGTAAAAAGTAGTCTGCTGCAGATTTGATGTATGTGGTTAAGGGTTAAAAGTAGTCTGCTGCAGATTTGATGTATGTGGTTAAGGGTAAAAAGTAGTCTGCTGCAGATTTGATGTATGTGGTTAAGGGTAAAAAGTAGTCTGCTGCAGATTTGATGTATGTGGTTAAGGGTAAAAAGTAGTCTTCTGCAGATTTGATGTATGTGGTTAAGGGTAAAAAGTAGTCTGCTGCAGATTTGATGTATGTGTGTAAGGGTAAAAAGTAGTCTGCTGCAGATTTGATGTATGTGGTTAAGGGTAAAAAGTAGTCTGCTGCAGATTTGATGTATGTGGTTAAGGGTAAAAAGTAGTCTGCTGCAGATTTGATGTATGTGGTTAAGGGTAAAAAGTAGTCTGCTGCAGATTTGATGTATGTGGTTAAGGGTTAAAAGTAGTCTGCTGCAGATTTGATGTATGTGGTTAAGGGTAAAAAGTAGTCTGCTGCAGATTTGATGTATGTGGTTAAGGGTAAAAAGTAGTCTGCTGCAGATTTGATGTATGTGGTTAAGGGTTAAAAGAAGTCTGCTGCAGATTTGATTTACATTGGAAAGGGTTAGAAGTAGTCTGCTGCGGAATTTATGTACATGGGAAAGGGTCAAGTAGGTCTCTGCTTACCTTCTACTATTTGTCTGTCGACAACAGTCCAGTTACGCAGAACCTCCTCAGATTGTATTAGATGATCTTGATCTGCAGATCCATCCTCGTGCTCTGCACAAGAGACTTCAGGATGTTTCATGAACAACGACAATTCGATCATCCCGTCACTACTACAGCAATCCGTTAAAGGACACTTTATGTAAGTCTTCATAGCCATTTTGGAACAATTTGAATATAATTTCTTCAGAAAGCCCTCCACTTGTTCTCTGGTTTTTATGTGGTCATTTGGCTGATTTTGGCCTAAAGACGTCACCCACATCTGTATGAAATTATCGCGCAGATACAGCGTCAATGTGTTCATACGTGAAAAGTCTAAATCAAACACTCCAGAGTCACGAAAAAGAAGTGTTTTTCTCTTAGCCACCCTTGGCTGCCACTCTGACATGCATGCAGCAATAAGTCTGTGAAAGATGGCTGGAGGAACAAAACCTAAAGCCCGAGAATCCAGTCCAGAGACAAACGTGTAACACAGTCTGTGTGTGGAATTCGAATTGGATATTTGTTTAGTATTTAACCGAGATCTTGGGGTCTTCTCATCCAACATACATGGTGTGAAATAACTTCCCTCTAAAATCTAAAACGAAAATTACAAATATATCCTCTTTCTTCACACTGATGTTTGAAATGGAGTCTAACAGCATAACCAGGGGGAATGTATATAAACTAAAAGAAAAAGGGAATGTATATAAACTAAAAGAAAAAGAGAATGTATATAAACTAAAAGAAAATGCTACTGCAGACTGAGCATTAACAAATATGCATTTGCATACGAGTCATAGACATATGGAACAATCGCCCAACGAAGTAGTGTTGGCAAAAAAATCTTGGAAAATCATCTAGTAAAATACAATCACCAAACAAATTTAATATTATCTAAAAAGTCGGAAGTCACGTCAACTCGCGCTTCATAGATTAAAACACAGAGATGGATATAGTGGCGAATATGCCAGCGTCCCTAAGGTATGACTAATATCACCTCTCTAGCCACACAATATTATAGGAAAAGGACATATTCCAAACAAGAAATGTTGTCCATATGCCTTATTCCTTTCCAACATACAGTAAATCTGTAGTAGGCAACTTTGACATAATATAGGCCAAAATATGAAAAATTTCTTTGAATGTAAGTATTATTGAGTAGAATTGAAAGCTGGGAGGCAAACGCAGAAATTGCTCACAATGTCTTCAAAAGTCATATATGTAGGAAACGGTTCATGTTTGCAACTAAATTGTACAATTAGTTCAAACTCGTTTTTATTTTTTACATGTTTTCAAAGTGGATGAAAATAAATATCATATTGGCATAATAAATAATTAGGGAAAGGGTCACCTAAAGTTTGTTATTAACACTTTCCCACACACATGTACAACATATCTTCAGCACTTTGAAAACATCTAGGCATTAAAGGGTAATATCTATATAAGCAATAGTTTAATTAACCCTTTCCCTCATACGACAATTCGGCAGCAGACGACTTTGAACATATTTTGTCAAAAATAGAAAATCTCTATAATTAAATGGATGACCTTTGACTAAAAGTGGAAAACATTGTGTCAAAAGGAGAAATTGCTTGTTTTGAGCAATTTCTTCTTTTGTCACTATGTTTTCAAAAAGCCGTCTGCATCAGAAAGCGTCTATATGAGGGAAAGGGTTAATCAATAGAGTCAAGCAATGCTTTCAAAAGGTGTCTGTTGCATATATGCATCAAAATGCATCTTCATGTAGGAAAGGGTATACATTTCTGAACATATTATGATAGTTTGACCTTGACACAGCTGACCTTAGTTTAATTTTTTGTCTATTGTATATCAAAGAAGAAACAGGTTCTAGCAGCTTTAATCAACCCTTTACCCACATGCAGATACATTTTAACTTTGAAATAATGTGACAAAAGGAGAAATTGCTCATAATGAATGAAAACAAATTGCAACAATGTTTTAAACTCTTTTACTTCTAAATATTCTGCTGCAGATTTGTTGTATGTGGGAAAGGGTTTACCACTCTCTATGTCTGCTTAATAAAGTTTTAATCCTATTCCACATAGAGCAAATCTGCAGCAGACATTTTCTAAAAACATCTAGGTAAAAACATGAAATATCTCTATAAATGACCGTTTAATTATTGAATAGTTCAAAAACATTGTGACACAAGGAGAAATTTCTACATTATGAGCAACATCTCCTTTTGCCACAATGCTTTCAAAAGTCGTTTGCATCAGATAAGTCAAAATGCATCTGCAAGTTGGGAAAGATGTGGGATAATCTAAAATGTTGACCTGATTAATCAAGGCCCGGAATTCAAACTCTCTGCCACTTGATTAAGAGACAGGCCTTCTATCTCTTCTATTTCTTTCTATTTGTATTGTTACAATAGCTGTTTAGACCATGCAACGGAAACAGGATCACGACAATACGTTGAGTACTTTGTAATAAGAGAAGATGAAAACATTTTGGTTACCCTCGAATCAGTTATCTCATGTTCTCCATAGGTGACTGGTTTAGCGATGATGTTAAGTTTTTCCATCAGCCGGAGTAAATGTTCCTTATGGTCTGAGAACATCCCATCCTTGCTCCATGACAAATCTGGAAAAAAATCACACCAAAAAGTTGACACTAACTCTCAAATTGTTTTTAAAACATTTACCCCATATGATATTTAAGAGCCATCTGCTGTGAATTATGTCACAGCTAAAACAACCAAAAACCTTTCTCAAATAAAGACACATTTTAATGCATCATCTGCAGCAGATGGCTTTGGAACAAATTTTACTTTTGCCACAATGTATTCAACTTATTTCAGTTATGCATTAATAGATTTTTCCATGTTTTCGCCTAGATGTTGTTAAAGTTGCCTGCAGCAGATTTTTCATATGTGGGATCGGGTTATGGTAATATGGGCATTTCATTGTGTAGAGCAAAATATGTTCATAAATAACCTGACCAGGTAATATTTGAACCACAGGATTAGCATTAATTACTTCAAAATATTTTTCATGCTGATACACCAAGTTTTGCTAATACAATCACTTTTTCATCTCATTTTCACATATAAGTTATTGCATCACAGTCAATGTGTGCCTGGTCGCCGCTAGTGACATTTGTTCTTACCCCTGTATTGTGTTTCATTGAAATGTAGTTGATCTATAAATGTGTATACAAATTCTGGTTTATGTAGTTTGTTTTATGACATAATAAATGCATATGTAATATAGTAAAAGTTTACGTCATTTTTAGGGATGGGAACTAAAAATTAGAACTATTTTTTTTGAATATTTGTTCTGATTTTTTTTTTAAAGAAATAACTTTTAATTTAGATAACACCAAATGATAAATGTCTTACAAAAATCGCGAGTCGAAACTAATCAAGATAAAGTGTGAGGTGATAAAAAGTGTGTATGTGTCATCTGTAGGCCTCATGTTAGATTACACAGCATGTACATCCGGAACACAATATCCATCGCGCTGGACTTTTACTTGGATCAGGCTGACAACTTACATTGTGGACTGTATTTTTTTCTAAATTTTGTTTCGCCCCGAAATTAATTTCAAAAATTTGCTTTACAAACTTGTCAAATCTACCAATTTGAAGCCTATGCATATATCATTCCAAAATAAATTGTTAATTAAAATCAAAGTCAGAACAAGAAGAAAACAAACAACTTAATTTTGTTATAATCAAGCATAGATACATCATACATGAGTCACTCCACGAAATAACTTGAAAACGTGTTATTTAGTTAGGAAAAACCATTGTACTAGTATTCGGATAACCTGACTTCAGATACCAACTTCAGATTCGGCTAACAAATATTCAAATCTATTCGAATAAATTAAACAAATATTCGAATATTGTTTTCAATATTCATTCCCAACTCTAGTTATTTTGGATCATCCCTCATATGTGTAAAACCGGTAAATCCGGTTGCAGATGAAGACCACTTGGGGATTAGCATGTACTTTGCATAAACTTACCAATGAATTCTTGAGTAAGAATAGCATTTCCTTTAAAGGAGTTCCAAAGAGGAAGCATCTTCATGTCCTTTTGCTTGAACATATCTGCAGTTATGAAACATTTAAATGCATCAATCAGCCATTGTGGATCTAGAATTACATAATTCTTGAGTTCTTGCTCACTGTGAAATAGACCAAAGAGAATCATCATTACAAATGAGCTGCATTTCCCACATATAGACTCATTTTGCAGCATCTGCAGCAGACAACTTTTGAAAGCATTGTGACAAAAAGAGAATTTCTTTTGCTACACTGTTTTCAACTCTATTCTAAAGTTTTTCAAATTTTGGCCAAGATGTTTTTGAAGTCATCTGCTGCAGATTTGTTGTATGTGACAAAGGGATTAGCATCACTCAACCCTTTACCACCCTTTACCACTTCCAGATGCAATCTGACATCCATGAAGTAGATGACTTTCTCAAACACTGATGCAATAGAAGAAATTGCTCATACTGAACTCTATTAAATATTTATTCTTTCATTTATAGATAATTCCTATAATTTTGCCTTGATGATGAAGTTGTCCCCTGCACATTTGTTGTATGTGGGAAAAAGGGGATTAATTATGTACAGATGCAAAACGGTTTAGTCAGAAGTTACATGCAGAAGTTTCCGCCGAAAGTGACGATCGAACTTGGCCTAGGTTGTTACCAAGTTTGAAAAAAAATGGTTCACATTTGTGGCAGTTATTGCACGGAAACAGCAACAAACGACATTTTTTGTTAATTAAGGGGCCATAACTCCACCAAATAAAGTCCGCCAAAAGTGACGATCGAACTTGGCCACCCCGTAAGGCATTTAACCTTGTTACCAAGTTTGAAAAAAAAAGGTTCACATTTGTGGTAGTTATTGGTCGGAAACGGACATTTTTTGTTAATTAAGGGGCCATAACTCAACCAAATAAAGTCCGCCAAAAGTGACGATCGAAGTTGGCCTAGCCCTTAAGGCATTTAACCTTGTTACCATGTTCGAAAAAAAAGGGTCACATTTGTGGTAGTTATTGCATGGAAACAGCAACAAACGACATTTTTTGTTAATTAAGGGGCCATAACTCCACCAAATAAAGTCCGCCGAAAGTGACGATCGAACTTGGCCTAGACCTTAAGGCATGTAACTTTGTTACCAAGTTTGAACAAGAGGGCCAAGATGGCCCTTAATCGATCACCTAATTGATAGTAAATTAGTAGCAAATATTTAACTGCAAATATCTGGAACATTTTATCAGGGAGTGCAAATGAAACTGAAAGGAGTGGACACTTCTCAAGAAACAGCTTGTCAGTAAAGGCCATTTATATCTTGAAATCTAACAAGAACTTTAATAAGAATGGAATTATAAAGTTTTTGTCATTTTGCACCTTTCCTGATGCCGCCTTGCTGCCCTGTTTTTCAACGAAATCAATATGGCTTCAACAGTTTATTTAGAGGGTCACTTAAGAAACATTTCTATCAAATTATCTTGCAATCACACAAGTAGATTATGGAGGAAAAGGATTTTAAAATTTGGGTATTTTTCTCACTTTCTGATGCCGCAGCAACCAAAGTTCTCAATGGAATTTTAATCTTTGAACAATTTTGAAAGAGGACCACCAAAGGAACATTCTTGTGATGTTTTGTGGAAATTGGTCTATTGGAATGGTAGGAGTTGGTTGTCATTTGTAGCTAAAAGTTCAATTTACCCTTTTTGTGATGACGCCTGGTTGATATGATTGTGTAACCAATCAAAACGGCTTAAACAAATTAAATAGAGGATTATTACAGTAAGATTCGTATTATATTTTCTTAAAATCAGACAAACACTTTCATAAAAATGGAATTTTCAAATTTTGTCATTTTGCCCCTTTTCTGATGCCGCCTGACTGCCATGTTTTTCGACCAATCAGTATGGCTTGAACAATTTTTATAGAGGGTCACCCAAGGAACATTTCTACCAAATTATATTTGAATCTGACAGGCAGATTCGGAGGAGAAGATTTTTAAAGTTTGGACATTTTGTCCCCTTTCTGATGCCGCAGCAACCAAAGTTCTCGTTGGAATTTTAATCTTTGAACAATTTTGAAAGAGGACCACCAAAGGAACATTCCTGTGATGTTTTGTGGTAATTGGTCAGTTGGAATGGTAGGAGATGGTTGTCATTTGTAGCTAAAAGTTCAATTTACCCCTTTTGTGATGACGCCTGGTTGCTATGATTGTGTAACCAATCAAAACGGCTTCAACAAATTAAATAGAGGATCATTACAGTAAGATTCGTATTATATTTTCTTAAAATCAGACAAGCATTTGCATAAAAATGGAATTTTCAAATTTTGTCATTTTGCCCCTTTTTTGATGCCGCCTGACTGCCATGTTTTTCGACCAATCAGTATGGCTTGATTTTTTTTATAGAGGGTCACCCAATGAACATTTCTACCAAATTATATTTGAATCTGACAAGCAGATTCGGAGGAGAAGATTTTTAAAGTTTGGACCTTTTGCCCCCTTTCTGATGCCGCAGCAACCAAAGTTCTCAATGGAATTTAAATCTTTAAACAACTTTGAAAGAGGCCAACCAGAGGAACAGTCCTGTGATGTTTCACGGAAATTGTCCTTGGAGTTTGGGAAGAGATGATGTTTAAAGCTAAAAGTTAACGCCGGACGGACGACGGACAAAAAGTGATCAGAATAGCTCACCTTGATCCTTCGTCTCAGGTGATCTAAAAAAAAAACAAGAGGGCCATGATGGCCCTGGAATCGCTCACCTGATTTTTTTTTTTCACTTTAGCTATATAAGCCCCGCCATCTGGCGGGCATAGTTTCCAACCAATCGACTTGGCTTGAAGGAATCTGACAGAGGGTCACCCTAGGAACATTTCTACAAAATTATTTGAAAATCGGCCTGACACTTTTGTAGGAGAAGATTTTTTAAGTTTTCACTATAGCCATAAAAGGCAAAATAGCCCCGCCCACTTGTGGCCATGTTTTTTGACCAATCAACATGGCTTGAAGGAATCTGATAGAGGGTCATCCAAGGAACATTTCTACAAAATTATTTGAAAATCGGCCAGACACTTTTGGAAGAGAAGATATTTTAAGTTTGCACTATAGCTATATAAGGCAAAATAGCCTGGCCCCCCCTGGCGGCCATCATTTTCGACCAATCAACATGGCTTGAAGGAATCTGATAGAGGGTCATCCAAGGAACATTTCTACAAAATTATTTGAAAATCGGCTTGACACTTTTGGAGGAGAAGATTTTTTAAGTTTTCACTATAGCCATATAAGGCAAAAAAGCCCCGCCCCCCCTGGCGGCCATGTTTTTCGACCAATCAACATGGCTTCAAGGAATCTGATAGAGAGTCACCCAAGGAACATTTCTACAAAATAAGTTCAAAATCTGCCAACCAATTTGGGAGGAGAAGAATTTTGATTTTTTTTTCGTTTCGTTGCCATGGAAACCAGAATTCTGCATGGATCCCAATTATTTGAAGGAATTCTAGTGAGGTCATTGAGAGGATGCTTTCTGTGAATTTTCATCCCAATTGACCCACTGGTTACTGAGGAGAAAATGTTGAAGATTTTTTAAGTTTTCACTATAACCATAAAAGGCAAAATAGCCCCGCCCCCTGGCGGCCATGTTTTTCAACCAATCAACATGGCTTGAAGGAATCTGATAGAGGGTCACCCAAGGAACATTTCTACAAAATTATTTGAAAATCGGCCCGACACTTTTGGAGGAGAAGATTTTTTAAGTTTGCACTATATAGCCATATAAGGCAAAATAGCCCGCCCCCCCCTGGCGGCCATGTTTTTCGACCAATCAACATGGCTTGAAGGAATCTGATAGAGGGTCACCCAAGGATCATTTCTACAAAATAATTTGAAAATCGGCCTGACACTTTTTTAAGAATTTTGAAGTTTTTTTCATTTCGTTGCCATGGAAACCAGAATTCTGCATGGATCCCAAAAATGTTAAGGAATTCTGGTGAGGACATTGAGAGGATGCTTTCTGTGAAGTTTCATCCCAGTTGACCCACTGGTTACAGAGGAGAAAATGTTGACGGACGACGGACGCCGGACGACGGACGCCGGACGCCGGACGCCGGACGACGGACATAGGGCGATCAAAATAACTCACCCTGAGCACTTCGTGCACAGGTGAGCTAAAAAGGTTCACATTTGTGACAGTTATTGCACGGAAACAGCAACAAACGACATGTAGTGTTAAATAAGGGGCCATAACTCCACCAAATAAAGTCTGCCGAAAATGACGATCGAACTTGGCCTAGCCCTTAAGGTATTTAACCTTGTTACCAAGTTTGTAACAAAACGGTTCACATTTGTGGCAGTTATTGCACGGAAACGGCAACAAACGACATTTTTTGTTAAATAAGGGGCCATAACTCCACCGAATAAAGTCCGGCGAAAGTGACGATCGAACTTGGCCTAGCCCTTAAGGCATTTAACCTTGTTACCAAGTTTGAACAAGAGGCCCAAGAGGGCCAGTATCGCTCCACGGCCATAAGGCAAAAATAAAATCTCCAAACAGCCCTGCCCCCTGGTGGCTATTTTTTTTTTAACAACCACCATGGCTTAAAGGAATGTTTCTGCAAAATTATTTGAAAATCGGCCTGACACTTTCGGAGGAGAGGATATTTTAAGTTTTCACTATAGCCATATAAGGCAAAATAGCCCCACCCCCTGGCAGCCATATTTTTCAACCAATCAACATGGCTTGAAGGAATCTGATAGAGGGTAAGCCTAGAAACATTTCTACAAAATTATTTGAATATCAGCCAAACACTTTCGGAGGAGAAGATTTTTTAAGTTTTCACTATGGTCATATAAGGCAAAATAGCCCCGCCCTCTGGCTGCCATGTTTTTTGACCAATCAACATGGCTTGAAGGAATCTGATAGAGGGTCACCCAATGAACATTTCTACAAAATTATTTGAAAATCGGCTGAACACTTTCGGAGTAGAAGATTTTTTAAGTTTTCACTATAGCTATATAAGGCAAAATAGCCCCGCCCCCTGGCGGCCATGATTTTCAACCAATCAACATTTCTTGAAGGAATCTAATAAAGGGTCACCCAAGGAACATTTCTACAAAATTATTTGAAAATCGGCCTGACACTTTTGGAGGAGAAGATTTTTTAAGTTTTCTCTTTAGCCATATAGGCAAAATAGCCCCGCCCTGTGACGGCCATGTTTTTTTACCAATCAACATGGCTTGAAGGAATCTGATAGAGGGTCACCCATGGAACATTTCTACAAAAAACTTTGAAAATCTGCTGAACACTTTTGGAGACGAAGATTTTTTAAGTTTTTACTATAGCTATATAAGGCAAAATAGCCCCGCCCCCTGGCGGCCATGTTTTTCGCCCAATCAACATTTCTTGAAGGAATCTAATAAAGGGTCACCCAAGGAACATTTCTACAAAATTATTTGAAAATCGGCCTGACACTTTCGGAGAAGAAGATTTTTTAAGTTTTCACTATTTTTTTCTTTTGGTTGCCATGGACACCAGAATTATGGATGGATAAAAAAAAATTGAAGGAATTTAAGAGAGGACATTGAGAGGATGCTTCCTATGAAGTTTCAACTAAATTGGCCAAGTGGTTAGGGAGAAGAAGTGGTTTAAAGGAAAAAGTTAACGCAGGCACAGACGAACGCACAGACGCACGCACGACGGACAATTCGCCATGACATAAGCTCGACTGGCTTTCAGCCAGTGGAGCTAACAAAAACGGTTCACATTTGTGGCAGTTATTGTACGGAAACGAAGTGTGACAGACAGACAGATAGACGGACAGACGGACAAACTCAAATTAATAACCCCCCTTTTTTCTTCGAAAAAGCGGGGGATAATAAATCACCATGAACATTTCTCATTGACTAATTATATTTTCCACTTTTTCTTGATTATCAATGATTGATTAGAGTTGAACGTGGTTTTCAACGGTATTCAGTTCTCACTATCATAGTCATGTCAAAACAAAAAATAGTGACATTGGCTCGGAGATAGAGATCCAGTCTTGTGAGATATCCTGGTTTAATTTCATTATCTCTCAAATAAACAGATCAGAGTTTACCATCTGAAAGAAACATCTATAAGAGTTTAGGGATGTACATTATTTCTTTCTTATTTTCTGTATGTGTTTTCACTTTCACAGTTCATGAAACCTACCTGAAGTAGAGCAGTAAGCCACATGCATGCTGAAATCTCAAAAATAAATCCAACTCATCTCCTTTCAGGGGAACACATAAGCTCCTATTTACTTCTTCCAACTTGTCTCTTCCAATTATCTGAAAAAACCCCATAACAACAACATGAGTGCTATATTTGTTTGTTTGCTTGTATGGTGTAAGGCTGCTTTCTGTTATATCACTGCTTGTAGCAACCCGTTTGTAGGTTACCAGTACCTCTGGTTCATAGATCCTGACACAAGGACGTCAGACATCATGCTTAACCTTCCATCCTGAGCGCCAAGAAGGGAAAGCAATACATATCATTTCAGACACAAGTGTTTGAAGAATCACATGCATCTCCTGTTGATATATCACTCAGTGACAGACAGAATGCAGAAATGTGATCCCTAAGTGTCACCTGGTCAACGCAGGAGACACATGTCATGACCAATGAGATCCAGATAAGCCTGCTCATCTGCGTAGTCAGCTCACCATGAAGATTAACCCTTTCCCACATATAGATGCTTTCTGACGCCTCTGCAGCAGACAAGCAATAATTACTCCTTTTGCCACAATGTTTTCAATTTGAATAAGTAATTATATTTTCATTTACAGAAATTTTTAAATTTATGTCCAGATGTTATCAAAGTTGTCTGCTGCAAAAACGTTGTATGTGGGAAAGTTTCAAATTTCTAAAGCATCAAATCTTACATTAACCTGAATCATCTTTTAAACCATTTTATCACTTTTCTAAATTTGATTGATCAGTTTTGTTAGTTTAAATAGTGTTTTACCCTGCTTTCAACAGTATTCTATTTATATCAAGATGTTTTCTGGATAAATTACCAGACCCCACAAACCCTTAGTGTCAAGAAGAGATGCTACCATTTTTAACACTTTCCCACATACAACAAATCTGCAGCAGACAACTTTTTTGGGAAAGCATGGAAAAGCTCTATAATTGTAGGTATAATTACTGAAAAAAAATGAAAATATTGTGGCAAATGGAAAAATTGCTTGTTTGGAGCAATTTCTCCTTTTGACATGATGTCGTCTGCTGCAGATGCGTCAAAATGTGTCTATAGGTGTGAAAGGGTTAAAGCTTTGGTATGTCCCTGCTTGGGATCGCACCCTGGTATCTGACCCCTAGACAAACACACCAACCAGTACACCTGAGATAGATTGAGTTGTAGTTGACATTAAAACCCTTTCCCACATACAACAAATATGCAGCAAAAAACTTTTAAAACATGCAGGTGATAAAATGGAAAATCTCTATAATTGAGAAAGTAATTAAAACAAAAAGAAATTGAAATCACGGAATCAAAAGGAAAATTGCTCATCATTAGCAATTTCTCCTTTTGTCACCATGTGTTATACAGTCGTCTGCTGTAAATGCATCGAAATGCGTATGTAGGTGGGGAAGGTTTAAACGTGATGAGTATAATAACAGCCAGGAAACAGACATTAAACATGATTAATTGGAAGCCGCCAGTAGGCGGCTTCCTACTGGCGGCTTCCTGTAGGAATGACTTGAAATTTAGCACAAGGAGATATATAGACCTGCCAGTGTGATCACATATCAGGATTTCTCTTTGTCCTTACTAAGTATATTAACTTCAGGTAAATGACTTTTAAAACATCCCTTTTACACTCTATATACATGTGTCAGTTTTACAAATTAAAAATAAGATAAAAGCCGGTAAATTAATTGAATGTATGTACATGTACATTTTTAGTTAAGCGAAATTCATACTGTTTCTAGTCTAAACAGTAAAATAGAGAACCAATCTACTTAATTGGTAACCTGCCTCATACGCTTTATAATCTCAATAGTATATCAAACCGGGAACCAAAAACAAGCGCGCTAGATGTATTCTGGTTCCTGACATCCTATGATATTACGCAATCTCCTTTGCAGACTTGCCGTTCCTTCCACTCACTCTTATGTGAATGTAATGATAACCGATTGTGTGATATTACGCAATAATAAGAGGCATGCACTCCAAAATACGCTCTGTTCATTCCTTATCTGCATCATTCGCTTTTCTATGCGATGTAATTGCTTGAACCGGGAACGAAGAAAAGGACATTTGCTTGTTCGACATTTTGATGAAACAATTAAAGAGAGTAGTAAATGTGAAATTTGCTCCATTTGCCACAATAATTTCAAATCTTTTCATTTATCTTTCTATCATTTATAGAGATTTTATATATTTGTACTTGATAATTTCAAAGACGTCTGCTGCAGATTTGTTTTATGTGGAAAATAGTTAAACCCTTATCCACTATCATGACTTACCGATACGAACCCAAAATAGATTGTCTGTGTGTCTGCATTATTTGACAAAGAAATATCATAACAGGGCGTGTGTTCAATACAAATAGTTGATTGTTTTTGGTACAAATTGAAATTTATCATAATCTCTTGTCCATTTATCTTTAGTATTAGTCTTATATGTTACTTTTCATGATCAGTTTAACTCTAGATCATTTCATTCACTTAAAACACAGACCCTGCCAGGTTAAATATCCTGCATAATACTAAAATCATCAAATACTGATATCTGCAGTACTAACTACAGATTAAATTTTTTAATGTTTGTGGATTTAAATGTATTTTTTTTTATTTCTTCATGTGCAACGAAATATTGCGGCTTCTTTTTGATGCTTTGCATCAAACATTCGTCTTGTCATAATCTGATATGCTATATTATTATCTGACAAATTCAAAATATAATTTGCTGAAGAATTAAAAATGTTCATGGAAAAGAACAAATTGGTCAAAATCTTGCTTTTAATGCTCCTATAGACACCTGCTGCGGAATCTTTAAAACTCTTTTGCATCAGGGAAAGGATTAATTAACTTAATCTTTTTCAACGTACAACAAAACTGCAGCAGGTGACTTTGAAAATAATTTGACAAAAAAACATGGAAAGTCTATGAATGTAATTATTGAATAGAATTGAAAAGATTGTGGCAAAAGTCACCTTATGCAGAGGCATCAGAAAGTTTCTGTATTAAATAGCATACCTTCACTGCCTTCTGTCTCATCTTATGTAGTCGTCGCTCCAAAGTCAGCCATTTAGCAGGATAAGGCTTTCCCCAATGACTTTTGTTTGACTTTGCTACGTCAAAAATGGCCGTCTTTAAATCCTTCAAGTTTGGGTCGACCATGCTGTTGTCAATGTCGAATTCATAAGTGGAAAGACAGACACAATATGGTTTATCAGATAGATGTGATCGTAGTTCTTCGAAAAATGTGTTCACATTCTCACTTCGACCTTCCTGGAAAATCAACAAACAATAAACTAGAGCTATCATAAAGAGACTACACCCCTGGTTGCTTGTTCTTCACGACTTTGTGACCTTGACCTTGAGACAATAACATTGGGTCAAGATGAAGAGCAATCTTTGGTCCAAGTATCCAAGTAGGAGCTTCCAATGCCTAAGGGTTGTAAAGTTAAAGCCAGGACACTAAAGCGGGATAGAAAGATTGACATGCTCATTCCTATAATAGACCCTTTCTAATATACAGATGCTTTTTTATGCTTCTGCAGCAGACTACTTTTGAAAACAATGTGGCAAAAGGTATAAATTGCTCAACCAATGTCAATAGTGTATGTATTATTTATAATAGATAAAAGGTACATCTACATTTGTATGCAGACTGTGTAGGCTCAGCCAAAAATGCGCAGATCTACGGAGTTTTCATTGATCTGCACATGCAAAAGGATGAGATCAATCAAATGTGGCTCAAATTCTTAACCCTTTCCCACATACAACAAATCTGCTGCAAATGACTTTGAAAACATCTAAGACAAATTTGTATAATATTTCTGTAAGGGAAAGTTTAATTATTGAAAAGAGTTGAAAACATAGTGGCAAAAGGAGAAATTGCTCATTATGTTTTCAAAAGTCGTCTACTGCAGAGGCCACAGAAAGCGTCTGCATGTGGGAAAGGGTTAAACCTATTACCTGTGGTAGTTTGTCAGCGTGTGTACCCACCAATATAACCATACCCTCTTTCTCCGTGTAGAAATGGATGGACTGAAGCCAGAACTCAATAAGCTCTGTTGAAGACAGAGATACAGAAGTGATGCACCTAGATCACATGATTGCAAAAATTCAAAGTTATGCTAATTATTTGACAGAATAAATTACTAAGAATGTTCAAAGTATCAAATTTGTCCATTAATACTTAAAGGAATACGCTCGGCTGAAAAAAACTCGCTTTGAATTGAAAAATATTGACTTAATGAACATTTATTTACTATGCCTTTCATTAACATACAACTAATGAAGATATTACTATTTAAAGATGACTATTTGTGCTGATCGGTGCGCGGCCATTGTTTACATATTGCAATGTCTCGGGACTTTCTGAAAAGAATCGTGACGTCATTTACCCACTATGTCCCAAACAAAACATACAAGTAGAGTTAGCTAATGACCGACTGCAGTACTATAAAGGGAATACAAAATATACTTTTTCATAAGAAAATTAACCCCGGAAGTTTACAAACCTAAACTTCAATTATTCAAAATGAAATTCCAAGCATTACATTATATTATTACTAGCTCTATATAAAGTTTTATAGTAAATAGTATCCAACCATAATAGGTGGATAGAAAACACGAACTTGACTCCTGTAATATATATCAGCCAATTAAATATATGTGTGTTAACATTTATTTATACAATAATTTCATTCGTTTATATATTTGACAGTTGTTTGTTATGATTTCAAAGCTCGATAGACATGCATAATGAACCGTCGTTTTTGTAGAACAATCAAAGGTCATAGAAACAATCAAAATTCCGGTAGTGGTCGGACGCTACTGTAATAGGATCTGTCGGAGAGTCTTTTGAGCAGACATAATTCGATCCCTTCCCTACATACTCTGTACGGTAAAGAGATTTTCCATAGTATTCATCTGCTGCAGATTTGGTGTATGTTGAAAAGGGAGAATTGAAATTGTTAATTTTGACAAAATTTCCAAAAGGATTTTTATTGTAAAACTTTTATATTATATATTGAAGACATTGTTTCAAACCTGCTTAAATATCCCTTTTAATTCCAAGTGAAATCGTCCAATTTCTAAAATCGTTATTTGTTTTTAGTTGAATGTATTTTACCACAATTCATTACCTCCAAATACAAGACACGGGAAAGTTTATGAAGAATGAGTACAGCATAGCTTTGGAGGTTTTACATAAATGAGCAGCCACGTCACACACAAATCGCAATTCGGAGGTCATATTGTGAATTGCAAATAAGATCAAATTGCATATTTGTATGGTCGGTTTTTCGTCAGGATGCGTCTGCAGAGGCGTACTGTACCGCTCAAAAGCAAAAACAATTTTCGGCCATGCCTATCAAGGCTTTCTTACACCGGCACTCCACACAACACTACAATCTCTATGACAGCAAATACATGTATAAATAAAGTTGTAAACGTTGTGACAAAAGGCGTAATTCACAGATTAATCGAAAATTAAAAACATTGTACCGTTCTTTATTGAAAACCAATTAAAGGTCATAAAACCCAATCATATTTCCGGTAGCAATCAGACACTACTTATCATCTACCAACAAAGCACCGCCGAGGCTTTGCTGCGCTGATCAGAAGCAGCAGCCGACTAGGGGTAATAAACAGCAAGTCAACTAATTAGTGATTGACGCCTTTTGACACATTGTTTCCTTCTTAATTTCTATATGATGCCATACAGGTTGTACTGTTGTAATAAAGTCATTATACACATGGGAAGGTGAACACGGCCGTCGTGACATGATTGAAAATTGTTGAAATAGTGTCAAAATCTAATCAACTATAACAGTTTTGTACACAGTTTTGCCTAGATGGTTTGGTGCAGTTTTGCCGTATGTGGGAAAGGGTTAATTGTCCAAACTGTCCAATATGTTTTATTTGCACACCATTCCGTTTTATTTCAATTGTTGTGTTTGCTTTTTAATTGTGAATCACACTGTAAGTTTCTTGGGAAGATTCATGACCACACAAATATGCAATTTGATCTTATTATGAAATTAACACTGAAACTATCCAAATGCGGAATTTGTGCTGACGCGGTTCATTTGAGTAAAATCATCACGTTCTATGACGTAAGCATTTCCCATAGGCTCTCCCAAAATTCGGTGTTAAAATCTGTGACCTTTTGTGTTTCTGAAATTGGACGATTTCATTTGGATTATAAGGGATTTTTATGCAGGTTTGTGAGAAATTATTTTACAATTCATTCTTTAACAAACAAATAAATATTTTGAAAGTTTGGTCAAATATAAAACAAGAGGGCCATGAGGCCCTGGAATCGCTCACCTGAGAATGGGCTATTTAAGACATAACTCTCTCATGCTCAAGCCCAACATGTGGCTTCCAGAGTGTTAACAAGATTTCCCTTAAATTTGGTCTAGTGACCTAGATTTTGACATGACATGACCCATATTCGAACTTGACCTAGATATCACTAAGTCAAATTTTCCGACATAGTTTCAACATGCTCAAGCCAGAAATGTGGCTTCTAGAGTGTAAACAATATTTTCCTTAAATTTGGCCTAGTGACCTAGTTTTTGACCGGACATGACCCATATTCGAACTTGGCCTAGATATCATGAAGACAAACTTTCTGATAAAGTTTCAACATGCTCAAGTTTAAAATGTGGCTTCCAGAGTGTTAACAAGATTTCCCTTCAATTTGGCCTAGTGACCTAGTTTTTGACCGGACATGACCCATATTCAAACTTGGCCTAGATATCATCAAGACAAACTTTCTAATAAAGTTTCAACATGCTCAAGTTTAAAATGTGGCTTCCAGAGTGTTAACAAGATCTTCCTTCAATTTGGCCTAGTGACCTAGTTTTTGACCGGACATGACCCACATTCGAACTTGGCCTAGATATCACCAAGAAAAACTTTCTGACAAAGTTTCAACATGCTCAAGTTTAAAATGTGGCTTCCAGAGTGTTAACAAGATTTTCCTTAAATTTGGCCTAGTGACCTAGTTTTTGACCGGTCATGACCCATATTCGAACTTGGCCTAGATATCATAAAGACAAATTTTCTGATAAAGTTTCAACAAGCTCAAGTTTAAAATGTGGCTTCCAGAGTGTTAACAAGATTCTCCTTCAATTTGGCCTAGTGACCTAATTTTTGAACGGACATGACCCATATTCGAACTTGGCCTAGATATCATCAAGACAAACTTTCTGACAAAGTTTCAACATGCTCAAGTTTAAAATGTGGCTTCAGGAGTGTTAACAAGATTTTCTTTCAATTTGACCTAGTGACCTAGCTTTTGACCTCACATGACCCAGTTTCGAACTTGGCCTAGAGTTGATGGAGATATATGTTCTGATAAACTTTCATAAAGATTGGATGCAAAAGGTTGCCTCTAGAGTAGTAACAAGCAAATGTTGACGACGAACGACGAACGACGGACAAAAGGTGATCACAATAACTCACCTTGAGCACTATTGCACTATATATTACCGACGTGAAAACACAAACTTTAAAAGCATATATCTTGGTAGTGCAAGCATGTAAGAAAAAGGTAATTACATCAAAATGATACATTACTGTAGTGCTATTTAGTCATATAGTTTAGATTTCAGCCGAGCGTATTCCTTTAACCCTTTCCCTCATATAGACGCTTTCTGACGCCTCTGCAGCAGTCGGCTTTTTGAAAACATAGTGACAAAAGAAGAAATTGCACAAAACGTGCAATTTCTTCTTTTGCCACAATGTTTTCCACTTTTTGTCATAGGTTATCCATTCAATTACAGAGATATTCTATGTTTTGACAAAATACGTTTAAAGTCGTCTGCTGCAGAATTGTCGTATGAGGGAAAGGGTTAAATTAAAGGCAGACGTTTGTTGACAAAAAAATTCCAAGTTATCCTGAAACATATTTCAACTTGATCCATATTATGGAAAACTAAGGTCATACTAAAGACTTAAACAAGAGGGCCATGATGGCCCTGGATCGCTCACCTATTTTTTTTTTTTTTTTCAATTTAGCTATATAAGCCCCGCCCCCCTGGCGGCCATAGTTTCAGACCAATCAACTTAGCTTTCAGGAATCTGATAGAGGGTCACCCTAGGAACATTTCTACAAAAATTTGACACTTTTGGAGGAGAAGATATTTTAAGTTTGCACTATAGCCATATAATGCAAAATAGCTCTGCCCACTGGCGGCCATGTTTTTCGACCAATCGACATGGCTTTAAGGAATCTGAAAGTGGGTCACTTAAGCAACATTTCTACAAAATTATTTGAAAATCGGCCTGACACTTTCAGAGAAGCAGATTTTTTCAGATTTCACTATAGCCATATAAGGCAAAATAGCCCCGCTCCCCCTGGCGACCATGTTCTTCGACCAATCAACATGGTTTGTAGAAATCTGATAGAGGGTCATCCAAGGAATATTTCTACAAATTTATTTGAAAATCGGCCTGACACTTTCGGAGGAGAAGATTTTTTAAGTTTTCACTATAGCCATATAAGGCAAAATAGCCTCGCCCCGCTGGTGGCCATGTTTTTCGACGAATGAACATGGCTTGAAGGAATCTGATAGAGGGTCATGCAAGGAGCATTTCTACAAAATTATTTGAAAATCTGCCAACCAGTTTGGGAGAAGATTTTTTAAGTTTTCACTATAGCCATATAAGGCAAAATAGCCCTGCCCCCTTGCCGCCATGTTTTTCGACCAATCAACATGGCTTGAAGGAATCTGATAGTGGGTCACTTAAGGAACATTTCAACAAAATTATTTGAAAATCAGCCTGACACTTCGGAAGAGAAGATTTTTTAAGTTTTCACTTTAGCCATATAAGGCAAAATAGCCATGCCCCCTGGCGGCCATGTTTTTCGACCAATAAACATGGCTTGAAGGAATCTGATAGTGGATCACTTAAGGAACATTTAAACAAAATTATTTGAAAATCGGCTTCACACTTTCGGAGGAGAAGATTTTTTAAGTTTTCACTATAGCCATATAAGGCAAAATAGCCCCCCCCCCCCCCCCCCCCCCCCCTGGCGGCCATGTTTTTTTACCAATCAACATGGCTTGAAGGAATCTGATAGAGCGTCATCCAAGGAACATTTCTACAAAATTATTTGAAAATCGGCCCGACACTTTCGGAGGTGAAGATTTTTTAAGTTTTCACTATAGCCATATAAGGCAAAATAGCCCCGCCCCCCCCCCCCCCCCTGGCGGCCATGTTTTTTGACCAATCAACATGGCTTGAAGGAATCTGATAGATGGTCAGTCAAGGAACATTTCTACAAAACTATTTGAAAATCTGCCAACCAGTTTGGGAGAAGAAGAATTTTGAAGGTTTTTTCATTTCGTTGCCATGGAAACCAGAATTCTGCATGGATCCCAAAAGGTTGAAGGAAATCTGGTGAAGTCATTGAGAGGATGCTTTCTGTGAAGTTTCATCCCAATTGACCCACTGGTTACTGAGGAGAAGAAGTTGACACACGACGCACGACGGACGATGGACAAAAGGCGATCACAATAACTCACCTTAAGGTGGAATCATACCTTTGAAATAATGTCGTTTTTGACGTCAAAAAGTACGTTTTTGCGACAATGACAGTGTTGTTAAAGAAATCACCATTACTTCCTCATTTCAATTTGGATTCGGATAAAATGAACTTTAAACTGAAGAGAATACAATAACCTGTGTTATAATATCAATTCCATACATCTGTCATGACAATTAACGTAACATAAGGCGACTTAAAATAGAAATTTCGCTAGAATATTTTAACAGTAACTTGATTATTTCTAATTCATTTAAAATTCGCCCGAGAGATTTTTTTTAAAATAAAATATAACACCTATTCATCTACCATTTGCCAAACTTTCAACCAAATCTATCGTGTCGATTTTTAATAAATCACAATGCCGTTAAACCTCTTGTGTGCGTCGTAACGTTCACTGCGGAATTAAACATTGAGACGCATCCAGGGTAATTAAAAGGAATACTTATTTTTTCCTTATAATTATCAATTTCATTCTAAATTTAAGCCATCTCCTAAAGAATAATGGTTGGTATATATGTGTTTCTATTTAAAGAATTAAAGTAATTATGGTCGTAAATAATTTAGCAAAAAACAACAAAATAATATTTGTATTTGTCATATGTATAAACTGACTCGTTTACTTTCTTGTTCAACTGTTGTTCTATATATGAAATATAATTATCACACCCTTGGTTTTTTGTATCGTATTTGAGATAACAGTATACAAATGTTGTTTTCAATATGCAATTTTGAAGAATTTCGAAGTCTATATCTGTCATGCAAAGCTTTCTTGGTATTCTATCCGTGATAATGTTGTTGTTGTTTGAGGCAAGTTTTTGATTAAATTGCAATTTGTGTTTACACAGCTGCACAGTTATGTGTGATTAAAGGAATGACCATTACTATCTCATCTTATATTAACATCGATTTGAAGAGAATGATATAAACTCCGTCATGATTTATAGTTCACAATTTTTCTTAAATAGTTTTAAAGCAAAATTTGGTTTATTTAACGAACTCGCTGACTAATTATACAGTTATTACCTTACATCTAATTTACCAACAAAACAAATGCCCTAGATATTTCTTTTAAAAGAAATCATTATAATTCAGAACACCATTTCTTCTCTAATTTACTCAAATTTGTTGGAA
Organism: Serripes groenlandicus; assembly: GCA_031761405.1. Taxonomy (NCBI): domain Eukaryota; kingdom Metazoa; phylum Mollusca; class Bivalvia; order Cardiida; family Cardiidae; genus Serripes; species Serripes groenlandicus. Next base: position 61,681,106 of record JASEVX010000005.1, on the reverse strand, counting down.
ATATATCTGGCGGACTTTTAGTAAAACGCTATGCCGTAATACTGCTGACGTGCGTGGGTACGCGCGTTGTGGAACCGAAAATGTAAAGCAGCCACCCCTTCTTCTATCTTCCTTTTGTTATTCCATATGTCCCCGTTATTTGAAACTACCGGTATTTAGTTTTGTCTTGAGAATTGTTTTTTACCCTTAACCCAAATTTCAAGACAAACTATCGGGTTGATTTTAAGTAAATCACAATGCCATAAAACCGTAGAAGATCACACTTTTGGTCACATTTTCGTACCTAATTACTTGTTGTCCACACACTTCCAATTATAAAACAAAATGTATCATTACCCGACTATACGCCGTCTACAATTTACAGACACCTGTGCAATGACATTGAAGACTCACTACATAGTGCAGACAACGATGTGATGGCACTCCACGGGATATGTATGTACTGTAGACAATCATAGTGGGTTATTTACCCAAACTATACAGGGAAATATTGTCAATAAACACCTGTATTCAAACAGCTCTAAGTTGAATTGTACTGCGGAGCTCTGTGAATACAATCAAGTCAAAACTTTCATAAGATCTTGTACACAAGGTTTTCCAAAGGGAAGAAAGTCAGATAGTTCTTCTCGATGTTTTATCATATAAAACAAAAGCATGATCGAGGATAGAACAGATAGAAAGCTTTGCATGACAGTTATAATCGTTGAAGTGCTGAAACATGCTTTGTGCCTGTTAAAGAGAAACGTATTCTGTATTTACTGTTATCTGAAGATACATTACAAAATACCTAGAGTGACAAATAGGAAAGTAATAATAAAATATATTAACAATGTCAATTTCTTCCATAATAATTCTGACGATGCTCTTATTTGAAGAATTTCGTATCAGTAATGTTGGGTTATATAAAATCATGAAACTTCATGTTATATCGAATTACTATTTGATGTTCCTGTATCAAATTATGTATGTAAATGTATGTATGTAAATGACCACTTACATGTATTCGAATAAGTGAAATAAAATATATCTATAAGAACTGCAAGCGACGGTTTGAGACTAATACTAATACATGAAAGGTGAAAAAATGATTTAACAGATAAACAGCGAAGTAGACAAGTCAGTTTATCTAACACATATTTAATATTTAAAGGAGTATAATAGATACAGTTTACCACTTTCGTAAAAGAATAAAATTGATATATATTTATTTTTATTCATTTTAATAACCCTTGGTACGTTTCAATTTAAATTCCGCAGTGTACGGTTTGTCGCGTGACAGAGCTGTAACGTCAATGCGATTTACTAAAGATTTGCACAATAGATTTTCTTGAAATTTTTGTAAATGGTAGACAAAAAAAGATGTTCTAAATTATATAAGTTTTTAAAAAAAATCTCTCGGGCGAATTTTTAATAAATTTGAAATAACCGAATTACTGTTAAAATATTTTAGCGAAAGTTTCATTTTTACCCCCCTTATGTTACGTTAATTGTCTTGGCAGTTGTATGGAAATTACTTCACTACGCATGTAATTTTATTCTTTTCAGTCTGGTGTTAACTCTTTCCAAATACCACTTCAAACGAGAAAGCCATGGTGATTTCTTTAACAACACTGTCATTGTCGCAAAAACGTACGTTTTGACGTCAAAACGACATTATTTCAAAGGTATGATTCCACCTTAAGCAAAGCTCAGGTGAGCTAAAAATGGTAGTAATGGCTGCTCTCCTATGCGCTCAGGGTTTGCGGGGTTAGCATTATGACTGACTTGCTGATGTCAGGATAAATGGACCAGTAGTACAGGTGACTTACCCAGGAAACACTGTGATATAACTGGAAAATTGTTGAAAGCTACATAAAGCACCAAAGCGACCAAATATAGTTTTGAACCCATCTGGTGTCAAAAACTCAGTGATGTGTTATGATTGGAAAAATTAATCTTGGTCCTTTTATACTTACCAATAACCATTCCAAATATACTCAAGTTATGTATTTAAGACAATTCTATATATCAAAGCAATACAATTCCTGGTTGGCTAAACAATAATTAACCCTTTCCCACATACAACATATCTGCAGCAGACGACTTTGAAAACATCTAGGCAAAAATATCGAAATTCTCTGTCAAATAAAGTAAATGTATTAAATGAAGTTGAAAACAATATGGCAAAAGGAGAAATTGCTGACCATGAGCAATTTGTCCTTTTGCCACAATGTTTTCAAAAGTCGTCTGCTGCAGAAGCGTCAGAATGCATCTATATGTGGGAAAGGGTTAAAGCAATGACATAGACACTATGTTACCCTTATTCAGCTTGATTAATGTGTCTTGTATCACCACCATTGGTTTTTTAAAAAGTTCAAAGAAATCAATTAAGTGGTTTTTGATACATGAGTAGCACCGAATGTAGATCACGATTAGACTGCAAGATTTAAAGTTGTGAATTATGGCAGGGGTAAATGTGATTTAAAGTCATTTCAAAATTCAAAATCTAAATTCAAGTATTTCATTGCATTTAGGCCTCCAGCCCTGTAACATACAATGCAATACAAGTAAAGCAGAATATAAACAGTGTGTTGTTACCATTTATAATGATAATTTAGCTTTGTTCAATTCGAAATTTCTCTTTCTCATGGCATGATAAATAAACATAAATAGGTCATGTATTACAGCAAATATAAATGTATTTTAAGATGCTTACTGCCAGAATGGGCTTTTCATAAATTGAATAAAATTGATTAATTTGGAGATGTCAAATCTGTCTGGCATTTCTTTAACCCTTTCCACCATACAGACATTCTCTGACATCTCTGCAGCAGACAATTTTGAATACCTTGTGGCAAAAGGAGAAATGAGCAAATTCTCCTTTGCGACGATGTTTTCAACTCTTTTAAATAATTATACAATCATTTATAGAGATTTTCCATATTTTTGTCTAGATATTTTAATGAGCAATTTCTCCTTTTACCATAATCTTTTCCGCTCTATTGATAACTATTCTTGCTATGTCCCTTATCTAGAACTCAAAGACATACCTGAAATGTTCATTCTATTTTCCCCGTCAGTGTCCGAGCAGGAATCATCACAGATGAGGCTGTCAATAGTTTTAGAGAGGTCAATTACCAGTAAGTACACAGACTGAGGTGACAGAAATATCTGATGGGTGCCGTAGAACGCATATTGTCCTGCAAAGTCCCAGATCGAGAGGTCCGCATAATTGTTTATATCTCTTGAATTTTCACTCTCTTCACTCTGTACTAGTAACTGAAAGAAAGAATTTACTCTTTCCCACCTGCAGACGCATTTTGACGTATCTACATCAGATTACTGTTGAAAATACAGTGGACAAAAGATGAATTTGCTTAGGATGAGCAATTTTTCCTTTTGTCACAATGTTTTAACTCAAGTTTATGACTCAATTAAAAGATAATACTTTTATTTATACAGATTTTCTCAAGCTTTGCCTTACCAAAGACTTTGGAAATGGTAGTAATTGCTGCCCTCCATGGTGCTCAGGTTGCATGGTAAGCATTATGACTTACTGGTTTCTGTCGGAATAAATGGACCAGTAGTACTGGTAACTTACTGAGGAAAAGCTGTGATATAAATAAACAAGAGGCCCATGAGGACTATGCTCTACTGGCATGGTTCTTTTGTCATTTTCAATCCATAGCATGTATGTATTGGCAACAAAGGAATTTTGAAAATTTCAAGGGCTGTAATATAGTCATGCATAGGGGGATTTTGAAAGGAACAGAGCTGTCATCAATATTTAACTACCAACTAAGTTTGGTGAAGATCTGATAGTAAATGGACGCTCTATTGTGTTCACAAGCTGTATTATAGCAATTTTGACAATTTCAAGGTCCATAATCCAGTCATGCATGGGCGGATCTGGCTGGGTTTCGAAATGAACCGAGCTCTCATGAATAGTTAACTACTATCTTAGTTTGGTGCAGGTCAGATAGTAAATGGAGGTTCAATTGTGTTCACAAGCTGTATTGTAGCAATTTTGACAATTTCAAGGGCCATAATCCAGTCATGCATGGGCAACTCTGGCTGGTTTTCGAAAGGAACCCAGCTCTCATCAATAGTTAACTACTATCTTAGTTTGGTGAAGGTCAGATAGTAAATGGAGGTTCAATTGTGTCCACAAGCTGTATTATATCAATTTTGACAATTTCAAGGGCCATAATTCAGTCATGCAAGGGCACATCTGGCTGGTTTTCAAAAGGAACCGAGCTCTCATCAATATTTATCTACTATCTATGTTTGGTGAATAGCAGATAGTAAATGGAGCCTCTACTGTGTTCACAAGCTCTATTATAGTAATTTTGCCAAGTTTGCATGGGCAACTCTGGCTGGTTTGCAAAAGGAACCGAGCTCTCATGGATATCTAACTACTGCATAAGTTTGATGGAGATACAATCAAAATTGAAGACTTTATCACGTGCACAAGCAATTGTTTACAGATGCACACACGGACGGACGCAGGACACAACGCCATCGCATAAGCTCTTCTGGCCTTTGGCCAGTAGAGCTAAAAATTGTTGTAAGCAGAATAAAACACCAAACAATCAATCATGCTTTGCCTAGATGTCGTAGGCTGCATATTTTCTTTTGTGGATAATGGTTATTCTTTCCTACATACAACAAAGCTGAACCAGATGACTGTAAACATGCAGCAGAAATTATTGACAATCTCCATATTTGACAGTATAATTATTGAATTGAGTTAAAAACATTGTGGCAAATGGAGAAATGCTCATATTGCGAAAAGTCTGCAGCATATGCATAAAAATGCCTATTTAAGGGAGAAGTCTCAAGGATAGTTTACATCTATTTTCACTTGATTGATTGATTTAAATTTGTACCCCTTTTCAAATAAATTTCAGTCATTACACGGCAGCCAGTTTCCTATTTTTAGTACTATTTTCAGTACTCCATATAAGTTTCCAGCCAGGCAATCGGCTACCTTAGATATACACTTTTAGTTGGCACATGAAGGATAAAAAATGCCCGTCAAAATGACTTAATATGTCTAATAAAACAAGATTCACCAACCCAAGATATTTATGCAAACATAGATAGTTGGACCTGACAAAACTTTAACCAAACTCATATAATTATTTATCACATGACAATGCTTGTATCCAATCTAATATACCCATTACGTATTTCTTTATATGTCACATGTGTAATATAACATGACAGAATCACTATCTTTGCATTCACCGCGAATGTTTACAAAATGGCTTAGAACGTGTAACGGCTGGGACGAGGTTAAGGGACCATTATTGGTCATAAAATTATTATTTTGTGTGATTAGTTAACGGTTTATTAGGTATTACATGTTAGGACTATTTTCTAACAGCGAAAAATCGATTTTCTTTTTGTGTTTTGTCATGTGATAAAAAGAATCTGACACTCGTTGTCATTTCATAAAGTTTTATTAAACTCGTCCAAGAAATTTGTTATGAAGTTCGCCATAGGCTCACTTAATAACACATTTCTTGAACTCGTTTAATAAAACATTATATGAAATGACAACTCATGTCAGATCAATATATTATTGGTAAGATGGAAAATGATTTTTAACTATGAAAGACATATGTCATGTGTCACCTGCCAATGGGTCTGTAAGTGATAGACAGATTTGAACAGTTGAAGTTTAACCCATTCCCACATACAGCACCTAACAAGTGTTTCCTTGCTTTCTTGCCCAGTACTTCACACAACCTTCTTCCCAAGAAATTGGCTACCTTAACAACATAGACTTTTTAGCCCATTGGCGGAAGACAAGTGACACTTGTCACAATGTCTCTCGTCAATCATGGGAAAGAATGAATGGCCTAGCCAGGATTCAAACTCAAGACCCCCAGGATTGATAGCCCAGGTTGTTACCAATTAAGATATCACAGCTTGACAGAAGATGGAGAAGTTAACCTTACATGTCATGTCACCTTTCAAAGGCAGACAACACAAAAAACGATTCCAGGCACAGTTCCTGCAACAATAATACCTTTATGTCATCCATGACTGATATATCTTTTTGTGAAAGTAGACTTGCTCCTTCAGGGTTATGTCCTTCATCAAACGAGACTAGATTTGCATCTGAAAGTAAGAAGGGCAGGCTGTCATAAAATGGCATCCATCAAATCTTATGTGACCCATTCAAATATAGATCTATTCTGCAGCAAACGACTTCGGAAATATGGAAAATCTCTACAAATGAATGTACAAGAGTCGCCGGAAAACCATACTGCAGTTATACATAACACTAACATTATAGTAGTTGAAAAAAACAGTTATCAACTGAGGGGCATATTGGAACATCAGGGGTGGGGTCGAGTGAAAATGTATTTTTTTGTCAACGAAGTGAATGTCCTTCCATGAAATATAATTGAAGCCTTTCATTGTTTATGATCAATCTCCATTCTAAAGTCAACATTGGACACCTTTGCAGCAATCTTTTTTTAAAACAAGGAAAAAAGGGTTAAATCGCTGAAGACATGTATGAGTTTTCTCTTTTTTTCAAAATGATATTAGCTTGGCATCCAAATTATGTCACACTTTGACAAATGTTGAAATGTAGTCCAATATTTATAAATTAGACCACTCGCGTTGACTTCATTGAAATTGTTGTAAAATTTCAAACTTAATTTCGAACATAAACTGAACCCTACAACATGATAATTTATTGTAATTCTTTCCTTCCTTTTTTATAATGAAAATAACAAACTACTCATGTTTTAAAATTATATAATGATGAGCGCCCTTGTGTCAATGATGCATAACATTGATTTGATTTTAATAATGATGACAACCGGTAAAGCTTTGCTATCAATGTCAACAAAAATTACATACTGAAGAGGGGGACGAATTTCTTGCGAACGATTCAGCTGTTAATTGCGGGAAATGTCATTATCATGATATGGCAGAGGAGCATTGAGTCGTCTAATCAATATCTATCAAATCAGCCTTTTCAATGCCCTCAAATTCTGCTGTCAGAGTCGAAATTTCGAAAGTCTCGGCAATAAATTAATTGACATTCGCCATCTCGGAAAGTACCTCTTCAGAATAGATTGAAGACGTATTTATTATATCAATTTTGACCAATCAAATTCATTATTCGTGGAGTAATCCATTAGGAACGAGGCTACATAAGATAGTGTCTTTTGATATTGGTTAATATCAATTAGTACAGCCCCCCTATACAACATTTATTATGTATCATATTAAAATAATATCCTGAAAATCACTCCTTTTTTGAAGTGGTATGTTTCATAAAAGCAAGAATCGGTTAATAATATTCAAATGGTTGAAACATTTAAGGTTACATTTGACATGGATCTCGATTAAATCGGAATTTGTAGCAAAAAAAAAAATGAACAGGGGGTGCCGTGACAATTAATCGGAAAAAATTGGTACTTCGTTTATGCGAACAAGTGTATAAAGTCACGATGGTTGAATGGACAATCGGTTCTACGTCACGGTGTGTTTAAAGCGATATATGGGTATACATTATCAGTTGTCAATTCCTGATTACGTAACTGTGTATACCGATAACTGAAATAAGCGACATGACGCATGACTGTGATGAATTTGTCGGCGAAATCGACTTCGCTTTGATCGTGTGAATGGGCGAAGTCTGACAATTTAAGGCGACCACTTCGCTCAAGAGCCCTGAGTTTGTTCTTTTTTTCATTTGTTTTGAACCAAATAAACATTTTAAATCACCTATAGTTAACTATTTGTAAGTGAGTGTAAAGAATGGCTCTCTGCAAAGGATATTTGCTAGTCACATGATCAACAGTTTTAGCTTAGAAACAGTTCATATTTTAGATATACATGGTTTAACATTATTAAATGCATTCTTCACAAATCAAGACATCTCTATGAACATGCAATTAACATTCAGTAAGTTAAAATTGCTATTTAAAGGAGAATTTGAGGTGATTTTTATCTCGATATTGACACATAACAGTCTGCTGCAAGTCTAATAGGGACTGTTTTGTCTTCGTAAATAAAACAAAAAAACATAAATGCGAGTCAAAATAAAGAAACTGCAAATACTTAAAACATCGGAATATTTATTTCATTTTAGATGTGTCATGACTTAGTGTTCTTAAACAAACGCAATTGTAATATGTTCAAGACATTTAAATTTGTTCCTCCCATGTCATTTCCGGAAAGCTATTAAAAATATAAGTCGCGGGCTTCTGCCCGGCGACTAATAACTGATAACAAGGTTGTTCTCGGAATGTCATTTTATATTTTGACTGTTCACGCGCTGATTTTGTGCGCACTTTTAATGGCCGATTTCTAACTTATTTTGCAACGGCATTACAAAGCAAACTTACCCATCGATAACTTATTCAATAATATATCCAAATAATTTCATATATGTCTGTCAGGAAAAAAACTAATTTAAAAACGGCAGTACTAAACCTGTTTAAGTTTTGCTTCTATGATGACCGAATAAGCTAAATCGGTAAGTCAGGTTATCACGAGAATTCTATAAATAGAAATGAGGTATAATAACACTATATTGAATATTGTATGCGTACTTCTGTATTAAATTGAGCATGGTAATTCCAAAACAACAAAGACATTTTTTTTTTTTTAGTAAAAGGTTTATTTTTATGTAGACAAAACAATGTTTACCGTACAAACAGATCAGTTAATAAGATTTTATCTTCTGTTCGTCAACAATCATTTTCTAGTAAGTACAACATTGGAGTTTGGATCGAACAATCTTTAGTACGAATGAGCAATGTAAACATGCGTGGTTATCTTCGTCCGCAAATTTTGGAAATTTCTGATTTGTAAAGTACTTTTACATTGACATTATTGAGTGATGACACTGTTATGCAACCATCTATGCAAGGTCATCTGCAACTAGAAATAACACTGAAGGTGATGAATACCCCCAGCTGGTGCCTGACAATATACATATGTATGAGAAATTCAAGGGGCCATAACTCTTTTAAAAAAAAATTGAATGCAACACGCCAACAATATGCACAACTAGGCTAGGTATCAATCATTCTTGTGAAGTTATATTGAATTCTGACCAAGGGATGCTGAGAAATAGTGTTCACAAGAAATGTCTACAGACCAACTGTGTATGAGAAATTCAAGGGGCCATAACTCTTTTAAAAATAATTCCAGTGCAACACGCCGACAATATGTACAACTAGGCTTGGTATCAATCATTCTTGTGAAGTTATATTGAATTGTGACCAAGGGTTGCTGAGAAATAGTGTTCACAAGAAATGTCTATAGACCAACTATGTATGAGAAATTCAAGGGGCCATAACTCATTTAAAAATAATTCCAGTGCAACACGCTGACAATATGCACAACTAGGCTTGGTATCATCATTCTTGTGAAGTTATATTGAATTCTGACCAAGGGTTGCTGAGAAATAGTGTTCACAAGAAATGCCCAGACCAACAGACCGACCGACAAACCGACTTTCAAGCGTGACTCCTATAAAGCCCCCATATACTACGTATCTGGGGCTATAATAAACATGAAATTCGGGTATATTTTTTTTAAAAGTGCAAATATCATACTTTTCAAATACGAGGGGGGTGGAGGGGTTGTAAAAAATTTCACTGGACTGATTGAGATTTCAAAATTTCTGGAGCCCTGATAGAAGCTTAATATAAAATTGTATTGACATCTGCCCAGCAATTGCTGAAAAAAGCCCCGATATAAAAGTGACTGACTGACTAACTTACATGCTGATTTCTTTATTATTCTTCCCTGCACATCACCCTTCAAAAATTAACTTTTTATATTAAAGTGAGAGTTTAAAAAGATGACAAAGAAGACAATTCTCTCTTATCAGGTAAATCAAACTTGGAGGTCCAGATAAGGATGAGTATAAAGCTATTTCCCCAACATTATCTGTCTTATTATCAAAAAAATCTTTAATGTGGGTATCCAAAAGAATCGTCTTGTTGAGACGATTCTTCGGCTACCCACAGTATAGGGTTAAAGGGTCATATCATTTTTTATAAGTATTTTAAAACATGCAAAACGCCCCTTGTCAAGATCTCTGAAAACTAAACTTTTAATCCATAAATTAAAGCAGGAAAGGGCTAAAGAAGTTTAAACCTGGTTCATCAAGACCATCAGGGGTTGCGACGAGATCTCCAGTGTAGTTACCTGAGGCCACATCCAAACTACTGTCAGTATCTGAAATCGTCAGTGCAGGCAAACAAACTTGTTGTACAACTTTAGCGAGGCGGGCAGAAGAATCATCCTTGTGAATACCTAAAATTAAAATCAGATTTATTCTGTTACCTCATTTATTCTGTTACCTCATTGATACTATTAACCCCTTTTCCGACGCCTCTGTAGCTTGCAACATTTGAAAACAATGTAGCAAAAGGAGAAATTGCTCATGTTTTCAACTCTATTCAATAATCATACTTTCATTTATTGAGATTTTCAAATAATTTTTGCCACTTGTTTTCAATTTCATCTGTAGTTATTACACATATAGCATAGACATGCTTGTGCATCCATGCTAAGGATCGAAATGAATACTGTTTAAAAGAAGTTTCTTCAAACCTTTTATGAATAATTGGCAAACAGGACAGATCCATGTTTGATGCGCTGGTTGATCTGGACCTTCACTTGTTCGACATGCCTAATTGTTGGTTTTTGCAGAGTGCCGCTAAATTTGGAATTTTATTTGTTATTGGATTAATCATCAAACAAAGTAATAAACTTTATACAAGTGGAGCAATATATCAAACTGACCTTTAGATTTGACCTCCCATAAACCCGTTTCCAAGGCAACCATACATCTTTTGACATGAACATCTATACCGTTTGTACTATTGCGGTCCCTGATATTGACTTCTTCTCCCAGCAGCCTTTTTGTGAGAGTAGTCTTGCCAACGTCGAAATGCCCGACAACCATTACACGAATATTGTGAACTTCTGTTTCCCCCTCATCAAGAGCCTTTAAATACAAATCCCTCGACATGCTGTCCATACGTAAAATTTCAGGGGGCAAATTGGTATCTGGGTAAAAAAAGATAAAGAAATGTTGAAGTGTTTTTGTTTACATTGCACATCAGGAAAAAAGTGTTATAACTTTGTAATAAATTTCAGGTTCTATTTAATCCCATTGTTTCAAATGGTGTCAAAGGCATATATAATATTTCACCTCTCTTTTTAACTATTAACCCTTTCCAACTTGCATACACATTTGGATGTATTAGCTGCGGATGAAATTTGAAATCATTGTGGTAAAAGGAGAAATTGCATATAATGAGATGAATAAACTCTTATTTATAGAGATGTTCTATATTTTTGCCCAGATGTTCATGAAGTCTGCTGCAAATTGGTGTATATGGCAAAGGGTCAATATTTTCATTGATAAAACCATTTTGACATTACTTTTGAAAACAATAAGAATTTACAATTTCTTCATGTCCAAAAAGAGATTATTTTTTATAAATCACAAAGCTTTTTTACCCAATTATTATTTTAAAATTAAGTATATTTGCTATTAAAAGAAAAACAATCCACTTGTAGGAAGATGCTAACCATTTCCCACATACAGCAAATCTACAGTTAATGATTTTAGAAAAATCTTTGAATATTTCTTTTATATATATTACTTAAATGCAACGGGAATTTGTTTATTGTGAGCGATTTTATCATTTTCAATGTCTTTTCAACCCTTCCCCTAATTAAGAAGCATCTGCACTAGACGACTTTTAAAAACAAGCTCACCTGAGTAATACAATGTGATTTGTCATGTCAACACATTTTTTTTTACCAATCAACATGACTTAAAGTAATCTTGTAGAGGGTCACTCAAGGAACATTTCTACAATATCATTTGGAAATTGGCCAGATACTTTGGAAGATTTTAAGTTTTCACTATAGCCATATGAGGCAGAACAGCCGCGCACCTGATGGTCATGTTTTTCAACCAATCAATATGGCCTGAAGGAATCTGATAGAGGGTCACCATAGAATAATTTCTACCAAATTATTTGGAAAACAGCGAGATTCTTTAGGAGGAGAAAACTATAGCCATATAGGTCAAAACAGCCCCAACCCCCTGGCGACCACGTTTTTCGACCAATCAAAATGGCTTGAAGAAATTTGATAAAGTGTCATCAAAAAAACATTCCTACAGAATTATTTGGAAATCAAGCAGATACTTTAGGAGAAGAATGACTTGAAGAAATCTGATGGAGGGTCACCCAAGAAACATTCCTACAAAAGTATTTGGAAATCGGCTATATAAGACAAAACAGCCCTGCTACTTTTTTTGACCAATCAACATGGTTTGAAGGAATTTGTTAGAGGGTCAGGATCATCAAAGGAACATTTCTACAAAATATTTTGAAATCGGCCAGATGCTTTTGGAGAAGAAAAGTTTTAACTATCGCTCTTTATTGCAGAACAGCTCGTCCCCCTGGCAGCCATGATTTCCACCAATCAACATGGCTTGAAGGAATCTGAAAGAAGGTCATCCAAGGAACATTTCTTTTGATATATTTGAAAATAGACCAACCAGTTTGGGAGGTGAACATTTTTTCTAGTTTTTTTTCTTTCGGTTGCAAAGGATTCTGCATGGATAAAATAAACAAGAGCTGTCCGTAAGACAGTGCTCTTGACTATTTCCCCTCTTAACAAGAATTTCTAAGTCATATAATAAAGGGCCATAATTTATTTGCATTATATGCAAGATTGAGCTATCTAACTTTATAATTTACATAGGTGTGATGGTTGAGAAGGGTTGTTTTTCAATAAAAATGCAATATATCAAGTAGTTACTGAGATATAGACTCTTAAAGTAGTAAAAAACAAGAGGGCCATGATGGCCCTGGATCGCTCACCTGATTTATTTTTCCACTTTAGCCATATAAGCCCCACCCCTGGCGGCCATAGTTTCTGCCCAATCAACTTGGCTTTAAGGAATCTGATAGAGGGTCACCCTAGGAACATTTCTACAAAATTATTTGAAAATCGGCCTGACACTTTCGGAGAAGAAGATTTTTAAGTTTTCACTATAGCCATATAAGGCAAAATAACCCCACCCCCCCTGGCGGCCATGTTTTTCGACCAATCAACATGGCTTGAAGGAATCTGATAGAGGGTCATCCAAGGAACATTTCTACAAAATTATTTGAAAATCGACCTGACACTTTCGGAGAAGAAGATTTTTTAAGTTTTCACTATAGGCATATAAGGCAAGATAGCCCCGCCCCCCCTGGCGGCCATGTTTTTCACCCAATCAACATGGCTTGTAGGAATCTGATAGAGGGTCATCCAAGAAACATTTCTACAAAATTATTTGAAAATCAGCCAGACACTTTCGGAGGAGAAGATTTTTTAAGTTTTCACTATAGGCATATAAGGCAAGATAGCCCCGCCCCCCTGGCGGCCATGTTTTTCACCCAATCAACATGGCTTGTAGGAATCTGATAGAGGGTCATCCAAGAAACATTTCTACAAAATTATTTGAAAATCAACCTGACACTTTCGGAGAAGAAGACTTTTTAAGTTTTCACTATAGCCATATAAGGCAAAATAGCCCCTCCCCCCCCCCCGGTGGCCATGTTTTTCAACCAATCAACATGGCTTGAAGGAATCTGATAGAGGGTCATCCAAGGAACATTTCTACAAAATTATTTGAAAATCTGCCAACCAGTTTGGGAGAAAAAGAAGTTTATTTCATTTCGTTGCCATGGAAACCAGAATTCTGCATGGATCTCAACAATTTGAAGGAAATCTGGTGAGGTCATTGAGAGGATGCTTTCTGTGAAGTTTCATCCCAATTGACCCACTGGTTACTGAGGAGAAGAAGTTGACGCATGAGGGACGCCGGACAAAAGGCGATCGCAATAACTCACCTTGAGCAAAGCTCAGGTGCGCTAAAAAGGGCCATAATTTGCATTATATGCAAGATAGAGTTGTATAACTTGATTATTTACATAGATGTCATGGTTGGGAAGTCTTATATAAAGTTTCAATGCAATGTATCAAGCATTCCAGGTGCATACCTAAAACTGAAGGCTGATAGGGGTAAGGGATGCTTTCGTCCGAAAACGTCCATAAATCTCATCTTAGTGAATACTAAATTTTCATAGAGCTACGCCATTGTAGTTACTGAGATATTGACTCTTAATGTAGATGAACGCAAAACCAGAATTTCTTAGTAAGAAAATGGCCATAATTTGCATTATATGCAAGATAGAGTTATCTAACTTGATTATTTACATAAGTTTGATGGTTGGGAAGGCTTGCATAAAGCTTCAATGCAATGCACCAAGTAGTTACTGAGATTTTGACACTTAATTTAAAAACTTTAACCAGAGCTCAAAAGAGGCATAATTCAGTCAAAATATTATGGTTATCGGACATGTGCTGCGACGGCATATGACAATGTCTAATAAGTGTGTGAAGTTTCAAAGCAATAGCATATGTAGTTTTTGAAAAAAAAAGCCTAGCATGCAAAACTTTAACCAAAGCTGCAATGCCGACACAGACTTCAAAGCAAAAAGCGACTACAATAGTCCTCCTTATTCTACGAATAGTCTTAGCTAAGATGAAGGAAATTTTGTGAGGACATTGAGAGGATGCTTTCTATGTAATTGGTTCATTGGTTTAGGGAGAGAACTGTTTGTAGGAAAATGTGAATGGACAGACAGATATAAGGCAACGACGCCTGATGGCTATTAATATCAAAAGCTCATCCGCACTTCTTGCTAAGGTGAGCTAATAAGGAAAACAAGCTCCGCCCCCTTGTAGCCATGTTTGTAAACGGATCAGAATTATTTCAACAATCTTGGTTGAGGGTCACAAAAGGAACATTTGTGCAAATTAATTTTGAAATCCGGCCAATACTTTTAGGCATTGAATTAAATTATTTGAACAAATTTGAGAAAGGTACACATGAAAAGCATTCCTGTGAAACTATTATGAAATTTATCAATTGGGTTAGGAGGAGAAGTTGCTTATAAAAAAATGTGGACAGACAGACAGATGACAAGCCTGGCCGCTGGACTGTGAATGAAAACAGGTCACCCTGCACCCCATTCTAAAGTGAATTAAAAAGTCATCCAGTTGTAATCATATACAAATCTTTTCAATTTATATGTATTGAAAAAAATAAAATTTAATCTGTTGAATTGATATACTCTGTCATGTTTCCTTGGATCACCTCTGTTATTTCCCATTGCATACACAATTTGACGCATCTGTAGCAGACAAATTTTGCCAAAATGTCTTCAACTGTTAAATAATAATGCTTTCATGTCAATAAATCTTCAATATATTTCTCAAGTTGTCTGCTGCAGATTTTGTGTATGTGGAAAAGGGTTTTTAAAAGATCTGTGGTCAGTCAATAGGTAAGTAGGTGAAAGCGCGACTGACAGACGCACGCATTAACAGCAGGTGAACATAAATACAATAGAACACGAGCGCCAACTGTCACAAAATACGCCCGTCCTGTTTCTTTTAGACCAAGTATAGTGATAATTGGTTGTACGTCAGGCAAAATTAGAGAGCGCACACTGTTAATACAGTTTTGGCCATATCGAGGCACATAAGTGTGGAGTGACTAAGATAACGTGGTTAGTTATCGAACCTGACCAAGATCTTCTGCCAATCAACATAATTGTCTAAATTTGGTGATGATCAAATAAAATTGATTCTAGTTACAGCACGGACAACATTAACATTATGCAACTTAAGTAATACAAGGGCCATAACTTAAGAATGATTAAAGTGATATAGCTAGTTATCAAACTTGTCCAAGATATTATGCCAATAAACATTCTGACCAAATTTCGTGGTGATTGAACAAAGGCTTCTAAAGTAATTGGGCGGACAACATACTGGACGCCGCCCACCTGCCTGCCCATCTGCCGCAGGTAAAATAATTTTGAAGGTTATGGATGACATGGGGTGCAACTAACTAAACAAGAGTTTTGAGAGAACGCATGTGTTTTCTGCGAATAAGTCAGTAAGTGAAAGTGTGATAAACAGACAGAGAAAAAATGCCAATGTCTCACAAAAGGAATAGGTTATTGGAAAAAAAAAGTCAAATGGCATTTAAATATAAATTTTGAGGTATTATCATTACAAAAGTTGTGACTGTGTAACTTAGAAAGCCCTGTTCACTTTTTTATTATTTGAAGTGTCGAATAAGAAGTAATTAATGAGCAGTTAAATTTTGTTGGGGTTTTACGCCGTTCTCAACATGAATTCAGTTATATCACGGCAACAGTTCTCATATTCATGATCCCTGGATAAACAAACCAGTACTAGGCTAGGACATGTGCCTTGATCATGGGCATTTCACCATGACAGTCACAGGGCTCTTGCAAGGGGGCGACTTGAGAGAAGTGGTCGCCTTAAATTGTCAGCCTTCGCCCATTCACTTGATCAAAGCGAAATCGACTTCGCTGACATTTTCATCCTAAGTTATCAGACACTGTTAATCATCACAGTCACGCTCCATGTTGCTTAATTCAGGAATTGACAACTGATAATGTATACCCTTTAAAGCAGAAGAGTCAAATCGCTTAAAATACTCCATGAAGTAGAAGCGATTGTCCAATCTATACACTTATTCACATAGACGAAGAACTGATTTTTAAATCAAACATCACGGCCCCCCCCTTATTAAATATTTTACTACAAATCCAATTTAAATGAGATCGATGTCAAATTAAACCTTATAAGTGTCAACAATTTGAATACTATAACAAAATATTGTTAATCTATTTTTGCTTTAATGAAACATACGGCTTCAAAAATGGAGCGATTTACAGGATATATTTTGAATATGATACATAATAAATGTTGTAACATGGTGGTCGTATTGATTTACATTAACCAATCAAAAGACACTATCTATATAGCCTTGTTCTCAATGGATTCATCCCCGAATATTGAATTTGTTTGGTCAGAATTGAAATAAAAAATACGTTATCAATCTATCCTAAAGAGGTTTTACGAGATACCAAAATGGCGGACGTCAAAGAATGTTTTGCCGAGATTTTTCAAAATTTCGACACTGAAGAAGAATTTGAGAGCATTGAAAGGAGTGATTAGATAGAAGTTGATCAGACAACTTAATACTTTTCTGCCATATCATGATAATAAAATTTCAGTTATGACACATATCAATGACATAAGAAATATCACTTCTCCTTTAAGTTCCCCCACTTCTCCCTAAATGGCCTGGAGGGAAAAGTCACTTCTCCCATAGATTTAAGCTTAGTGAGAGCCCTGTGTTTTGCCATGCCTTGGGATAGAACCTGGGACGCTCGGTTTCAAATCCCTGATGCTAACCACTCAAGCAAGGCGAATTCCTGACCATGATAGCAAGAATACCACTTATACACCGTTTAAATTTCCTTGTTAATTAACACCAAAAGAATTTGACTTTCATGGGAGTTTCAAGGGGTTGGTTTGAATAGTTTAATTTTATCAAACCTTTCTGTCTTCTTAACCCTTTCCCACATACAACAAATCTGCAGCAGACGACTTTCAAAACATATTGACAACAAGCAAATTCATGAAATTTATATCCCCCTCTTGCAGGAAATATTGTAGGAAAATGTTGAGGTTAGGTTTAAACATGTCAGTAGACTTTTTATTGAACATGTATTACAGGGTAAATTAAACGAACTTGGCCTAGGTTGTTACCAAGTTTGTGGCAGTTATTGCACGGAAACAGCAAGAAACAACATTTTTTGTTAAATAAGGGGCCATAACTCCACCGAATAAAGTCCGCCGAAAGTGACGATCGAACTTGGCCTAGCCCTTAAGGCATTAAACCTTGTTACCAAGTTTGAAAAAAAAAATCACATTTGTGGCAGTTATTGCACGGAAACAGCAAGAAACAACATTTTTTGTTGAATAAGGGTCCATAACTCCACCGAATAAAGTCCCCCGAAAGTGATGATCAAACTTGGCTTAGCCCTTAAGGCATTTAACCTTGTTACCAAGTTTGAAAAAAAAACGGTTCACATTTGCGGCAGTTATTGCACGGAAACAGCAAGAAACGACTTTTTTTGTTAAATAAAGGGCCATAACTCCACCAAATAAAGTCCGCCGAAAGTGACGATCAAACTTGCCCTAGCCCTTAAGGCATTTAACCTTGTTACTAAGTTTGAAAGAAAACGGTTCACATTTGTGGCAGTTATTGCACGGAAACAGCAAGAAACGACTTTTTTTGTTAAATAAAGGGCCATAACTCCACCAAATAAAGTCCGCCGAAAGTGACGACCAAACTTGCCCTAGCCCTTAAGGCATTTAACCTTGTTACTAAGTTTGAAAGAAAACGGTTCACATTTGTGGCAGTTATTGCACGGAAACAGCAAGAAACGACATTTTGTGTTAAATAAGGGGCCATAACTCCACCAAATATAGTCCGCCGAAAGTGACGATCGAACTTGGCCTAGCCCTTAAGGCATTTAACCTTGTTACCAAGTTTGAGAAAAAAATATTCACATTTGTGGCAGTTATTGCACGGAAACAGCATGAAACGATATTTTGTGTTAAATAAGGGGCCATAACTCCACTAAATAAAGTCCGCCATAAGTGACGATCGAACTTGGCCTAGCCCTTAAGGCATTTAACCTTGTTACCAAGTTTGAAAAAAAATGGTTCACATTTGTGGCAGTTATTGCACGGAAACGAAGTGTGACAGACAGACAGACGGACAGACAGACGGACAAACCGAAATTACTAACCCCCCTTTTTTTCTTCGAAAAAGCGGGGGATAATAATGAGAAATATCTCCATAAATGAGAGTTTAATCATTAAATAGAGTCGAAAACAGTGTGGCAAAATGAGTAATTGCTTGTTTTGAAAGCGTCTGTATATGGGAAAGGGTTCTTTTGTGCATTCACCCTTTTGATGTATGTACGGATCATTACTTGATATTTCCGATCAGTATGTATTGTGCATTCTCCATTGCGTTATGTGTACCAAACATTATGTGATGTGTTTCGATGATTATGTCTTGTACATTGTCAATTTCGTTCTGTGCATATGTTATTGTGTTATATTCGATTAGCTTTAACGTTTTGCACATTTTCCAGTTTGTACACACTGCATAACATGATGTGCACTAGTTATTATGCTTTGTGCATTTCCTATTTCGTTATGTGCATACTTCATTATGTTATCTGCATTTATTTTTATGTCATGTGTACACATAATTGTGTAATTGCAATATATACAGTCTGATATGCCACCACTTCATTAGTATCTGTTTATTATGCTACTCAATGTTTATACTATACAAGAGCGTCTTTACGTTGTGTGTATTCATCTTCATTATGTCGAACATCGTTATTAACGACACCGCCAAAATGGCAGCAAATTTGTTGAAAACTGCGCTGGAAGTTATCGGCCTTGTTTTTTTATACCAGCGATTTCAAGACCAAAAAAATGACTGTGACCTGGTAGGCTGTTTAACACAGAGAGAGCTGATTCCTTTTGAAATCCAGGAATGCACGCACCCAAGTCCATTTCTTTTTAGAATTCTCGCAATTTCAAAATCGGCCACTTTTAAAAATTACCATGTGGTCCAATATACAAAATATAACAAAGTGATCAACATATCAGGACGTGTAGAGGCGAAACTATGTATGCACATAACGAAATGGATAATGCAAATCACCACTGGAGTATGCAAATATCGAAACGTTTACTGTCCATAACATAAGGACGTCTACACATCACATAAAGATGAGTGCATATGACACAATGAAGTATGCATATCACGGAAAGAAGAATACACAGGATATAACAACATTTATTATATAACCTATAAATAGACGCTTTTCTCATTGGCTAAAAAGTAACTTTTTAGAAAAAATATCTTGCGATATGCACTGTTTTTTTCCTGATATGCACCAGTTTTATAAATAGTAACAGGGGAAGACCAGGGAATCCCAAGAGCCGCCTATTAATATCCTCTGCCTTTATCTGTACGCTATGGAATTTTCCGAGGCGCGTTCCGAATGACCGGGGAAACATCCGATGACCATGATTAAATGCAATCAAGCGTTTGACTTCCATTGATCATTTCCTGTGTTTCCAAACGACAATTGTTACTGTTATGTTATATTTTTAGCAAGTTTGTGCTATGTTAATAAATTCTGAAAATTGTTAAATATCTGGTGCCAATATTTGTTCAGCTCACTATAGCATAAAGTACTCATGGTGAGCTTTCGTGATTCTTTGCTGTTTCAACATTTTAAAAATATGTCCTCCTAAACTGCTTGGTCAATATAACTCAAACTGTACAGAAATGTTCCTTGAGTGGTCCTCTATTTTCTTTTAAGTTAGTCAATATCAAAACAATATGATAAATTGAGGGTTATATAATAAAACAGTTATGGGCTTTTCAGCTGTTATACATGATGTTGATATGTACCAAAAAAATCACATCATGTATAACAGCTGAAAAGTCCATAATTGTATAATATTCACCACATACTGGTCAGTTCAAATAATATTACGAAGTATGCACATAACAATTCAGAGAATGCACAATACATAATGTTGTTACACGTCGCATGATTAAATATTCACACATAACATAAGGATGTAAACTTCGACAAATTTCTAATTGGCCACCTAGTGTTTATCATATTTTAGGAAAAGTGTTCGGAGAAAAAAAAAAAAAAATATATCAGTTTAATACAATTTATTCCTAATATGTAAAAAGAAACTTCGTTGAAATTTGATCACGGGAACAAAATTAACAGAGAAGGTTAACATGGACACCCTTAAAACAAAAACAGCTAGATCAAATCATGTCGTATTTGATTTCGTTTCAATACTTTGTATGTCCACCTGTTGCGGCAATTACAGCAAGGCACCTTGTCCTCATTGATATTATGATACTGTTGTGGAATGGCCGCCCACGTCTGATGAATAGCATGCGTGACCTCGCTGAGATTTGGTTGCACCGGCTGGGCACGCACCTTGCACTTCAATAGGTCCCACACGGGCTCGATCGGATTTAAATCCCGAGTTTTTGCAGGCCATTGGAATGTTCGCACGTTATTTGCTGCAAGCATTACTTGTGTGCTTCTAGCCGCGTAACATGGTGCGTCTGATGAGGGTGCCGGCTGGAACTATTTCGACGGCTTGAGCGCGTTCTGCAATGCTTATTCTTGCCATATTTAATGTTTTTCATAAACGACAATCCACGAAGAATACATTCCTACAAATATGACCAACTACCATGCCGTGCACGAGGAAAGCGAGCACATAGGCTATTTTCACACCTACCGTTCCGCATGGATGATTTTGTACATGAATACGTGTTTTCTTTCTGTAAATCGATAGATTGGTGTGTACAATACAAAAATAACCAAACTTTAGATTTAATGATTAAATATGTCGCATAATATCATATTGTATATGGTGGCCAATTAAAAATTCGTGAAAGTGTATGTAGATCACATACAGATATAAGCGAATATAACACAATAACATATACACAGAACGAAATTGACAATTCACAAGACATAATTATTGGAACACATCACATAATGTCTCTTGTGTGCAAAGATGCTACATACCAATATCATCCATTTGAGGAAACTTCATAGCACTATATCCCAGGTACTTACTGGCCAAATATAATCACTCTAGGCCTCTTATTTATTCAGAAGCAGATGTTTACAGATTTTTATATATTTGACCACTGTGGCCTTGAAAGTAGGTCAAGTTCATTTATTGAAGGAAACTATATAGCATTTCATGTCAGGTTTAAATTAGTGAAATAAAATCTATCTATAAGAACTGCAAGCTAGGTAGCGACGGTTTGAGACTTATGCATGAAATGTGAAAATATGATATAACAGATAAACAGCGAAGAAGACAAGTCAGTTTTTATATAAAACAAGAGGGCCAAAAGGGCCAGTATCGCTCCACGGTCATAAGGCAAAATAAATGTTATTTAAATAATTTTGCCTTTAATTAATATGGCATGTGGATATTTGTAGAAAGTTACCAAAGTAACTATAAATTGAGTTTATTTTTCAAGATAACATGAAACAGCCCAGCATTTGAACAATGTTACAAAGTTATTAAAGTTATTCCGTTTGCTCATTGCGCATGATACATGAATGATGTCAGTGAACACTTTTTTTATTGTATATAAGTCCATTCATCATAACATGAAAATTAAGTGGATTGCAAATGTGCAATGGTTAATTAACATATATTTATGTTTTGAATGATCTGCACCAGAACTGTTTGAATGCAAGTCAATATGTATTGCTTAAGGAATAATGAAATGGTTTGAAAATCCGCCTTACACTTTCGGAGAAGAAGATTTTTTTAAGCTTTCACTATAGCCATATATGGCAAAATAGCCCCGCCCTCTGGCGGCCATGTTTTTCGACCAATCAACATAGCTTAAAGAATCTGATAGTAGGTCTCCCAAGAAACATTTCTACAAAATTATTTGAAAATCGGCCTGACACTTTCAGAGGAGAAGTTTTTTTAAGTTTTCACTATAGCCATATAAGGCAAAATAGCCCAGTCCCCTGGTGGCCATGTTTTTCGTCCAATCAATTTGGCCTGAAGGAATCTGATAGAGGGTTACCTAAGGAACATTTCTACAAAATTATTTGGAAATTGGCCAGACACTTTTGGAAGACAAGATTGTTTAAGTTTTCACTTTAGCCATGTAGGGCAAAAAAAAACACGACCCTTGGCGGCCATGTTTTTCGTCAGAAGGAATCTGATAGAGGGTCACACGAGGAACATTTCTACAATTCTTTTTGGAACGGCCAGACACTTTCGGAGGAGAAGATTTTTTTAAGTTTACACTTTTTTTTTCTTTCGGTTGCTATGTAAACTAGAATTTCGCATGGATCCAAAACAAGAGGCCCATGAGGGCCTATGCTCTACTGGCATTGATCTGGCTTGTTTCAAAAGGAACCAATATGTCATCAATATTCAAATACCATCTAAGTTTGGTGAAGATCAGATAGTAAATGGAAGCTCTATTGTGTTCAAAAGCTGTATTATAGCAATTTTGACAATTTCAAGGGCCATAATTCAGTCATGCATGGGTAAATCTGGCCGTTTTTTAGAAATGAACCAAACTCTCATGGGTATCTAACTACTGTATAAGTTTGATTGAGATACAATCAAAAAGAAGACATGGAAATTCCATGAAACCAGGTTTTCTATAATGGAAGGTGTTTGAATTAACAGATCTGTGAAATCTTTCTGTTAATAGTTAATCAAAGCTAGCAATTCAAGTAACAGGGAATATTTCTATTGATGAATAATCATAATTACTTTGTCAATTAAATATATCTCAATTTTATCTAACAAATATCAGTTCAATACAGTCAATCGTGTGTTGATGGCCTCATTTATTAAGAACATATAATAGATAACAGATATTAAGCAACCTTTTGTTGTAATTAAGCAGCCACATTTTAGGATCCCTAATGCCAGGTTGATAATCAGTGATCTGCCTTAACCCTTTACTTGATAGTAACGCGTTTATGCCTTTGCAAACAGACTAGATCCAGGGCCTGAGGTTATGAAACTTACTCATATCTATGCTATATTCTTTTAAATTGCCAAGTTATTTAATATGGAGCATATTTGCGCGAAGTTATTTGAAAATATCTATATGCATGGTAAAGTTATGGTCTGAACAAAAAAAGTTCAAGTAAAGTATATTTTCTGTCACTGTGACCTTGACCTGGAAGCTAAACACATAAATTGTGCATATGACACAGCGTCTTGATATGGTGTATATCTGTTCCAAGCTATTTGAAAATATCTCTGTGGATGAAAAAGTTATTGTCCGGACAAGAAAAGTTCAACTGATGTCTATTTGTTGTCACTGTGACCTTGACCTTGAAGCTACAGACGAAAGTTTTGCATGTGACACATCATATTGATATAGTTCATATTTGTGCCAAGGTATTTGAAATATATATTTTTTTGCATTTGGCACATCGTTTTGATATGTTGCATGTTTGTGCCAAGTTATTTGAAAATATCTCTATGCATGACAAAGTTATGATCCGGACAAGAAAAGTTCAATTAAAGTATATTTCTTATCACTGTGACCTTGACCTTGAATCTACAGATTTTTTTTTTGCATTTGGCACGTCGTCTTGATATGGTGCATGTTTGTGCCAAGTTATTTGAAAATATCTCTGCATGACAAAGTTATGGTCCGGACAAGAAAAGTTCAATTAAAGTCTATTTCTTATCACTGTGACCTTGACCTTGAATCTTCAGATTTTGTTTTTGCATTTGGCACATCGTCTTGATATGGTGCATGTTTGTGCCAAGTTATTTGAAAATACAGTCAAACCTGTACTACCGACCACCTGGTATAACCGACCCCCTGGTGTAAGCGACCACATTGAACTCCCCCCCGATGTCATAAATTAACCTGCAATAAGCGAGACCCTGCTGTCTGCGACCAACGGACACTAAAATCATTCCCTTTTTAATAAAAATCCACGGTTCAGCGACCTTAAATCTAACAGTCAAATAATTCTAACACAACTGTCGCGTGTAATCACACAGGTTTAAATTACCATCAAGATAAAGGTGTTACATATAAAATTACCCGAGGTCAAATTCTGCAGACGTGTATTAGAGTGGGTAAAAACCGATAATTGTGTTGTTAGCAGTTTGTATTTAATACACTTTAGCTACAATTATTGTCTTTGTTATGACTCTCAAATACTGCAGATGTATCACAGTAGTAAAAGCCGATAATTGCATGTTTATCAGTTTGTACTTAATACACTTTAACGGCAATTATTGACCGTGTTAAATCACCCCGTGGATAGTTTTGGGATTGTTTGTGGATTAATTATGACAAGTTTGGTCCGACTTTTTGATCTCTTTAATTGGATCTGTGTTTGTCTTTTGCTTTCTAATGGTGATAGCACGTTTATTTAATCGGCTCTTTTATTAGATTAAATTAGCAAATCTGTGGACACTCAAAGATTTTAAACCTGACAATGTCTTTAAATGACTCCTTAAATAATTTGTTTTTAGATTGACAGTCTTTGAAACAGAATACGATCAGTGACTTTTTTATTAAGAAGTAGTGCTCTATTCTTCTACTGAACATACATGTACATATCCTTTTCATGTTATAGTTAAACAAAAACATCAAATAATAAATAACAATCATGTTTGTGATTAAATTTATATATGTTTTATTTATCAACTTACACTTTTGCAAATAAATATTATTAATATTGAAATAAAATATAAAATTAGAAGAACAACAAAATGTTTATTGTTATTTATTTATTCTTTAATACCAATACATGTACATGTATAATGTTGTATACATAAGATCCAAAAAAAGAAAAATACATTTGTACCTCAATAAGAGACCACCTGTCTTAAGAGACCACTTATAGCATCTCCCTTGGGTGGTCTCTTAATACAAGTTTGACTGTATCTCTATGCATGGCAAAGTTATGGTCCAGACAAGGAAAGTTGACGCCCGCCCGCCGACTTAACCAAACTAATAACCAGATTTTTCCTTCGGAAAACCTGGTTAATAAGGACTGTATCATGTTAACAAGCCCTATTATAGCAATTTTGACAATTTCAAGGGCCATAATTCAATCATGCATGGGGCGGATCTGGCTTGTTTTCGAAAGGAATCAAGCTCTCATGGATATCTAACTACTGTATAAGTTAGGTTGAGATACAATAAAAAATAAAGACTGTATCGTGTTAACAAGCTCTATTATAGCAATTTTGACCATTTCAAGGGCCACAATCCAGTCATGCATGGGCAGATCTGGCTGGTTTTCGAAAGGAACCAAGCTCTCATGGGTATCTAACTACTGTATAAGTTTAGTTGAGATACAATCAAAAATGAAGACTGTATCGTGTTAACAAGCTCTTTTATAGCAATTTTGACCATTTCAAGGGCCATAATCCAGTCATGCATGAGCGGATCTGTGGCCGGTTTTCGAAAGGAACCGAGCTCTCATGGATATCTAACTACTGTATAAGTTTGGTTGAGATACAATCAAAAGTGAAGACTATCGTGTTAACAAGCTCTTTTATAGCGATTTTGACCATTTCAAGGGCCATAATCCAGTCATGCATGGGCGGATCTGGCTGGTTTTCGAAAGGAACCAAGCTCTCATTGATATCTAACTACTGTGTTAGTTTGGTTGGGATACATTCAAAGTGAAGACTATCGTGTTAACAAGAAATTGCTTACGGACGGACGGACGCAGGCACGCACGCACGACGGACGAATCGCCACGACATAAGCCCTTCTTATTGACTGTATATTTTGCAATACAGTAACATTTTTTAAATACTTAAAGGAATATAATAGATACAAATTATTATTTTCAGAAAAGAATAAAATGTATTATTTTATGACATTTTGGGAGTTCATTTTAAAAATCATGGATACGTTTCAATTTAAATTAACAGTGTACGTTTAGATGCATGACAGAGCTTTAACGTCATTGCGATTTACTACAGATCTGACTGAAAGATTTTTTGAAATTTGGGTAAATGGTGGACAAAAGGTTGTTCTAAATTATATACATTTTTAAATAAAATCTCTTAGACATATTTTTAATATTCTTTTTAATAAATTAGAATTAACTGAATTACTGTTAAAATATTTTAGCGAAAATTTCATTTTAACTCCTTTATGTCACGTTAATTGTCTTGGCAGTTGATATGGGATTGAAATTATCACGCAGGTTACTTCATTCCCTACAGTCTGGTGTTATGTTTTTCCAAATACCACTTTAAACGAGAAAGTCATGGTGATTTCTTTAACAATACTATCATTGCCGCAAAAAGGTACGTTTTGGCATCAAAAACGACGTTATTTCAAAGGTATGATTCCATCTTAATCGAAATAGCATAATATAACTTTGTTATTAATGAGACCGTAAGCTGAAAGAGTGAAAGTATCAAAGATATTTAAATCTAACAATGACATAAATATGCAAGTTATATATACATTGTATTACTATCATAGCTTACTGTTTTTATTGGTGACATATTGTTCATCTTCTTGGTCAGGAACAGAGGACTGGTAAAATAAAACATACAATATATAAATTATAAATCATAATTCATGAAGACAAAACAAATCATTTCAATAGCAGAGAACAGATAACTAGAGAACCATGGTGGCCCTGTAGCACTCACCTGTGGCTCTATAATAAGGCGTTCATGTTTATTAATAAATACATAAAGAGGTTTTATTGGGAGACAGTTACTTCGTACCCTAATTATTTTGTACCCTGTCATTTTCGGTTGTTTCGTACCCTGGTTATTTTGTACCCTAGTGTCATTTATAACAGATAAATTAAATCTAATCATATTATATATGTTTACAAAATGTATTTCAAAATATTTAGTAGTATTGTACGTGATAAAAAATATTAGTTTAATGTTTGTTATGTCAATTCGTCACAGCTTTTGTTATAATAACAATGTGTTATGTTTGACAAAGGTGTTAACAGATTGGCCTTTAATTGTTTCTCAGCACCCCTTAATTAAATCATGTCTGATGAAATCTCAATTATTTCTCAGCGTGCCTTTAAATAAATCATGTCTGATGAAATATTCGCTTGCTCTCTCTGCAATTTAAATGACATTGAAGACGAGTTTCATTTTAAGCTAGTTTGTCCTTTTGATCATGAACATATAGATATAAAAAAAATGTATTACAGAAATCCTAATACTGAATGTACAAATTCATTTCTATGTTAAACTCATCAAATCTAAATGTTTTAAATGCAATTGGAATATACTATATCAAAGCTAACCACAAAAGAATAAGTGTACTTAATGTAGTAAATGATTCGACATTGAGAGTTATGGCTCCTTTTTCTGTTGAGCTTATTGCTTAACATGGAATGAAAACATAGCACCTAGCGGTTTATCCGAATATCTGCATACTTATATATTCCACTCAATTCAAACATCATTTCCGCATTCTTGGGAAGTGCATTATTCTTTCAAAATAGTATTTTGTTAAACTGTATGTCTATTTTTTTTTCGTATGCACATGTATATTGTAAATGTTTTGACGATGATTGAACCATATGAGTTCAAGTCGTATGAATAAACTTCTGTTCTGTTCTGTTCTGTATATATATATATATATATATATATATATATATATATATGTGTGTGTGTGTGTGTGTGTGTGTGCGGATACTTTAAACATAGTCTCATTTAATCAAGTTTCAGTACCACATTGTGTACTTAAGCGTTTCTTCTATTTGGAAAAGAAAAGTAACGCTGACGGGTTTAACATGAAATCAAAAACTGTATACACGTGAATTTCTGCTTAACTAAGCTAATGATGTATATGGACACACGGTCATACCTGAGGAATCTGAGGACTTTGGTGCTAATTATTTTATACATAAGAAAAATTCAAAAATTCTGGTAAATATATGATTTCGAACATCAAATGCTTATTATAGGCAAATATGGAAAATGTTCAAAATAACAAACATAACACCTGTGTTGCCGCAGCAATTTCTGACAGGAATCACATTCAATAGCCTGGTTATGCTCCAAAACCAGCTTTAAACAATGTACACAGGGGTATTGTGTACTCATGATGATTCAGAATGCAATGATGAATATATTATTATTCTCCTCAACTTAAATACTTAGGAATCGATATAATTAAGATACAACTAATTAGATATGCGGTGCATCAAATAGAGTGATAAAGGCATATTTCACAGTTGATAAGACATTCCGATAAAAATTAAGGGTTTTTGCAAACTGTTAAAAACAAATATCAACTTTAACTGATTACGTATAGCATGCGTTCTTAATAATCATTGATTATCACACTTCAAACATCAAATGCAATAATATGAATTGCCAAAATCATGTAGTTAATATTCCATCATATAACCTTTTATAATGTGAAATGAATACGTAAAGTGAAGTTTTGTGTATTTAATGTGTAAACACATACACTTAAACAAGTTACCAGTAACATTTTTCTAGACAAATACAAGATTTGCAGGAATTAATCCAAGGCCTAATGTTGGTTACGAAACAACCGAAATCGACAGGGTACAAATTAACTAGGGTACGAAACAACCGAAAATGACAGGGTACAAAATAACTAGGGTACGGGGTAACTGTATTCCGGTTTTATTGTATGGTGTTTTATGCCTCTTTCTAACAATGTTTCAGTTATATCACAGTATTTTGTGGGTAGTGATCCTTTATCCTGACACCAGCAAGTCAGTAGTAATACTAACCCCACAATCCTGAGTGCCATTTAGGGAACCATTTATTTACCATTTATTTAAATCTTTGTTATGACACAGCCAGGGATCACCCTAAAAAACACAGCCTTTTGAGTGTCTGAATTTCTTCTTTAATTTGGTCTCATGACATATATTTTTAAGCCTAAATATAATCAACACAAACATTCTAACAAAATTTAAACATTAATTAGTCAAAAATATTGCCTGTTGACCGTCAACAAGATTTTTATTAAATTTGGCCTGGAGACCTAGTTATTGACAGACCAAAAAATTGATTCATAATTAAACATAATATAGATATCATTAAGAAAAATAAACATGGCTTTAAGGAATCTGATAGAGGGAACATTTCCACAAAATTATATGAAAATCGGACATATTCTTTTGGAGAAGAAGATTTTTAAAGTTCTCACAATAGCTATATAAGGCGAAACAACCCAACCCACTGGATGATACGTTTTTTGACCAATCAACATGACTTGAAAAAATATGATAGAGGTTTATCAAAGGCACAAAGTTTTCACTATAGCCATATAAGGCATATAAGGCAAAACAGTCCTACACCCTGGCAGCCTTTTTTTCTACGACCAATCAACGTGGCTTGAAGGAATCTGAGAGTGTCACCCAAGGAACATTTCTACAAAATAATTTGAACAAGAGGCCTATGAGAGCCTATGCTCTACTGGCATGGTTCTTTGGTCATTTTCAAAAGTATTCGAGCTCTTAAAACTACTATCTAAGTTTGGTGAAGGTCAAATAAGAAATGGAAGGTCTATTGTGTTCACAAGCTGTATTATAGCAATTTTAACAATTTCAAGGGCCATAATACAGTCATGCTAGGGCGGATCTGGCTGGTTTTCGAAGGAAAACGAGCTCTCATCAATATTTAACTACTATATAAGTTTGGTGAAGATCGAATAGTAAATGGAGGCTCTATTGTGTTCACAAGCTGTATTATAGCAATTTTGACAATTTCAAGGGCTGTAATCCAGTTATGCATAGGCGGATCAGGCTGGTTTTCAAAAGGAACCGAGCTCTTATCAATATTTAACTACTATCTAAGTTTGGTGAAGATCAGATTGTAAATGGAGCCTCTATGGTGTTCACAAGCTCTATTATAGCAATTTTGTCAATTTCAAAGGCCATAACCAAAACTGAAGACTTTATCGCGTTCACAAGCAATTGTTTACGACGGACACAACCCCATTGCATAAGCTCTCCTGGCCAGTAGAGATAACAATCGACCAACCAGATTGTGAGGATAAAAAAAGTTTTCTCTTTTGGTTGCCATGGAAGTTTCATCCCATTTGACCCACTTGTTACAGAGGAGAAGATGTTGGCGGACGATGCACAAGGGAAAACAGATGACGCAAGCTGGACAAAGGGCAATTACAATAACTTACTTTGAGCTAAAAATATCAGTATTTGTGGTCAAATATCAAGCGTCTACAGTGTTCACCTAGTGACCTTGTTTTTGTCCAAACATGAACAATATTTGAACTAAGCCTTGATATTACCATGACAAGTAGTTTCATTATATTTAAGTAATATTTGGCCTTTATTTGACCCGACATAATTATCATCTAAACAAACAAAACTGTAAAAATTTGATGAAGATTAGATCAAAACAATAGGGGCCACCGCCATTGTCTTGAATTGAAGTGTGGTGTTCGTACCCCGATTTGGCAACATGCTTACACATAGCGGTTTATTTGATTATCTTTTTTTTTTTGTATCAGACCATAATGCAAACATGGGTCAAATCCAGCCGACGGGGAAATTACATCCCTTGTGTTCATAATAATAGAGTATACATTTTTTTGATAGCGTGCTCCTATGATAAAAACTATGGTCTCTAACAACACAACTGTCACACCAGTATTTTCAGTGCTTTGAATTACTCGAAGAATTGTGAAAACATCAGAATATGGTAAATATCTTTCGAGGAGAATTGTCTTTCCTACATGAAGAACCAGGTAATTGGGAATCATGCAAATATTAAACAGTCATTCAAGTTGACCTAGTTTAACTGAGAACAAGAGGGCCAAGATGGCCCTAAATCGATCACCTGAATTTGATCAGGAGTGCAAATGTACCTGCAAGGAGTGGACACTGTTAAAGAAATAGTAAAATGGCTTATCAGTAAAGGCCATTTGTATCTTGAAATCTAAGTAGAACTTTAATAAGAATGGAATTATAAAGTTTTGTCATTTTGCGCCTTTCCTGATGCTGCCATGCTGCCGTTTTTCAGCGAAATTAATATGGCTTGAACAGTTTTTGTAGAGGGTCACTCAAAGAACAAGCAGATTATGGAGGAAAAGGATTTTAAAGTTTGGGTTTTTTTCTCCCTTTGTTCCGCAGCAACCAATGTTCTACATAAATTGTAAGTCTTTGGACAATTTTGAAAGAGGACCAACAAAGGAACATTCCTGTGAAGATAAGTTGAAATTGATCCAGTGGAATGGTAGGAGTTGTCATTTGTAGCTAAAAGTTCAATTGACCCCTTTTCACAGTGATGCATCCAGCGTGCGGCATTGCGGCATTGCCCCATTATTTGAAAGAATGCCCCTTAAATTGAACAAGAGGGCCATGATGGCCCTGGAATCGCTCACCTGATTTTTTTTTCACTTTAGCTATATAAGCCCCGCCCCCTGGCAGCCATAGTTTCCGACCAATCAACTTGGCTTGAAGGAATCTGATAGAGGGTCACCCTAGGAACATTTCTACAAAATTATTTGAAAATCGGCCCGACACTTTTGGAGAAGAAGATTTTTTAAGTTTTCACTATAGCCATATAATGCAAAGTAGCCCTGCCCACCCATGTTTTTTGACCAATCAACATGGCTTGAAGAAATCTGAAAGTGGGTCACTTAAGGAACATTTCTACAAAATTATTGGAAAATCGGCCTGACACTTTTGGAGGAGAAGATTTTTTAAGTTTTCACCATAGCCATATAAGGCAAAATAGCCCCACCCCCACTGGTGGCCATGATTTTCGACCAATCAACATGGCTTAAAGGAATCTGATAGAGGGTCATCCAAGGAACATTTCTAAAAAATTATTTGAAAATCTTCCAACCAGTTTTGGAGAAGAAGAATTTTGAAGTTTTTTTCATTTCGTTGCCATGAAAACCAGAATTCTGCATGGATCCCAAACATTTTAAGAAATTCTGGTGAGGACATTAAGAGGATGCTTTCTGTGAAGTTTCGTCCCAGTTGACCCACCGGTTACAGAGGAGAAAATGTTGATGGACGACTGACGCCGGACATAGGAGGTCACAATAACTCACCTTGAGCACATCGTGCACAGGTGAGCTAAAATTGGAAATCTCTATAATTGAATGATAACCTGACTAAAAGTGGAAAACATTGTGGCAAAAGGAACAAGAGGCCCAAGGGGGCCAGTATCGCTCCACGGCCATAAGGCAAAAATCAAATATCCAAACAGCCCTGCCCCCTAGTGGCCATATTTTTTACCAACCACCATGGCTTAAAGGAATCTTGTAGAGTGTCACCCAAGGAATGTTTCTGCAAAATTATTTGAAAATCGGCCTGACACTTTCGGAGGAGAAGATTTTTTAAGTTTTCACAATAGCCATATAAGGCAAAATAGCCCAACCCCATGGCGGCCATATTTTTGAACCAATCAACATGGCTTGAAGGAATCTGATAGAGGGTCACCCAAAGAACATTTCTACAAAATTATTTGAAAATCTGCTCAACACTTTCGGAGAAGAAGATTTTTTAAATTTTCACTATGGTCATATAGAGCAAAATAGCCCTGCCCTCTGGCGGCCATATTTTTCGACCAATCAACATGGCTTGAAGGAATCTGATAGAGGGTCACCCAATGAACATTGCTACAAAATTATTTGAAAATCGGCTGAACACTTTCGGAGAAGAAGATTTTTTAAGTTTTCACTATGGTCATATAAGGCAAAATAGCCCCGCCCTCTGGCGACCATGTTTTTGCGACCAATCAACATTTCTTAAAGGAATCTAATAAAGGGTCACCCAAGGAACATTTCTACAAAATATTTGAAAATCGGCCTGACACTTTCAGAGAAGAAGAAGTTTTCACTATTTTTTTCTTTTGGTTGCCATGGAAACCAGAATTATGGATGGATCAAAAAAAATTGAAGGAATTTAAGAGAGGACATTGAGAGGATGCTTCCTATGAAGTTTCAACCAAATTGGCCAAGTGGTTAGTGAGAAGAAGTCGTTTAAAGGAAAACGTTTACGCACGCACGACGGACAATTCGCCATGACATAAGCTCGACTGGCTTTCAGCCAGTGGAGCTAAAAATTGCTCGTTTTGAGCAATTTCTTCTATTGTCACTATGTTTTCAAAAAGCCGTCTGTTGCAGAGGCATCAGAAAGCATCTATATGGGAGAAAGGGTTAACTGCAGCAGACTTCTTATGAAAACATTGATGATTATACCATCATTTATGAAAAGATTCCATTTTCATGCCTAGATTTTTACAAAGTCATCTGCTGCAGATTTGTCCTATGTGGTATGCAGGAAGAATACAAAAGACTTGCTGATAAATCAGTTAGTTTAAATGATGTTTTAAACTATAGTTGGTGTGCTCTCTTGGTAATTGACATGTTCTACTAGTATTATACATCCCAACACTTATGCACCAGTAATACTGCTATCCCCACAAGTTTAAGTGCCAAGGATGGAAGCCATTACTACCACTTTTAAATTATTTGGTATGACAGCCAAGGGTTCAATAAACAAGAGGGCCATGATGGCCCTGGATCGCTCACCTTAATTATACAATGTACTGCAATGCAAAACACATCAAGACAATTATTCTGAATGCAACCTCCACAGTGTTAACAAAATGTTCCTTCATTTGGCCTAGTGATCTATATTTTTTTACCTGATATGACCCATATTCCAACATGGACTAGATATCATCAAGACAACATTCTGACAAAGTTGCAACTTGCTCAAAGTAAAAATGCGGCCTCCGGAGTTTGAACAATATTTTCCTTTATTGACCTAGTTTCTGATCCAATATGACCCATATTCGAACTTGACCTAGATATAATTCAGACAAACATTCTGACCAAATTTCAAGCTGCTGAAGCACAAAATGCGGCATCCAAAGTGTTCACAAGATTTTCCTTCAATTTGATCTAGTGACCTAGTTTTTGACCCAGCATGACCCATATTCAAACTACGCCTATACATATCATCAAGAAAAACATTCTGATAAAGATTTATCATGCTGAAATTAACAAGAGGGCCAAGATGGCCCTAAAATCGATCACCTGAATGATAGTTAATTAGAAGCAAATATTTAACTGCAAATATCTGTGAAAATTTGATCAGGAGTTCAAATGAAACTGCAAGGAGTGGAAATAGTCCATTTTTATCTTGAAATCTAACAAGAGCTTTCTCAATTTCTGATGCTGCAGCAACAAAGGTTCTACACAGAATGCAAGTATTTGAACAATTTTGAAAGAGGACCATCAAAGGAACATTCCTGTGAAGTAACATTGAAATTGGTCAAGTGGAATGGTAGGAGTTGTCATTTGTAGCTAAAAGTTCAATTTACCCCTTTTGTGATGACGCGAGGTTGCTATGATTTTGTAACTAATCAAAACAGCTTGAACAAATTAAATGTAGAGGATCACTGAAGTAGGATTTATATTCAATTTCCTTAATATCAGACAAGAACTTTTAAAGCTTGGACATTTTGCCCCCTTTCTGATGCTGCAGCAACCCTGGCGGCCATGTTTTTCAACCGATCGGAAATATTTGAACAATC
The DNA here is from genome assembly GCA_031761405.1 of Serripes groenlandicus. Classification (NCBI taxonomy): domain Eukaryota; kingdom Metazoa; phylum Mollusca; class Bivalvia; order Cardiida; family Cardiidae; genus Serripes; species Serripes groenlandicus. The sequence continues at coordinate 61,646,003 of JASEVX010000005.1, read as the reverse complement.
TTGGTAAAGGGTGCCCCAAGAAACATTTGTGCAAAATAATTTTCAAATTGGGCCAGTACTTTTGGACAAGAAGATTTTTAAAATTTTAACAAAAAAAAACCAAGCTCCTCCTCCTGGCGGCCATGTTTTTCAACCGATCGGAAATATTTGAACAATCTTGGTAAAGGGTGCCCCAAGGAACATTTGTGCAAAATAATTTTCAAATCGGGCCAGTACTTTTGGTCAAGAAGATTTTTAAAATTTTAACAATGCACATATAAGGAAAACAGGCTCCGCCCCCTGGCGGCCATGTTTTTCAACCGATCGGAAATATTTGAACAATCTTGGTAAAGGGTGCCCCAATGAACATTTGTGGAAAATAATTTTCAAATCGGGCAAGTACTTTTGGACAAGAAGATTTTTTAAGTTTTAACAATGCACGTAGAAGGAAAACAAGCTTCGCCCCCTGGCGGCCATGTTTTTCAACGGATCGGAAATATTTGAACAATCTTGGTAAAGGGTGCCCCAAGGAACATTTGTGCAAAATAATTTTCAAATCGGGCCAGTACTTTTGGTCAAGAAGATTTTTAAAATTTTAACAATGCACATATAAGGAAAACAGGCTCCGCCCCCTGGCGGCCATGTTTTTCAACCGATCGGAAATATTTGAACAATCTAGGTAAAGGGTGCCCCAATGAACATTTGTGGAAAATAATTTTCAAATCGGGCCAGTACTTTTGGACAAGAAGTTTTTTTAAGTTTTAACAATGCACGTATAAGGAAAACAAGCTCCGCGCCCTGGCGGCCATGTTTTTCAACGGATCGGGAATATTTGAACAATCTTGGTAAAGGGTGCCCCAAGGAACATTTGTGCAAAATAATTTTCAAATTGGGCCAGTACTTTTTGACAAGAAGATTTTTAAAATTTTAACAATGCACATATAAGGAAAACAGGCTCCACCCCCTGGCGGCCATGTTTTTCAATCGATCGGAAATATTTGAACAATCTTGGTAAAGGGTGCCCCAATCAACATTTGTGGAAAATAATTTTCAAATCGGGCCAGTACTTTTGGACAAGAAGATTTTTTAAGTTTTAACAATGCACATATAAGGAAAACAAGTTCCACGCCCTGGCGGCCATGTTTTTCAACGGATCGGAAATATTTGAACAATCTTCGTAAAGGGTGCCCCAAGGAACATTTGTGCAAAACAATTTTCAAATCGGGCCAGTACTTTTTGACAAGAAGATTTTTAAAATTTTAACAATGCACATATAAGGAAAACAGGCTCCGCCCCCTGGCGGCCATGTTTTTCAACCGATCGGAAATTTTTGAACAATCTTGGTAAAGGGTGCCCCAATGTACATTTGTGCAAAATAATTGTCAAATCGGGCCAGTACTTCTGGACAAGAAGATTTTTAAAGTTTTAACAATGCACATATAAGGAAAATAAGCTCCGCCCCCTGGCGGCCATGTTTTTCAACGGATCGGAAATATTTGAACAATCTTGGTAGAGGGTACCCCAAGGAACATTTGTACAAAATAATTTTTAAATCGGGCCAGTACTTTTGGACAAGAAGATTTTTTAAGATTTGGCAATTTTCCCCTTTTCTGTTGCCGCGGCAACCAAAGTTCTCGATGGAATTTAAATCTTTGAACAATTTTTAAAGAGGTTCACCAAAGGAACATTCCTGTGAAGTTTGGTTGAAATTGGTCAAGTGGTTAAGGAGGAGATGATCTAAATGTTAACGACGGACGACGGACGACGGACGACGGACGACGACGGACGACGTAAGACGGACAAAAAGTGATCAGAATAGCTCACCTTGAGCCTTTGGCTCTAGGTGATCTAAAAATGCAGTATCCAGAGTGTTAACAAGATTACCCTTCAATTGGGCCTAGTGACCTAGTTTTTAACCCGGCATGACCCATATCCGAACTTGTCCTAGATATCATTTAGACAAACATTCTGACCAAATTTCAAGCTGCTGAAGCAAAAATTGCGGCATCCAAAGTGTTAACAAGATTTTCCTTCAATTTGACCTAGTGACCTAAATTTTGACCCGGCATGACCCATATTAAAATTTGGTTTAGATATCATTCAGCTCAACATTCTGACAAAATTTCAAGCCGCTGAAGCAAAACATGCGGCTTCTACAGAGTTAACAAGATTTTCCCTCAATTTGGCCTAGTGACCTAGTTTCTGATCCAATATGACCCATATTTAAACTTGAACTAGATATCTTTAAGACAAACATTCTGACAAAATTTCAAGCTGCTGAAGCAAAAAATGTGGCATCAAAAGTGTTAACAAGATTTTCCTTCAATTTTACCTAGTGACCTAGTTTTTGACCCGGCATAACCCATATTCGAACTTGACCTAGATATTTTTAAGACAAACATTTTGACAAAATTTCAAACTGCTGAAGCAAAGATTGCAGCCTCTGGAGTGTTAACAAGATTTTCCTTCAATTTGACCTAGTGACCCATGTTCGAACTTGACCTACATATCATCAAGACAAATATTCTGATAAAGTTTCAACATGGTCAAGTTGAAAATGTGGCCTCCAGAGTGTTAACAAGATTTCCCTTCAATTCGACCTAGTGACCTAGTTTTTGACCTCATATGGCCCAGTTTCGAACTTGTCCAAGATTTTATGGAGATGAACGTTCTGATAAACTTTCATGAAGATTGGATGCAAAATGTAGCCCGTAGAGTGTTAACAATCTCAAATGTTGACGACGCACGCCGGACGACTGACGACGCACGCCGGACGGACGCCGGACAAAATGTGATCACAATAGCTCACCTTGCACTTCGTGCATAGGTGAGCTAATAAAAGGATAAATATGTTTTAAATTTGCCAGAGTATAAATTTGGTTATTCATAGCACAAATGAGTACAGTTTGCAAAATAAAGATGAAATCCAGCTCACTTTAATCCACAATGAAGAAGTGACTATGTGACCACTAACTTACCTGATGTCCCTGTGGGTGTATATGTGCAAAGCCGTGTTCTGGACGAGACAACACTGTAAAAGGACTAGACAATGCAGATCTGTTGGCAGGAGGTGTGCCAGGAGACTGACTGCTGCCACTAGCTGAGCTACCTGTTGTAATAGATGGAATTTATATCATTATTCAGTCAATCCTAAGAGTGTGCAAAGGAAAACATGAAACCAGTTCATTAAAAACAATTATTTAATCAAAACTTGACACAAAAGAGACAAGTGATCCCTTAATGCCATCCTGCCAAGGTAGGCCACACCAAACTTTTTCAGACATAAAAGGTTGATTGTATTGTTTTATGCCACTTCCAACACTTCTTCAGTTACACAGCATTTCCTTGTATGTTACCACTACTAGCAGTCAATTTATCCAGGAACCATCTAATCAGTCGTAATAATAAACCAGTAACCCTGAGCGCCAAGTAGGGAAAGCCATTTCTAATGTCTCTGATATGATACGGCGGTGGATCTTATCCATGACCTGATACAGACGCTCTACCACAACACCACTAAAGTAGTTAAGGCATAAAGGGGTTCAGCTTTTATGGCCAAAGAGACATTGATGTAATATTTGATTAGAAATGTAGCCTCCTTGAGTCTTTATGGGGGAGGGACATGGTTGAATTTTTGAAACAAGAGGCCCAAGAGGGCCAGTATCGCTCCACGGCCATAAGGCAAAAATCAAATCTCCAAACAGCCCTGCCCCCCCTTGTGGCCATGTTTTTTACCAACCACAATGGCTTAAAGGAATCGTTTAGAGTGTCACCCAAGGAATGTTTCTGCAAAATTATTTGAAAATCGGCCTGACACTTTCGGAGGAGAAGATATTTTAAGTTTTCACTATAGCCATATAAGGCAAAATAGCCCCACCCCCTGGCAGCCATATTTTTCAACCAATCAACATGGCTTGAAGGAATCTGAAAGAGGTCAGCCTAGGAACATTTCTACAAAACTATTTGAATATCAGCCTGACACTTTCGGGGGAGAAGATTTTTTAAATTTTCTCTTTAGGCAAAATAGCCCCGCCCTCTGGCGGCCATGTTTTTCAACCAATAAACATGGCTTGAAGGAATCGGATAGAGGGTTACCCAAGGAACATTTCTTCAAAATTATTTGAAAATCTGCTCAACACTTTCGGAGAAGATTTTTTAAGTTTTCAGTATGGTCATATACGGCAAAATAGCCCCGCCCTCTGGTGGCCATGTTTTTCGACCAATCAACATGGCTTGAAGGAATCTGATAGAGGATCACCCAATGAACATTTCTACAAAATTATTTGAAAATCAGCTGAACACTTTCGGAGAAGAAGATTTTTTAAGTTTTCACTATAGCTATATAAGGCAAAATAGCCCCGCCCCCTGGCGGCCATGTTTTTCAACCAATCAACATTTCTTGAGGGAATCTAATAAAGGGTCACCCAAGGAACATTTCTACAAAATAATTTGAAAATTTGACACTTTCGGAGAAGAAGACTTTTTAAGTTTTCACTATTTTTTTCTTTTGGTTGCCATGGAAACCAGAATTATGGATGTTTAAAAAACATTTGAAGGAATTTAAGAGAGAACATTGAGAGGATGCTTCCTATGAAGTTTCAACAAAATTGGCCAAGTGGTTAGGGAGAAGAAGTTGTTTAAAGGAAAAAGTTAACGCACACACACACGCACGACGGACAATTCGCCATGACATAAGCTCGACTGGCTTTCAGCCAGTGGAGCTAAAAACTGTTACATCATACCATTGAAAATACCTCAAGTGATAGTTTAGAAGCAAATGTGTAACTGCTTATATTTGGGAGTTTTTTTTTATTGAGAGTGGGAATAAAACTGCAAGGAGTGGATGGATACTGTACATGAAACAGCTTATCATATAAGGGTATTAGTAACTAGAATTGTTTTGACAAAAACATATGTCTCCCCCTCAAATATCTGTCAAAATCTCTCAAAACATTCCAACCTATAAAGCAGACAAACAAAAATTTGACCAAGTTGGACAGTACTCAATTTTTAATTACTAATGTTTTGTCTTGACCTGGTACAAAGTGGACATGATTTCAAATGGTTTACAGAAACACATATTTTTACTGCAGCTGTAACATTCAAGACTGAAGTATTCTTCAAAACAGTTAACAACTGTTGCTAAACATAAGCAAGCCGTCTTGGAGATATTGAGTGGACAGGAAATAAAGCCTAAAACCTTTGAGCTTCAAGCGTGACCTTGACCTTGAACCGGTATGGTCGAGACGCGGGTTCTGCACGTCGCCTTGATGAGGTGAACATGTGACCCAAGTTTCATGAAAATTCTTTAAGCTGTTTTGGAGATATGGAGCGGCACAAAATAAAGCCTCAAACCTTTGACCTTCAAGCGTGACCTTGACCTTGACCCAGTATGTTCGAGACGCGGGTTCTGCACGTCGCCTTGATGAGGTGAACATGTGACCAAATTTTCATGAAAATCCTTCAAGCCGTCTTGGAGATATTGACTGGACACGAAATAAAGCCTAAAACCTTTGACCTTCAAGCGTGACCTTGACCTTTAACCGGTATGGTGGAGACGCGGGTTCTGCACGTCGCCTTGATGAGGTGAACATGTGACCCAAGTTTCATGAAAATCCTTTAAGGAGATATGGAGCGGACACAAAATAAAGCCTCAAACATTTGACCTTCAAGCGTGACCTTGACCTTGACCCAGTATGGTCGAGACCCGGGTTCTGCACGTCGCCTTGACGAGGTGAACATCTGACCCAAGTCTCATGAAAATCCTTCAAGCCGTCTTGGAGATATTGAGTGGACACGAAATAAAGCCTAAAACCTTTGACCTTCAAGCGTGACCTTGACCTTGAACCGGTATGGTCGAGACGCGGGTTCTGCACGTCGCCTTGATGAGGTGAACATGTGACCCACGTATCATGAAAATCCTTTAAGGAGATATGGAGTGGACACAAAATAAAGCCTCAAACCTTTGACCTTCAAGCGTGACCTTGACCCAGTATGGTCGAGACGCGGGTTCTGCACGTCGCCTTGATGAGGTGAACATCTGACCCAAGTTTCATGAAAATACTTCAAACCGTCTTGGAGATATGGAGTTGACACAAAATAAAGCCTCAAACCTTTGACCTTCAAACGTGACCTTGACCTTGACCCAGTATGGTCGAGACGCGGGTTATGCACGTCGCCTTGATGAGGTGAACATGTGACCCAAGTTTCATGAAAATCTTTCAAGCCGTCTTGGAGATATGGAGCGGACACGAAATAAAGCCTCAAACCTTTGACCTTCAAGCGTGACCTTGACCTTGACCCTATATTGTCGAGACACGGGTTCTGCACGTCGCCTTGATGAGGTGAACATGTGACCAAAGTTTCATTAAACTCCTTCAAGCCGTCTGGGAGATATGGAGCGGACACAAAATAAAGCCTCAAACCTTTGACCTTCAAGCGTGACCTTGACATTGACCCTATATTGTCGAGACGCAAGTTCTGCACGTCACCTTGATGAGGTGAACATGTGACCCAAGTTTCATGAAAATCCTTCAAGCCGTCTGGGAGATATGGAGCGGACACAAAATAAAGCCTCAAACCTTTTACCTTCAAGCGTGACCTTGACATTGACCCTATATTGTCGAGACGCGGGTTCTGCACGTCGCCTTGATGAGGTGAACATGTGACCCAAGTTTCATGAAAATCCTTCAAGCCGTCTCGGAGATATGGAGCGGACACGAAATAAAGCCTCAAACCTTTGACCTTCAAGCGTGACCTTGACATTGACCCTATATTGTCGAGACGCAGGTTCTGCACGTCGCCTTGATGAGGTGAACATGTGACCTAAGTTTCATGAAAATCCTTCAAGCCGTCTGGGAGATATGGAGCGGACACGAAATAAAGCCTCAAACCTTTGACCTTCAAGCGTGACCTTGACCCTATATTGTCGAGACGCGGGTTCTGCACGTCGCCTTGATGAGGTGAACATGTGACCAAGTTTCATGAAAATCCTTCAAGCCGTCTGGGAGATATGGAGCGGACACGAAATAAAGCCTCAAACCTTTGACCTTCAAGAGTGACCTTGACCGTGACCCTATATTGTCGAGACGCGAATTCTGCACGTCGCCTTGATGAGGTGAACATGTGACCCAAGTTTCATGAAAATCCTTCAAGCCGTCTGGGAGATATGGATCGGACAAGATTTTGGGGACGAACAGACAGACAGACAGACATCAAGGACAAAAACAATATATCTCCCCTGTATACAGGGGGAGACATAATAATGCATTAAATATTTGAATACTTGGAAAGAGGACAACATAAGGATCATTCCTGTGGTTATTATCTGTCCAATGTATTAATAGATGTTATTTGAAGCTCAAAAGCTCATTTAACCCCTTTTCTGATGCTGCCTGGTGACTATCATTTTCAACCTATCAATATGGCTGGAACAATTTATATAGAGGGTCACTCAAGGAGAATTTCTGTGCAATTATCTTAAAATAAGACAAAAACTTTCATAAGAATGGACAAATAAAGTTTTCTCATTTTGCCCCCTTTTTATGCCTTCTTGCAGCCATTTTTTTTTTTCAATCAATCAATTTCATTTGAAGGATTTTTGAAGAGGGTCACTGAAGGAACAATTCCACCAAATTATATTAAATTCCAACAAGCTGATTCAGAGGAGAAGAAATTAAAAGATTGGGCATTTTCTTCCCTTTCTGATGCAGCAGCAACTAAAGTTCTCTATAATTTAATTATTTGAACAATTTGAAAGAGAACCACTAAAGGAACATTCCTGTGAAGTTTGGTAAAACGAGAACTATCACTGAAGATGATAAATACACCCTAAACTGCACCTTGACCTACACCATAACTATATAAGTAAAAGGGCCATAACTCTGTAAAACAAGAGCACCGCATACGGCACAGACGCTCAACTGATAGGGAGAAAACAGAAAAAAAAAAGCTGAGCTAAACAAAAAGCCTTAACCGGACGACCACGCCGCCGCCCCCGCCAGGGTCATGACAATAGCTCTTGTTTTCTTCAAAAATCGAGCTAATAACATGCAATTGTAACCCCTTTAGGATATGCACATCTCCTCTTGGTATAGAAGCTTCATGTAAACTTTTATTGAATTCCACAACGTGGTTTGTAAGAAATAGGCCAGACAAAATATGGCTTCCGACCGGCCGACAGACAGACAGCCCGACACAGTGACTCCTATATCCCCCCTCTTCTTTGAAGGGGGTATAAAAATTGATATGGTGGTGTAGGAGGATATGTCATTTAAAGCTTAAAGTAAACGATGGTCGACAGACAGAGAGTAATCAGAATAGATAACCTTGAGGCTTTGGCTCAGGTGATCTAAAAAGACATTGACTTTGCATAGAAAGAAGATGAGAGAAGTTAATATATAAGTGGTACAGCTTAAAAGGTGAGAAAATTTACAAATGCTTAACCCTTTCCCTCATATAGACGCTTTCTGCTGCCTCTGCAGCAGATGGCTTTTTGAAAACATAGAGACAAAAGAAGAAATTGCACAAAACATGCAATTTCTCCTTTTGCCACAATGTTTTCCACTTTTTGTTATAGGTTATCCATTTAATTATGGAGATTTTCTATATTTTGACAAAATACGTTCAAAGTCGTCTGCTGCAGAATTGTCGTATGAGGGAAAGGGTTAAAATACTCAAAGATTACCAACAGTGTAAAGTTTGAACCAAGCAAATGTTTATTTATGCACCATGTAGCACCAATATTGATGTAACTTGCCCATCCTTAATTGTATGATTCTAAAACAAAACAACTGTAAGTCTGGATGGAAAAGAAGTGAACATACTGCTTGATATTTACAATGGCTTGTATGAATATACATATTCATTGACTGATTCATTGTTTCAACAATTTTTCAGTTATATCACTGCGTTTCCTGGGCGAGTTACCAGTACTACTGGTCCATTAATCCTGACACAAGCTGGTCAGTTGAAATGCTAACCCCGCAAACCTGAGCTCCTCGGAGGGCAGCCATTACCATCATTTTTAGAGTCTTTGGTATGACGCAGCCACACCTGAGGCGGACGCTCTACCACTACACCACCGAGGTGATTGAATATACATGTGTACATACATGTAGTTTATTTTGAGCGTGATTGTTTGGTTTTAATTGTAAATTACTAAACGTTTTATATTTTGGTGATTTGTAAGCCTCTGAAATCAGTAAATTGCGAAATTTTGAGAAGCGATAACATCCATTTAAACAGTACTTACTAGTCAGTGTTGAAGAGTTACTGCTAACAACAGTACGATCTGAAGTCCTCAGTATGGCCACAGGGCGGGCTAATGTCGGGGGTGGGGGGGGTGGGGGAGGTGGGGGAGATGGTGGCAACATCGCTTGGGTGAAGTATATATTCTTGAATACCATCACTGGGGGCAATGAAGGATTGGACTGAAAATAGAACAAAAGTTATCATATAGTAAAACAGCCAAATGCGTGTCTGCTGAATACTGTTTATGTACTCTGTAAATTTTAAGACATTATTAGCTGGAATCTGTCATTAAATTTTTACCTGATACAGACATCTGATGCCTTTGCTTTCACTTTGCTAAAAAACTTGGAAAGACGTCTGCTGCCAATGCATCTGCATTTGGGATGGAGATAAATGTGTTTAAGCCCCTTTGGACAGCATTTCAGTCATTTCATTGCATTTAAAGGTTCAATTAGCAAACGAGTGGTAAATGCATCATTAAACTGATGCATGAGTTATGGCAATATTCCTGTAGTCTTGAGTTAAGGAAGTAAGATGACAAAGCTCTTGCAAAAATAACAGAATCTGAATATATCTCTTGATAGCAATATTTTTCATTGAATTCCACTCAGTGTTAAAATTAAAGTGAAGTAAAATTACTGGACTTTACTGTTCCACTTTTGGGGAGCATGAAACAAACAAACTTGATAAAAACAGAGCTACATGTATTGCTATATTTATTTAACATATTTATACGAAAATGGCAAGCTTGCAGAATCAAAGCTAGAAACCCACATCAAGGAGGTAGTAACTCATGCATACTAAATAACAAGAGGGCCAAGATGGCCCTAAATTGATCACCTGAATGATAGTAAATTAGAAGCAAATATTTAACTGCAAGGAGTTGACACTCAGTTAAAGAAATAGTTTATCAGTAAAAGCCATTTGTATCTTGAAATCTAACAAGAAATTTAATAAGAATGGAATTATAAAGTTTTGTCATTTTGCACCTTTCCTGATGCCGCTTTGCTGCCCTGTTTGTCAACGAAATCAATATGGCTTGAACAGTTTTTGTAGAGAGTCACACAAAGAACATTTATGCCAAATTATCTTAGATCTGACAAATGGATTAAAGAGATGGAGGTTTCTAAAGTTTGCGTATTTTTCTCAATTTCTGATGCCGCAGCAACAAAAGTTCTACACAGAATGCAAGTTTTTGAAGAATTTTGAAAGAGGACCATCAAAGGAACATTCCTGTGAAGTAACGTTGAAATTGGTTGAGTGGAATGGTAGTTGTCATTTGTAGCAAATTTACCCCTTTTGTGATGATGCGAGGTTCCTATAATTGTGTAACCAATCAATACGGCTTAAACAATTTAAGTAGATGATCACTGAAGTAAGATTCCTATTCAATTTTCTTAATATCAGAAAAGGACAGAGGCCCATGAAGGCCTATGCTCTACTGGCATTGATCTGGCTTGTTTCAAAAGGAACCAATATGTCATCAATATTCAAATACCATCTAAGTTTGGTGAAGATCAGATAGTAAATGGAAGCTCTATTGTGTTCACAAGCTGTATTATAGCAATTTTGACAATTACAAGGGCCATGCTATGCATGGGTAGATCTGGCCGTTTTTTAGAAATGAACCAAACTCTCATGGATATCTAACTACTGTATAAGTTTGATTGAGATACGAGATAAAATAGATGGCCCTAAAATCGATCACCTGAATGATAGTTAATTAGAAGCAAATATTTAACTGCAAATATCTGTGAAAATTTGATCAGGAGTTCAAATGAAACTGCAAGGAGTGGACACTCACAGTTAAAGAAATAGTCCATTTTTATCTTGAAATCTAACAAGAGCTTTCTCAATTTCTGATGCTGCAGCAACAAAGGTTCTACACAGAATGCAAGTATTTGAACAATTTTGAAAGAGGACCATCAAAGGAACATTCCTGTGAAGTAACGTTGAAATTGGTAAAGTGGAATGGTAGGAGTTGTCATTTGTAGCTAAAAGTTCAATTTACCCCTTTTGTGATGACGCGAGGTTGCTATGATTTTGTAACTAATCAAAACAGCTTGAACAAATTAAATGTAGAGGAAATTAAATGTAGAGGATCACTGAAGTAGGATTTATATTCAATTTCCTTAATATCAGACAAGAACTTAAAAAAAAATGGAATTTCCAAATTTTGTCATTTTGACCCTTTTCTGATGCCTCCTGACTGCCATGTCTTTTCAACCAAACAGTATGCCTTGAACGATCTTTGTAGCGGCTCACCTAAGGAACATTTCTACCAAACTATAATGGAATCAGACATGCAGATTCAAAGAAAAAGACTTTTGAAGCTTGGACATTTTGCCCCCTTTCTGATGCTGCAGCAACCCTGGCGGCCATGTTTTTCAACCGATCGGAAATATTTGAACAATCTTGGTAAAGGGTGCCCCAAGGAACATTTGTGCAAAATAATTTTCAAATCGGGCCAGTACTTTTGGACAAGAAGATTTTTAAAATTTTAACAAAAAAAAAACAAGCTCCACCCCCTGGCGGCCATGTTTTTCAACGGATCGGAAATATTTGAACAATCTTGGTAAAGGGTGCACCAAGGAACAATTGTGCAAACTAATTTTTAAATTGGGCCAGTACTTTTGGTCAAGAAGATTTTTAAAATTTTAACAATGCACATATAAGGAAAACAGACTCCGCCCCCTGGCGACCATGTTTTTCAACCGATCGGAAATATTTGAACAATCTTGGTAAAGGGTGCCCCAATGAACATTTGTGGAAAATAATTTTCAAATCGGGCCAGTACTTTTGGACAAGAAGATTTTTTAAGTTTTAACAATGCACGTATAAGGGAAACAAGCTCCGCCCCCTGGCGGCCATGTTTTTCAACCGATCGGAAATATTTGAACAATCTTGGTAAAGGGTGCCCCAAGGAACATTTGTGCAAAATAATTTTCAAATCGGGCCAGTACTTTTGGACAAGAAGATTTTTAAAATTTTAACAAAAAAAAAACAAGCTCCGCCCCCTGGCGGCCATGTTTTTCAACGGATCGGAAATATTTGAACAATCTTGGTAAAGGGTGCACCAAGGAACAATTGTGCAAACTAATTTTTAAATTGGGCCAGTACTTTTGGTCAAGAAGATTTTTAAATTTTTAACAATGCACATGTAAGGAAAACAGGCTCCGCCCCCTGGCGACCATGTTTTTCAACCGATCGGAAATATTTGAACAATCTTGGTAAAGGGTGCCCCAATGAACATTTGTGGAAAATAATTTTCAAATCGGGCCAGTACTTTTGGACAAGAAGATTTTTTAAGTTTTAACAATGCACGTATAAGGAAAACAAGCTCCGCCCCCTGGCGGCCATGTTTTTCAACAGATCGGAAATATTTGAACAATCTTGGCAAAGGGTGCACCAAGGAACATGTGTGCAAAATAATTTTCAAATTGGGCCAGTACTTTTGGTCAAGAAGATTTTTAAAATTTGAACAATGCACATATAAGGAAATCAGCCATGTTTTTCAACCAATCGGAAATATTTGAACAATCTTGGTAAAGGGTGCCACAAGGAACATTTGTGCAAAATAATTTTCAAATCGGGCCAGTACTTTTGGACAAGAAGTTTTTTTAAGTTTTAACAATGCATGTATAAGGAAAACAAGCTCCGCGCCCTGGCGGCCATGTTTTTCAACGGATCGGGAAATATTTGAACAATCTTGGTAAAGGGTGCCCCAAGGAACATTTGTGCAAAATAATTTTCAAATTGGGCCAGCACTTTTTGACAAGAAGATTTTTAAAATTTTAACAATGCACATATAAGGAAAACAGGCTCCGCCCCCTGGCGGCCATGTTTTTCAATCGATCGGAAATATTTGAACAATCTTGGTAAAGGGTGCCCCAATGAACATTTTTTGAATTTTTTTTTTTCAAATCGGGCCAGTACTTTTGGACAAGAAGATTTTTTAATTTTTAACAATGCACATATAAGGAAAACAAGCTCCGCGCTCTGGCGGCCATGTTTTTCAACGGATCGGAAATATTTTAACAATCTTTGTAAAGGGTGCCCCAAGGAACATTTGTGCAAAACAATTTTCAAATCGGGCCAGTACTTTTTGACAAGAAGATTTTTAAAATTTTAACAATGCACATATAAGGAAAACAGGCTCCGCCCCCTGGTGGCCATGTTTTTCAACCGATCGGAAATATTTGAACAATCTTGGTAAAGGGTGCCCCAATGTACATTTGTGCAAAATAAATCGTCAAATCGGGCCAGTACTTTTGGACAAGAAGATTTTTAAAGTTTTAACAATGCACATATAAGGAAAATAAGCTCCGCCCCCTGGCGGCCATGTTTTTCAACGGATCGGAAATATTTGAACAATCTTGGTAGAGGGTACCCCAAGGAACATTTGTGCAAAATAATTTTTATATCGGGCCAGTACTTTTGGACAAGAAGATTTTTTAAGATTTGGCAATTTTCCCCTTTTCTGTTGCCGCGGCAACCAAAGTTCTCGATGGAATCTAAATCTTTGAACAATTTTGAAAGAGGTTCACCAAAGGAACATTCCTGAGAAGTTTGGTTGAAATTGGTTAAGGAGGAGATGATCTAAATGTCTAAATGTTAACGACGGACGACGCCGGACGGACAAAAAGTGATCAGAATAGCTCACCTTGAGCCTTTGGCTCTAGGTGATCTAAACAAGAGGGCCATGATGGCCCTGGAATCGCTCACCTGATTTTTTTTCTCACTTTAGCTATATAAGCCCCGCCCCCTGGCAGCCATAGTTTCCGACCAATCAACTTGGCTTGAAGGAATCTGATAGAGGGTCACCCTAGGAACATTTCTACAAAATTATTTGAAAATCGGCCCGACACTTTTGGAGGAGAAGATTTTTTAAGTTTTCACTATAGCCATATAATGCAAAGTAGCCCTGCCTACTGGCGGCCATGTTTTTTGACCAATCAACATGGCTTGAAGGAATCTGAAAGTGGGTCACTTAAGGAACATTTCTACAAAATTATTGGAAAATTGGCCTGACACTTTCGGAGGAGAAGATTTTTTAAGTTTTCACTATAGCCATATAAGGCAAAATAGCCCCGTCCCCCCTGGCAGCCATGTTTTTCGACTTATCAACTTGGCTTGAAGAAATCTGATAGAGGGTCATCCAAGGAACATTTCGACAAAATTATTTGAAAATCCGCCTGACACTTTCGGAGGAGAAGATTTTTTGAGTTTTCACTATAGCCATATAAGGCAAAATAGCCCCTCCCCCCTGGCGGCCATGTTTTTCGACCAATCAACATGGCTTGAAGGAATCTCATAGAGGGTCATCCAAGGAACATTTCTACATAATCATTTGAAAATCTGCCAACCAGTTTGGGAGAAGAAGAATTTTATAGTTTTTTTCATTTCGTTGCCATGGAAATCAGAATTCTGCATGGATCCCAAAAAATTGAAGGAAATCTGGTAAGGTCATTGAGAGGATGCTTTCTGTGAAGTTTCATCCAAATTGACCCACTGGTTACTGATGAGAAGAAGTTGACGGACGGCGGACGACGCACGCCGGACAAAAGGCAATCACAATAACTCACCTTGAGCAAAGCTCAGGTGAAGCTAAAAATAGTGCGCTCATAATGCTGCACGTTTTCTTTATTGAGCGCATTTTCAGAATTCCATTGCGCGCTAGTAAAATTATAACAAGAAACCGCTGAAGACGGTAAGGCCGGATTGTCGGCAATTTGACCTTGAAAATCGACAAACCAAGGTCAAGGTCAAAGTAACCATAGTAATCAATAAAACTTGTTACTGGTTACCTTCAGGCAAAGTTTCAAGTTTGTAACCCTTTCCAGTGCTGAGATTTTGCCTCAACCTGAAACTTTAACCAAAATGTTGACAGACAGACGGACATCGCCAATCTATAGACCAGAATTGCAAGAGCAATCCGGCCAAAAATTGATTATTTCTCTTTGTTTCGTATCTAATGCAAGGGAAACTACTCAAGCTTTACAAATAACTGGGTTTTCAAGAATTTATGATGACGTAATTATCAATAAGAGTGGGAAATCTGATTGGATGATAAAGGATTTGGAATTCTTCTGCCAGGATCGCTATGACACAACAATGTCAAGGTAAAAAGGGCCGAGAGACCGAAAACTCTCTTGGATTTTTATTTCAAAAAAGTCCTGTGAAGCCACGGTGTTATCTCAATTGAACCCAAGTGAATGTGGCGCTTTGGACGGATCTACCGGATCTACCACATCTAGTAGTGAACACACTGTGACTGAAAATCATTTAAATGGACAGGACAAAGCATTGGATGGACCGCCTTCGTCAAAACAAGAGGGCCATGATGGCCCTGGAATCGCTCACCTGATTTTTTTTTCACTTTTGCTATATAAGCCCAACCATCTGGCAGGCATAGTTTCCAACCAAACAACTTGGCTTGAAGGAATCTGATAGAGGGTCACCCTAGGAACATTTCTACAAAATTATTTGAAAATCGGCCTGACACTTTTGGAGGAGAAGATTTTTTAAGTTTTCACTATGGCTTTAAAGGCAAAATAGCCCTGCCCCCTGGTGGCCATGTTTTTCGACCAATCAACATGGCTTGAAGGAATCTGATAGAGGGTCACCCAAAGAACATTTCTACAAAATTATTTGAAAATCGGCCTGACACTTATGGAGGAGAAGATTTTTAAGTTTTCACTATAGCGATAAAAGGCAAAATAGCCCCGCTCCCTAGCGGCCATGTTTTTGACCAATCAACATGGCTTGAAGGAATCTGATAGAGGATCACCCAAGGAACATTTCTACAAAATTATTTTGGAGGAGAAGATTTTTTAAGTTTTCACTATAGCCATATAAGGCAAAATAGCCCCGCCCCCCTGGCGGCCATGTTTTTCGACCAATCAACATGGCTTGAAGAAATCTGATAAAGGGTAATCCAAGGAATATTTCTACAAAATTATTTGAAAATCTGCCAACCAGTTTGGGAGAAGAAGAATTTTGAAGTTTTTTTCATTTCGTTGCCATGGAAACCAGAATTCTGCATGGATCCCAAAAATTTGAAGGAATTCTGGTGAGGACATTGAGAGGATGCTTTCTGTGATGTTTCATCCCAGTTGACCCACCGGTTACAGAGAAGAAAATGTTGACGGACGACGCACGCCGGACGCTCACAATAACTCACCTTGAGCACTTCGTGCACAGGTGAGCTAAAAACGAAAGTACACATTTGTTCCGAGTTGGAAAAGCAACAGGCCGTGGTTAACAGTCAATGATGAACATGAGAAGATGTGTAATTGGTGTTTGGAGACTGGTAAATTGAATTCATTTACCAAATTACAAAACATCAACATTGGACTTTCACGCAGAAATGCCAGGACATCAAGAGGCTATTCAAGACATTAGGCGTCGTGAAACGATGACGACATTGTGTAAAAAGGCGATGCATTAAAAATCGGACTGGCTTACAAAAGCATTTAAAGCTGTTTATTCCATGGCCAAAGAAGACATTGCGTCATCAAAATATGGGACTTTTTCTTGACTTCATGGATTTAGTAGGTGTTGATATTGGAAGTATGAAAGTTGCTGAAAATGCAACATACGAAAAACAGGTAATTTCACTTTTACTTGAGATCAATTTTGAAACTTGTTTTTGAATTGTCAACCCTTTATTAGATACAGACTTATGCAGCACAGTTTGAATTTAGCTTTGATTATATCTACTTTTTGCACATTTTTGCAAGTGCTGTTTTACTATACTTGCTTAAAACAAGCCTTTAACACTGAAACTCGCTGATAAATTCAAAGCCTGTGCAGACCACCTGAGAACCAATGTGTTAAGCAATTTTGCTTTTTTTTTTTTCACAGTGTTAATCTTTTTAAAGATAAATTATCTTTTTTTTTAAAAGAGATATTCATATAATGAGCAATTTTTCCTTTTGCCACAATGTTTTTAACTATATTCAACTATTATACTAAAATTTATAGAGATTTCCAGATTTTTTCTAGATTTTTTTTTAAGTCGTCTGCTGCAGACTTATTGTATGAGAGAAAGGGTTAATTACTTATGATGTCTGAATTTATTTTCAGGAAAGTATAGCTGAGGTTATAGAGGATGAACTTTTGAAACAAGAGGCCCAAGAGGGCCAGTATCGCTCCACGGCCATAAGGCAAAAATCAAATCTCAAAACAGCCCTGCCCCCTGGTTGCCATGTTTTTTACCAACACCATGGCTTAAAGGAATCTTGTAGAGTGTCACCCAAGGAACATTTAACTTTAGCTATATAAACCCCGCCATCTGGCGGGCATAGTTTCCAACCAATCAACTTGGCTTGAAGGAATCTGATAGAGGGTCACCCTAGGAACATTTCTACAAAATTATTTGAAAATCTGCCTGACACTTTTTGAGGAGAAGATTTTTTAAGTTTTCACTATAGCCATAAAAGGCAAAATGCCCCACCCCCTGGCGGCCATGTTTTTTGACAAATCAACATGGCTTGAAGGAATCTGATAGAGGGTCATCCAAGGAACATTTCTACAAAATTATTTGAAAATCGGCCTGACACTTTTGGAGGAGAAGATTTTTTAAGTTTTCACCATAACTATATAAGGCAAAATAGCCCCACCCCCACTGGTGGCCATGATTTTCGACCAATCAACATGGCTTAAAGGAATCTGATAGAGGGTCATCCAAGGAACATTTCTTCAAAAATTATTTGAAATTCGGCAAGACACTTTTGGAGGAGAAGATTTTTTCAGTTTTCACTATAGCCATATAAGGCAAAATAGCCCCGCCCCCCCCCCCCCCCCCCCCCCCCCCCTGGCGGCCCTGTTTTTCGACCAATCAACATGGCTTCAAGGAATCTGTTAGAGGGTCACCCAAGGAACATTTCTATAAAATAATTTCAAAATCTGCCAACCAGTTTGGGGGAAGAAGAATTTTGAAGTTGTTTTCGTTCTGTCTGTTGCCATGGAAACCATGATAGAGGGTCACCCTAGGAACATTTCTACAAAATTATTTGAAAATCTGCCTGACACTTTTTGAGGAGAAGATTTTTTAAGTTTTCACTATAGCCATAAAAGGCAAAATGCCCCCCCCCCCCTGGCGGCCATGTTTTTCGACCAATCAACATGGCTTCAAGGAATCTGATAGAGGATCACCCAAGGAACATTTCTACAAAATTATTTGAAAATCGGCCTGACACTTATGGAGGAGAAGATTTTTTAAGTTTTCACTATAGCCATAAAAGGCAAAATAGCCCCGCCCCCTGGCGGCCATGTTTTTCGACCAATCAACATGGCTTGAAGGAATCTGATAGAGGGTCATCCAAGGAACATTTCTACAAAATTATTTGAAAATCTTCCAACCAGTTTGGGAGAAGAAGAATTTTGAAGTTTTTTTCATTTCGTTGCCATGGAAACCAGAATTCTGCATGGATCCCAAACATTTTAAGAAATTCTGGTGAGGACATTAAGAGGATGCTTTCTGTGAAGTTTCGTCCCAGTTGACCCACCGGTTACAGATGAGAAAATGTTGACGGACGACTGACGCCGGACATAGGAGGTCACAATAACTCACCTTGAGCACTTCGTGCACAGGTGAGCTAAAATTGGAAATCTCTATAATTGAATGATAACCTGACTAAAAGTGGAAAACATTGTGGCAAAAGGAACAAGAGGCCCAAGAGGGCCAGTATCGCTCCACGGCCATAAGGCAAAAATCAAATCTCCAAACAGCCCTGCCCCCTAGTGGCCATATTTTTTACCAACCACCATGGCTTAAAGGAATCTTGTAGAGTGTCACCCAAGGAATGTTTCTGCAAAATTATTTGAAAATCGGCCCGACACTTTCGGAGGAGAAGATTTTTTAAGTTTTCACAATAGCCATATAAGGCAAAATAGCCCCACCCCATGGCGGCCATATTTTTGAACCAATCAACATGGCTTGAAGGAATCTGATAGAGGGTCACCCAAAGAACATTTCTACAAAATTATTTGAAAATCTGCTCAACACTTTCGGAGAAGAAGATTTTTTAAATTTTCACTATAATCATATAGAGCAAAATAGCCCTGCCCTCTGGCGGCCATATTTTTCGACCAATCAACATGGCTTGAAGGAATCTGATAGAGGGTCACCCAATGAACATTTCTACAAAATTATTGGAAAATCGGCTGAACACTTTCGGAGAAGAAGATTTTTTAAGTTTTCACTATGGTCATATAAGGCAAAATAGCCCCGCCCTCTGGCGACCATGTTTTTCGACCAATCAACATTTCTTGAAGGAATCTAATAAAGGGTCACCCAAGGAACATTTCTACAAAATTATTTGAAAATCGGCCTGACACTTTCAGAGAAGAAGATTTTTTAAGTTTTCACTATTTTTTTCTTTTGGTTGCCATGGAAACCAGAATTATGGATGGATAAAAAAAAATTGAAGGAATTTAAGAGAGGACATTGAGAGGATGCTTCCTATCAAGTTTCAACCAAATTGGCCAAGTGGTTAGTGAGAAGAAGTCGTTTAAAGGAAAAAGTTTACGCACGCACGCACGCACGCACGCACGCACGCACGCACGCACGCACGCACGCACGCACGACGGACAATTCGCCATGACATAAGCTCGACTGGCTTTCAGCCAGTGGAGCTAAAAAAAGGACTGTATCATGTTAACAAGCACTATTATAGCAATTTTGACAATTTCAAGGACCATAATTCAGTCATGCATGGGCCTGATCTGGCTGGTTTTCGAAAGGAACCGAGCCCTCATGAATATCTAACTACTGTATAAGTTTGGTTGAGATACAATCAAAAGTGAAGACTGTATCTTGTTAACAAGCTCTTTTATAGCAATTTTGACCATTTCAAGGGCCATAATCCAGTCATGCATGGGAGGATCTGTGGCTGGTTTTCGAAAGGAACCGAGCTCTCATGGATATCTAACTACTGTATAAGTTTGGTTGAGATACAATAAACAAGAGGGCCATGATGGCCCTGGATCGCTCACCTTAATTATACAATGTACTACAATGCAAAATACATAAGGACAATTATTCTGAATGCAACCTCCACAGTGTTAACAATATTTTCCTTCATTTGGCCTAGTGATCTATATTTTTTTACCTGATATGACCCATATTCCAACATGGACTAGATATTATCAAGACAACATTCTGACAAATTTTCAACTTGCTCAAAGTAAAAATGCGGCCTCCGGAGTTTGAACAATATTTTCCTTTATTGACCTTGTTTCTGACTCTACATGATCCATATTCGATCTTGGCTTAGATATCATTTAGATAAACATTCTCATAAAATGTCAAGCTGCTGTAGCAAAAAATGTGTCTTCTACAGAGTTAACAAGATGTTCCTTCAATTTGGCCTAGTGACCTAGTTTCTGACCCAATATGACCCATATTCGAACTTGGCCTAGATATCATTTAGACAAACATTCTGACCAAATTTCAAGCTGCTGAAGCAAAAAATGTGGCATCCAAAGTGTTAACAAGATTTTCCTTCAATTTGGCCTAGTGACCTAGTTTTTGACCCTGCATAACCCATATTCGAACTTGACCTAGATATCATTTAGCTCAACATTCTGACCAAATTTCAAGCTGCTGAAGCAAAACATGCGGCTTCTACAGAGTTAACAAGATTTTCCTTCAATTTGGCCTAGTGACCTAGTTTCTGACCCAATATGACCCATATTTAAACTTGACCTAGATATCTTTAAGACAAACATTCTGACAATATTTCAACATGCTCAAGTTGAAAATGTGGCCTCTACAGTGTTAACAAGATTACCCTTCAATTTGGCCTAGTGACCTAGTTTCTGACCCGATATGACCCATATTCGAACTTGACCTAGATATCTTTAAGACAAACATTCTGACAAAATTTCAAACTGCTGAAGCAAAAATTGCGGCCTCTAGAGTGTTAACAAGATTTCGCTTCAATTTGACCTAGTGACCTCGTTTTTGACCTCATATGGCCCAGTTTCGAACTTGTCCAAGATTTGATGGAGATGAATGTTCTGATACACTTTCATGAAGATTGGATGCAAAATGTAGCCTGTAGAGTGTTAACAAGCTGAAATGTTGACGACGCACGACGGACGACGCACAACGGACGGACGCCGGACAAAATGTGATCACAATAGCTCACCTTGCACTTCGTGCATAGGTGAGCTAAAAATAAAGACTGTATCGTGTTAACAAGCTCTATTATAGCAATTTTGACCATTTCAAGGGCCATAATCCAGTCATGCATGGGCAGATCTGGCTGGTTTTCGAAAGGAACTGAGCTCTCATAAATATCTAACTACTGTATAAGTTTGGTTGAGATAGTATTGAAGACTGTATCGTGTTACCAAGAAATTGTGTATAAGTTTGGTTGAGATACAATCAAAAGTGAAGACTGTATTGTGTTAACAAGCTCTTTTATAGCTATTTTGACCATTTCAATGGCCATAATCCAGTCATGCATGGGCGGATCTTTGGCTGGTTTTCGAAAGGAACTGAGCTCTCATGGATATATAACTACTGTATAGGTTTGGTTGAGATACAATAAAAAGTGAAGACTGTATCGTGTTAACAAGCTCTTTTATAGCAATTTTGACCATTTCAAGGGCCATAATTCAGTCATGCATGGGCGGATCTGTGGCTGGTTTTCGAAAGGAACCGAGCTCTCATGGATATCTAACTACTGTATAAGTTTGGTTGAGATACAATAAAAAATAAAGACTGTATTGTGTTAACAAGCTCTTTTATAGCTATTTTGACCATTTCAAAGGCCATAATCCAGTCATGCATGGGCAGATCTGGCTGGTTTTCGAAAGGAACCGAGCTCTCATGGATATCTAACTACTGTATAAGTTTGGTTGAGATAGTATTGAAGACTGTATCGTGTTACCAAGAAATTGTTTACGGACAGACGGATGGACGGACGGACGCACGACGGACGAATCGCCACGACATAAGCCCTTCTGGCGTTTGGCCAGTAGAGCTAAAAATGGAATTTCCAAATTTTGTCATTTTGCCCCTTTTCTGATTCCTGACTGCCATGTTTTTCAACCAAACAGTATGCATGGAACAATCTTTGTAGAGGGTCCCCAAAGGAACATTTCTCCTAAACTATATTGGAATCTGATATGAAGATTCAGAGGAGAAGATTTTTAAAGTTTGGACATTTTGCCCTCTTTCTGATGCTGCAACAACAAAAGTTATACATGGAATTTAAATCTTTGAACAATTTTGAAATTGGTTCAGTGATTCAGGAGAAGATGATGTTTAAAGCTAAAAGTTAACAACGGATGATTTTGCCCCTTTTCTGATGCCTCCTGACTGCCATGTTTTCAGCAAAACAGTATGCCTTGAACAATCTTTGTAAAGGGTCACCCAAGGAATATTTCTACCAAACTATATTGGAATCTGATATGCAGATTCAGAGG
Source organism: Serripes groenlandicus (assembly GCA_031761405.1). NCBI lineage: Eukaryota > Metazoa > Mollusca > Bivalvia > Cardiida > Cardiidae > Serripes > Serripes groenlandicus. The sequence goes on along the minus strand of JASEVX010000005.1, from coordinate 61,623,329 downwards.
AGAAGATTTTAAAGTTCGGACATTTTGCCCCCTTTCTGATGCCGGCAGCAACCAAAGTCCTCAATGGAATTTAAATTTTTGAACAATTTTGAAAGAGGGCCACCAAAGGAACATTCCTGTGAAGTTTGGATGAAATTGGTCTAGTAACATTTGGAGGAGATGTTGTTTAAAGCTAAAAGTTAACAACGGACGATTTTGCCCCTTTTCTGATGCCTCCTGACTGCCATGTTTTCACCAAACAGTATGCCTTGAACACTTTTTGTAGAGGGTCACCCAAGGAACATTTCTACCATACTATATTGGAATCTGACATGCAGATTCATAGGAGAAGATTTTTAAAGTTTAGACATTTTGCCCCCTTTCTGATGGCGCAGCAACCAAAGTTCTCAATGGAATTTAAATCTTTGAACAATTTTGAAAGAGGGCCACCAAAGGAACATTCCTGTGAAGTTTGGATGAAATTGGTCCTGTGGTTTAGGAGGAGATGATGTTTAAAGCCAAAAGTTAACGACGACGGACGACGGACACAGAGTGATCAGAATAGCTCACCTTGAGCTTTCAGCTCTAGGTGATCTAAACAAGAGGGCCATGATGGCCCTGGAATCGCTCACCTGATTTTTTTTCTTCACTTAAGCTATATAAGCCCCGGCCCCTGGCGGCCATAGTTTCAGACCAATCAACTTGGCTTGAAGGAATCTGATAGAGGGTCACCCTAGAAACATTTCTACAAAATTATTTGAAAATCGGGGCCTGACACTTTTGGAGGAGAAGATTTTTTAAGTTTTCACTATAGCCATATAATGCAAAAAAGCCCTGCCCACTGGCGGCCATGTTTTTTGACCAATCAACATGGCTTGAAGGTATCTGAAAGTGGGTCACTTAAGGAACATTTCTACAAAATTATTTGAAAATCGGCCTGACACTTTCGGAGGAGAAGATTTTTTAAATTTTCACTAAAGCCATATAAGGCAAAATAGCCCCGCCCATCTGGCGGCAAATGTTTTTCGACCAATCAACTTGGCTTGAAGGAATCTGATAGAGGGTCATCCAAGGAACATTTCTACAAAAAAAATTGAAAATCGGCCCGACACTTTCGTAGGAGAAGATTTTTTAAGTTTTCACTATAGCCACATAAGGCAAAATAGCCCCGCCCCCCTGGCGGCCATGTTTTTCGACCAATCAAAATGGCTTGAAGGAATCTGATAGATGGTAACCCTAAGAACATTTCTACAAAATTATTTGAAAATTGGCCAGACACTTTTGGAGGAGAAGATTTTTTTTAAGTTTTCATTATAGCCATATAAGGTAAAATAGCCCCGCCCCTCTGGCGGCCATATTTTTTGACCAATCAACATGGCTTTAAGGAATCTGATAGAGGGTCATCCAAGGAACATTTCTACAAAATTATTTGAAAATCGGCCTGACACTTTCGATTTTTTTCATTTCGTTGCCATGGAAACCAGAATTCTGCATGTATCCCAAAATATTTAAGGAATTCTGGTGAGGACATTGAGAGGATGCTTTCTGTGAAGTTTCATCCCAGTTGACCCACCAGTTACAGAGGAGAAAATGTTGACGGACGACGCACGACGCACGACGGACGCCGGACGCCGGACATAGGGCGATCACAATAACTCACCTTGAGCACTTCGTGCACAGGTGAGCTAAAAACTATTGTTATCATATATTTATATCATATATTTAAAAACGGGTCAAACAGTATTTCTTAAGCCATAAAATGCTGATTCCCGCGCTAACATCCAATTGCTGCATCTTGCAGCAACTCTTGTATAATTTAGATTTTCTAAGCATATACTTCTATTATTATAACCATAGAATACTGAGAGTATCTTAAATAGCACCATCTAAGGAAAAATGCAACATCTATGAAAATGAAAGAGTAATTGAAATCATGTAGAAAACATTGTGGAACAAGAGGGCCATGATGGCCCTGGAATCGCTCACCTGATTTTTTTTTTCACTTTAGCTGTATAAGCCCCACCCCCTAACAGCCATAGTTTCCGACCAATCAACTTGGCTTGAAGGAATCTGATAGAGGGTCACCCTAGGAACATTTCTACAAAATTATTTGAAAATCGGCCAGACACTTTTGGAGGAGAAGATTTTTTAAGTTTTCACTATAGCCATATAATGCAAAATAGCCCTGCCCATTGGCGGCCATGTTTTTTGACCAATCAACATGGCTTGAAGGAATCTGAAAGTGGGTCACTTAAGGAACATTTTTATAAAATTATTTGAAAATCAGCCAGACACTTTTGGAGGAGAAGATTTTTTAAGTTTTCACTATAGCCATATAAGGCAAAAAATCCCCGCCCCCCTGGCGGCCATGTTTTTCGACCAATCAACATGGCTTGAAGGAATCTGATAGAGGGTATTCCAGGGAACATTTCTACAAAATTATTTGAAAATCGGCCTGACACTTTCGGAGGAGAAGATTTTTTAAGTTTTCATTATAGCCATATAATGCAAAATAGCCCTGCCCACTGACGGCCATGTTTTTTGACCAATCAACATGGCTTGAAGGAATCTGAAAGTGGGTCACTTAAGGAACATTTATACAAAATTATTTGAAAATCGGCCAGACACTTTCGGAGGAGAATTTTTGTTAAGTTTTCACTAAAGCCATATAAGGCAAAATAGCCCCGCCCACCCTGGCGGCAATGTTTTTCGAACAAGCAACATGGCTTGAAGGAATCTGATAGAGGGTCATCCAAGGAACATTTCTACAAAATTATTTGAAAAAGCCAACCAGTTTGGGAGAAGAAGAATTTTGAAGTTTTATCATTTCGTTGCCATGGAAACCAGAATTCTGCATGGGTCCGAAAAATTTGAAGGAAATCTGGTGTGGTCATTGAGAGGATGATTTCTTTGAAGTTTCATCCCAATTGACCCACTGGTTACTGAGGAGAAGAAGTTGACGCACGACAGACGACGCACAAAAGGCGATCACAATAACTCACCTTGAGCAAAGCTCAGGTGAGCTAAAAAGACGACAATCATTTTCAATCCGTGTTTTTCGGCTCATTTTATACATACCCAAAATGGCGGCCCCCATTGATAAGGCCAGTTTCATTTCAGAAAGCTTTATGGGTTATTGAAAAAAAAAAAAAAAATCTCACACCTTTTATGGGTTTATTTCGTTTTAAATTCCAACAATTAGTTTTAAAGTTATACTCCGGACAAGAATCTACAAACAAGAAAAAGTAACAAAGGGCAATAACTCTATACTTATGTAAATTAGAGTTATGGTTCTTGTATACTGCACTTCCTCTCATTGTGCTCTACCAGTGTATGAAGTTTTATTAGATTCCATCTATTAGTTATTAAGTAATTCTCTGGAAAAGAAAAAGTTACAAAGTGCAATAACTCTGTATTAAGGTAAAATAGAGTTATGGTTCCTGTACACTGCACTTCCTCTCAATGTGTTGTATCATCGTATGAAGTTTTATTAAATTCCAACAATTAGTTTTAAAGTTATGCTCCAGACAAAACTCTATGCACAAGAAAAAGTAACAAAGGGCAATTACTCTGTAATTATGTATATTAGAGTTATGGTTCTTGTTCACTGCACTTCCTCTCATTGTGTTCTACAAGTGTATGAAGTTTTATTAAATTCCAACAATTAGTTTTAAAGTTATGCTCCGTACAAGGAAAATCGTAACGGACCAACCGACAGACCAACCGACGGACCCACCAACCATCCACAGGGTGACTCCAATAAACAAGAGGGCCATGATGACCCTGGAATCGCTCACCTGATTTTTTTTTTTCACTTTAGCTATATAAGCCCCGCCATCTGGCGGGCATAGTTTCCAACCAATCAACTTGGCTTTAAGGAATCTGATAGAGGGTCACCCTAGGAACATTTCTACAAAATTATTTGAAAATCGGCCCGACACTTTTGAAGGAGAAGATTTTTTAAGTTTTCACGTTAGCAATAAAAGGCAAAATAGCCCCGCCCCCTGGCGGCCATGTTTTTTGACCAATCAACATGGCTTAAAGGAATCTGATAGCGGGTCATCCAAGGAATATGCACTATAGCTATATTAGGCAAAAAAGCCCCGCCCCCCCCCCCCCCCCCCCTGGCGGCCATGATTTTCGACCAATCAACATGGCTTAAAGGAATCTGATAGCGGGTCATCCAAGGAATATTTCTACAAAATTATTTGAAAATCGGCCTGACACTTTTGGAGAAGAAGATTTTTTAAGTTTTCACTATAGCCATATAAGGCAAAAAAGCCCCGCCCCCCCTGGCGGCCATGTTTTTCGACCAATCAACATGGCTTCAAGGAATCTGATAGAGAGTCACCCAAGGAACATTTCTACAAAATAAGTTCAAAAGCTGCCAACCAGTTAGGGAGAAGTAGAATTTTGAAGTTTTTTTCGTTTCATTGCCATGGAAACCAGAATTCTGCATGGATCCCAAAAATTTGAAGGAATTCTGGTGAGGTCATTGAGAGGATGCTTTCTGTGAAGTTTCATCCCAATTGACCCACCGGTTACTGAGGAGAAGATGTTGAAGATTTTTTAAGTTTGCACTATAACCATAAAAGGCAAAATAGCCCCGCCCCCTGGCGGCCATGTTTTTGACCAATCAACATGGCTTGAAGGAATCTGATAGAGGGTCACCCAAGGAACATTTCTACAAATTTATTTGAAAATCAACCTGACACTTTTGGAGAAGAAGATTTTTTAAGTTTGCACTATAGCCATATAAGGAAAAATAGCCCCGCCCCCCCCTGGCGGCCATGTTTTTCGACCAATCAACATGGCTTGAAGGAATCTCATAGAGGGTAACCCGAGGAACATTTCTACAAAATTATTTGAAAATCGGCCTGACACTTTCGGAGGAGAAGATTTTTTAAGAATTTTGAAGTTTTTTCATTTCGTTGCCATGGAAACCAGAATTCTGCATGGATCCCGAAAATTTTAAGGAATTCTGGTGAGGACATTGAGAGGATGCTTTCTGTGAAGTTTCATCCCAGTTGACCCACCGGTTACAGAGGAGAAAATGTTGACGGATGAAGGACGACGGACGACGGACGCCGGACATAGGGCGATCACAATAACTCACCTTGAGCACTTTGTGCACAGGTGAGCTAAAAACAAGATGTGTTTGTAAAACACTGATGCCCCCAAATGGCAACATCTAGGTCAAAGGTCAAGGTCGCAACGTCAAAAATGTTGGTACTGACAGAAAGGTCATGTCACAAGGAATACACATGTGAAATATGGTAGCCGTACCTGTTATGGTTCAAAAGTAGTGGTCAAGGTTAAAGTTTTTATCGAGAATGGCAACATCTAGGTCAAAGGTCAAGGTCGCAAGGTCATACCACAAGGAATACACATGTGAAATATGGTAGCCTTACCTGTTATGGTTCAAAAGTAGTGGTCAAGGTTAAAGTTTTTTCGAGAATGGCAACATCTAGGTCAAAGGTCAAGGTCGCAACATAAAAAATGTTGGTACTGACAGAAAGGTCATGTCACAAGGAATACACATGTGAAATATGGTAGCTGTACCTGTTATGGTTCAAAAGTAGTGGTCAAGGTTAAAAGTTTTTTCGAGAATGGCAACATCTAGGTCAAAGGTCAAAGGTCAAGGTCGCAAGGTCAAACATGTTGGTACTGACAGAAAGGTCATGTCACAAGGTATACACATGTGAAATATGGTAGCCGTACCTGTTATGGTTAAAAAGTAGTGGTCAAGGTTAAAGTTTTTTTCGAGAATGGCAACATCTAGGTCAACGGTCAAGGTCGCAAGGTGAACAATTTTGGTACTGACAGAAAGGTTATGTCACAAGGAATACACATGTGAAATATGGTAGCCGTACCTGTTATGGTTCAAAAGTAGTGGTCAAGGTTAAAGTTTTTTCGAAGACGTGCAGACAGACAGGCCAAAAACTAGATGCCCACCGAATCGGTGATTCCGGGGGCATAAAAAGATAAACAAATCATATCAATAACAGAGGACTGGTAAAATAAAGCATATTCATATAAATAATGATATTCATAACAAGAAAACTATAGATTGTAGTGGGTACAATATTAATTGTTTGTCGTTTTATGCCGCTTTCAACAATTTTTCAATTAAATCCAGGTGTGATAACATAGAAGATATGGCCAAATATGATTTGTCTTTAAATGGACTCAGAGGTCAAGGTCACAGTGATCTAACTTTGGTACATGACAAATCCTCTTTCCAAGATGCATCAGTTACCAAATTTGGGTATGTGACGCCATCTCCACAAGATGCATGTGCAAACCAAATTTGGAAACTCTTAGTGAAGTGGTTTAGGAGATAAGGCACAGACAAAGTTGGGTAAGATTTATCTTTTAATGGGGTTAAAGTTCAAGGTCTCAGTGTCCCAATTTTGGAATGCATTATTGCACAAAATACGCCCTTCAAGGAGGCATACCTCTAAAACAACTAAAGTAAACTGGTCAGTCTTTTATCACAACAGTGATTTATGCTCATAAACATTCACAGCAAGTTTGATTTTGAGACAAGAACTGTTGAAGGTAAAGACCCAACATGGCCTGTTTGGCCAAATATTTGATAATTCAAGGGCCATAATCCAAAAGTGCCTTCGCGATTTGGCTGGTTATCGTCCTTGGCCCAAATATTATGTCAACAACCATGTTTACACAGTTTGGTGAAGTTGTGGTCGAAAATTGTTTGCCTTTAGAGAGCGGACAAGGCTAACTTGGCCAATTTTTGATAATTCAAGACCCATTTTCCAAAAGTTCCTTGCACAATTTGGCTGATTAGCGAACTTGGCACATATATTGTGCCCACAGTCATATTCAATAAGTTTGGTGCAGATTGGATGAATATTGTTTGACCTAGAGAGTCTAATTTGGTAAATTTTTGATAATTCAAGGGTCATAATCCAATAGTGCCTGAAAATAATAATTTATTCATATTTTATAAGCTCAAAACAGCGAGTAACAAGAAACCGCTGAAGACGGTAAGGCCGGATTGTCGGCAATTTGACCTTGAAAATCGACAAACCAAGGTCAAGGTCAAAGTAACCATAGAAATCAATAGAACTTGTTACTGGTTACCTTCAGGCAAATTTCAAGTTTGTCACCCTTTCCAGTGCTGAGATTTTGCCTCAACCTGAAACTTTAACCAAAATGTTGACGGACAGACGGACATTGCCATTCTATAGACCAGAATTCCGAGAGCAATCTGGCCAAAAATTAGCAAGTTATTCTTTTTCTCATAATGTAATCCACTCTTCTCCAAAATCACACTTTCATTTTTCGAAAAAACAGAATTTAGTCTGGATACTTTTTTTCAGCAAGTGACTTGTGTAATTCAATCAACAATTGAAAATTCATGTATAAACATGTACCTCGGTTCCCAAAGATGTCCCAGGACTTTGTCTGATTTGATCTGTATATGTCTTCAGCTGGTCGTTAACTCTCTTCAGCTGGTCTGCAAGTGTCTTCACCTGTTATGGTTCAAAAGTAGTGGTCAAGGTTAAAGTTTTTTCGAAGACGTGCAGACAGACAGGCCAAAAACTAGATGCCCACCGAATCGGTGATTCCGGGGGCATAAAAAGATAAACAAATCATATCAATAACAGAGGACTGGTAAAATAAAGCATATTCATATAAATAATGATATTCATAACAAGAAAACTATAGATTGTAGTGGGTACAATATTGATTGTTTGTCGTTTTACGCCGCTTTCAACAATTTTTCAATTAAATCCAGGTGTGATAACATAGAAGATATGGCCAAATATGATTTGTCTTTAAATGGACTCAGAGGTCAAGGTCACAGTGATCTAACTTTGGTACATGACAAATCCTCTTTCCAAGATGCATCAGTTACCAAATTTGGGTATGTGACGCCATCTCCACAAGATGCATGTGCAAACCAAATTTGGAAACTCTTAGTGAAGTGGTTTAGGAGATAAGGCACAGACAAAGTTGGGTAAGATTTATCTTTTAATGGGGTTAAAGTTCAAGGTCTCAGTGTCCCAATTTTGGAATGCATTATTGCACAAAATACGCCCTTCAAGGAGGCATACCTCTAAAACAACTAAAGTAAACTGGTCAGTCTTTTATCACAACAGTGATTTATGCTCATAAACATTCACAGCAAGTTTGATTTTGAGACAAGAACTGTTGAAGGTAAAGACCCAACATGGCCTGTTTGGCCAAATATTTGATAATTCAAGGGCCATAATCCAAAAGTGCCTTCGCGATTTGGCTGGTTATCGTCCTTGGCCCAAATATTATGTCAACAACCATGTTTACACAGTTTGGTGAAGTTGTGGTCGAAAATTGTTTGCCTTTAGAGAGCGGACAAGGCTAACTTGGCCAATTTTTGATAATTCAAGACCCATTTTCCAAAAGTTCCTTGCACAATTTGGCTGATTAGCGAACTTGGCACATATATTGTGCCCACAGCCATATTCAATAAGTTTGGTGCAGATTGGATGAATATTGTTTGACCTAGAGAGTCTAATTTGGTAAATTTTTGATAATTCAAGGGTCATAATCCAATAGTGCCTGAAAATAATAATTTATTCATATTTTATAAGCTCAAAACAGCGAGTAACAAGAAACCGCTGAAGACGGTAAGGCCGGATTGTCGGCAATTTGACCTTGAAAATCGACAAACCAAGGTCAAGGTCAAAGTAACCATAGAAATCAATAGAACTTGTTACTGGTTACCTTCAGGCAAATTTCAAGTTTGTCACCCTTTCCAGTGCTGAGATTTTGCCTCAACCTGAAACTTTAACCAAAATGTTGACGGACAGACGGACATTGCCATTCTATAGACCAGAATTCCGAGAGCAATCTGGCCAAAAATTAGCAAGTTATTCTTTTTCTCATAATGTAATCCACTCTTCTCCAAAATCACACTTTCCTTTTTTCGAAAAAACAGAATTTAGTCTGGATACTTTTTTTCAGCAAGTGACTTGTGTAATTCAATCAACAATTGAAAATTCATGTATAAACATGTACCTCGGTTCCCAAAGATCAGGCAAAATAAAATCTCCAAACAGCCCTGCCCCCTGGTGGCTATTTTTTTTACCAACCACCATGGCTTAAAGGAATGCTTCTGCAAAATTATTTGAAAATCGGCCTGACACTTTCGGAGGAGAGGATATTTTAAGTTTTCACTATAGCCATATAAGGCAAAATAGCCCCACCCCCTGGCAGCCATATTTTTCAACCAATCAACATGGCTTGAAGGAATCTGATAGAGGGTAAGCCTAGAAACATTTCTACAAAATTATTTGAATATCAGCCAAACACTTTCGGAGGAGAAGATTTTTTAAGTTTTCACTATGGTCATATAAGGCAAAATAGCCCCGCCCTCTGGCTGCCATGTTTTTCGACCAATCAACATGACTTGAAGGAATCTGATAGAGGGTCACCCAATGAACATTTCTACAAAATTATTTGAAAATCGGCTGAACACTTTCGGAGAAGAAGATTTTTCAAGTTTTCACTATAGCTATATAAGGCAAAACATCCCGCCCCCCTGGCGGCCATGTTTTTCGCCCAATCAACATTTCTTGAAGGAATCTAATAAAGAGTCACCCAAGGAACATTTCTACAAAATTATTTGAAAATCGGCCTGACACTTTTGGAGAAGAAGATTTTTTAAGTTCTCACTATTTTTTAATTTAGTAGAGGACATTGAGAGGATGCTTCCCATGAAGTTTCAACCAAATTGGCCAAGTGGTTAGGGAGAAAAAGTTGTTTAAAGGAAAAAGTTTACGCACGCACACACACATGCACGGACGCACGACGGACAATTCGCCATGACATAAGCTCGACTGGCTTTTAGCCAGTGGAGCTAAAAATCGGCTGGATACTTTCGGGGGAGAAGATTTTTAAAGTTTTCTTTTTAGCCATATAGGCAAAATAGCCCCGCCCTCTGGCGGCCATGGTTTTTTTACCAATCGACATGGCTTGAAGGAATCTGATCCGGCTGAACACAGATTTTTTAAGTTTTCACTATTGCAATATAAGGCAAAATAGCCCCACCCCCCTGGCGGCCATGTTTTTCAACCAATCAACATTTCTTGAAGGAATCTAATAAAGAGTCACCCAAGGAACATTTCTACAAAATTATTTGAAAATCGGCCTGACACTTTTGGAGAAGAAGATTTTTTAAGTTCTCACTATTTTTTCTTTCAGTTGCCATGGAAACCAGAATTTCAAATGGATCAAAAAGATTTGAAGGAATTTAGTAGAGGACATTGAGAGGATGCTTCCCATGAAGTTTCAACCAAATTGGCCAAGTGGTTAGGGAGAAGAAGTCGTTTAAAGGAAAAAGTTTACGCACGCACGCACGACGGACAATTCGCCATGACATAAGCTCGACTGGCTTTCAGCCAGTGGAGCTAAAAATCATGTTTTTTACCCCAAAAAGAAGGTTAAACTCAGTATCTTTAGAATACAATGTGAAGAAGGGTATTAGATGAACAAGTTTTCCAAGTTTCAAAGTATTATGGTTGATAGTTTCCATGTAAGTGACCTAAACGCAAAACTTAACCAACGCCGACGACGACGCAGACGATGACGATCAAGTGACGACAATAGCTCGTTTTTTTTCTTCAAAAAATCAGACGAGCTAAAAATTGCTCATTATGAGCAATTTCTCCCTTTGCCACAATGTTTTTAAAACTCGTCTGCTGCATAGGCATCAGAAAGCGTCTATATGTGGAAAAGGGTTAAGTGTAGGGTCCTCATATGGAATTATAATGGAGGACTTATGTTCTATTGATAGGACAGGGATCTATCTCCACAGCTGTCAATCATTGAACACTAATTCAAGATGATTCATCACACCCATGTATGCTTATATTTCTACCTGTACCCATGTTGTTTTGTCTATTTATCTATCTGTACCCATGTTGTCTTGTCTTTCTATCTATTTGTTCAAAATGTCTTCCTTATACCTTTGGTATTTGTACTCTTCTTGCATTGCTTATCTATCTAGTTCAGCCCATATTGCTGAGCTTATCTTTCAATGTGTGCACATGTTGGATTGCTTATCGTTCTATTTTAGTTAATATTGCTTTCCTAATCTTTCAATTTATGACAATGTTGTGTTGCTTATCTTTCAATGTATGGTCATGTTGCATTTGCTTATTTTTATATTTTGGCAAATATTGCTTTGTTTATCTGTCAATGTGGGCCAATGTTGCCATGCTTATCTTTCTATTTTAGCTAATATTGCTTTGTTAATCTTTCAATTTATGACCATGTTGTGTTGCTCATCTTTCAATGTATGCTCATGTTGTATTGCTTATCTTTCAATGTATGCTCATGTTGCCAAAATAGCTTATCTTTCTATTTTGGCAAATATTGCTTTGTTAATCTTTCAATTTGTGACCATGATGCCTTACTTATCTTTCGATGTATGCTCATGTTGCATTGCTTATCTATCTATTTGTGCACATGTTGCATTGCTTATCTATCAATTACAACCAATATAGCTGTGCCTATCTTACAATTTGTGCACATGTCACACTGGTTATCTTTCTAGTTAGGCCACTATAACTGTGCTTATCTTTCAATTTGTGCACATGTTGCATTGCTTATCTTACTTGTTTAGCTAATATAACTGTGCTTATCTTTCAATGTGTTCACATATTGCATTGCTTATCTTTCAATGTATGTTGCTCATGTTGTATTGCTTATCTTTCTATTTTGGCAAATACTGCTTTGTAAATCTTTCAATTTGTGACCATGTTGCCTTACTTATCTTTCAATTTTAGCCAATCTAACTGTGCTTATCTTTCAATTTGAGCATATGTTGCATTGCTTATCTTTCTATTTCAGCCTATATTGCTTTGTTATTTTTTCAATTTGTGTCTATGTTGCCTTGCTTATCATTCTATTTCAGCTAACATTGCTTTGCTAATCTTTCAATTTGTGCCCATGTCGACTAGCTTATCTTTCAATTTGTGACCATGTTCACTTATCTTTCAATTGGGGCCCGTGTTGACTTGCTTATCTTTCAATTAGGGCCCTTGTTGCCTTGCTTATCTATCTATGTGTACACATGTTGCCTTGCTTATCTATCTATGTGTGCACATGTTGCCTTGCTTATCTATCTATGTGTGCACATGTTGCCTTGCTTATCTATCTATGTGTGCACATGTTGCCAAGTCATACTTTCTAGGGTGCCGGGTTTACTTTATCTTTCTATGTATCCATGTTGCCAAGCTTGTCAGTGTAGCTGTGCCCATGTTTTTCTTGATAAGCATATTAATTTAACCCAAGTTGTCGTCATTATCTTAATATTTGTACCCAAGTTGCCTTTCTTACATGAGTTCCCAAGTAGTCAAGAGTTTATAAACTGATTTGTAAGCAAATGAGCTAAAGGAGCCCAAAAATACTTCTTTATTTTAAAAGTGTTCATTCCATTAAAGATTTTCTTCATATGTTTTCAAAGTAGTCTGTTGAATATAATTTCTATGTTGGAAAGGGTTAAAGGAAAACATTGAAAAGCAGGACATTAATCTTAAAATTCTTTTAAATGCTGTGATCAACAAACTTTTTAACTTCCAAACAATTGCACAAGCAATTGCACAAAGCTATCGGGGCCTCCATAAATCATTGTAATTAAATAGTTTTTGTTTTTGTTTTCCTTGTTGAGGCCTGGTTGAGCCGAATGTCTAGGATTTTGGCTATTATATATTATACCGTTCCCAAATGCAGTCTATGATGCATATGCAGCAAACTTCAGAAAACAGTGTGGTAAAAGGAGAAATTATCAAAGGTATCTGTATGATAGGCTCCCAAGGTTGTGCATATTAACCCTTTCCCACATAAACATTGTAGCAAAATTGCTAATAATGAGCCATGTTTGTTTAATTTTTGATACAATGTTTTAAAATCAATAACATAAATAAGCTTTATTTATAGAGATTTTCCCTATATATACATATATGAAATTTATTAACCTTTTCCAACATATACCCTTTCTGATGCCTCTGCAGCAGAAGACTTTTATAAACATTGTGACAAAAGGAGAAATTACTCATGAAGAGCAAATACTCCTTTTGCAACAATGTTTTCAACTTCTTCAATAATTTTTCTATCATTTATAGCGAGTTTTTGTATTCTGACTAAATAAAGCAAAGTTGAAATATCCTTGAAATATCAAATTAGATCACTCCTTTTTCGAAGAGTTTGTATGTGTTTTGAGTCAATCACCTATTTTTATACATTACCTGGTACAAAAACTTTTGCAGACAACACCCTCTGAAGCAGATGCTATTGAAGCCTTGACAAACATTAGAGTGTTCAAAAGAGCGTTGTGTCGCCTTAGCTAAAGCCTGACAGCCAGCTGAACAGATTACAGATAACCTATCAAGCAGATGCTATTGAAGCATTGACAAACAATAGAGTGTTCAAAAGAGCTTTGTGTCGCCTTAGCTAAAGCCTGACAACAGCCAGCTGAACAGATTACAGATAACCTATCAAGCAGGTTCTATTGAAGCATTGACAAACAATAGAATGTTCAAAAGAGCTTTGTGTCGCCTTAGCTAAAGCCTTTTATCCAGCTGAACAGATTACAGATAACCTATCCCTGTGTGTCTTCCTGCCATATGGCAGACAACACAAAAAATGAACTTCTCCTTTTTATGAGATATTTTCTCAAAGTCTCTTTTTCTTGCGATGTTTACGGTCCTATCTCAAAAATATCCTTGTATTTGACAAGAGTTTCAATGCTTTCCCACACATGTGTTCGATGAAAATGACTCGAGATAAAAAAGTTTAAACTGTTTCCCACATACAACAAATCTGCAACAGATGACATTGAAAACATCTACATTAGACGAAATATCTTTACAAACAAATGATTTATTTGATAGAGTTGAAAAACATTTTTGCAAAAGGAGACATTACTCAACATGAGCATTATAATTACGCTCTGACCACATACTTTCACTTATAGAGTCGCCTGCTGCAGATTTATTATATTGTGGGAAATGTTTAAATAACTTTGGAATAAGAACACTATATAATTGAGCAATTTCTTCTTTATCGCCATGTAATGATGATTTTCTATAAAGCTGTAAGCTGCAGAGGCCTCAAAAAGGGTTAAAAACATTGTGACAAATGGAGAAATTGCTCAAAACAAGCAAAAACTTCTTTGGCATAGTGCTTTCAAACTATTTTCACTAATTAAACCATCATTTGAAATGATTTTTCATGTTTTTGCCAAGATGTTTTCAAGGTCATCAGCTGAAGATTTGTATTAAATTGGAAAGGGTTAATCAAAAATTTCAATAGGTTTTCAAATATTCAAAAAAAAAATACAAATTAAAGAACAAGACAGCCAAGATGGCCCTAATTCGATCACCTGAATATTTTTAAAGTGTTTACCGAAACGAGTCTATGTTAAACAAGTGATCTCCAGGGTGGGTCCATTTTTGACACCAGGGCTATAAATTGACCAATCTTGGTAGGGCTTTTTAAAGTTTTTCACTATGCAAGTATAATATTTTGTAAAACAAATGACACGGGATGTGGCCATTTTATACCCCAGGGCTATAATTTGAAAAATCTTGGTAGAGGTCAACTAAATGAAGCTACATACCAACTATCAAAAGCCTGGACATTCGACCTTCAGACAAGAAGATTTTTAAAGTTTCTCCCTATACGAATTTCGTAAAACAAGTGACCCCTGGGGTGGGGCCATTTTTTACACCAGGGCTATAATTTGAACAAACTTGGTAGAGGTCCACTAAATGAAGCTACATACCAAATATCAAAGGCCTAGGCCTTCACCTTTTAGACAAGAAGATTTTTAAAGTATTTTCCCTTTTAGAGTATATTTAAAACAAGTGACCCCCGGTGAAGGAGTCATTTTTGACTCCAGGGCTATAAATTGAATAATCTTGGTAGATGTCCACTAGATGAAGCTACCCACCAAATATCAAAGGCCTTGGTCTTCTACTTTTAGACAAGAAGATTTTTAAAGTTGTTTCCCTATACGATTCTATGTAAAACAAGTGACCCCCGGGGAGGGGTCATTTTTTATCCCAGGGCTATAATTTGAACTTGGTAGAGGTCCACAGCTTGAAGCTACATTCCAAATATCAAAGGCCTGGGAAGATTTTTAAAGTTTTTTCCCTATACAAGTCTATGTAAAATAAGTGACCCCAGAGGAGGGGCCATTTTTGACCCCATGGCTATGATTTGAACAATCTTGGTAGAGGTCCACTAGATGATGCTACATATCAAATATCAGAGGCATGACATAAGGCAAAGACTTTCAGACAAGGAGATTTTTTTAATTTTGGCTAATTTCCCCTTTTTTGTTGCCGTGGCAACCAGGTTTCTCAATGGAATATACATTTTTCATCAATTTTGAAAGAGGGCCACCAAAAGAAACTTCCTTGTTAAGTTTAGTTGAAATTGGTCCTCTGGTTTAGGAGGAGATGATGTTTTAAAAGTTAAAGACGAACGACAAACGACAGACAAAGACGAAGAGAGAGTGATCAGAATAGCTCTATTCACAAATAATACAATAGGGTCACACAAGGAACATTTGTGCCAAATTATTTTCAAATCAGGCCAGTGCTTTAGTACAAGAAGTAGTTTTCACTATATTACACATAAGCAAAACCATCCCCGCCCCCTGGCGGCCATGTTTTTCATAAGATTGGACTAATTTCAGCAGTCTTGGTAGAGGGTCCCCCGAGGACCATTTGTTCCACATTATCTTTAAATCGGGCTGGTACTTTGGGACAAGAAGATTTTTAAAGAGTTTACAATGCACATCTAAGGAAAACAAGTTTCGCCCCCTGGCGGCCATGTTTTCAAGGGATCGAAATTATTTGAACAATCTTGGTAGAGGGGCCCCAAGGAACATTTGTGCAAATTAATTTTCAAATCGGGCCAGTACCTTTTCTTCATCACCATCCTTTTCCTCCATACTGCAAGTTTATATTGTAATACTTGTTCTATAGTTCAAGTCTGAAATAAATGAAAAACATTTCTTAACCCTTAAAAAAATCCCATATTCAGAGACATTTTGATGTTTTAACAGTGGATGGCTTTTGAAAACATTACAGTAAAGGATGATATTGCTCATTATGAGCAATTTCTTCTGGTAAGGTGAAGTTGGTGTCTAGTGTCTAGTATCTAGTATCGTTTATCATAAACGATACTGGCAACCAGAATCTAGTATCGTTTATCATAAACGATACTGGCAACTAGACACTAGTGTAGTTTAAGGAACTAGATATATAATTAATAAACTTTCAGACTCCAGTGTCGTTTAACACTAAACGACACTGGCAACCAGACACTAGTGTCGTTTAAGGAACTAGATATATACTTTTCAATTTCAGACTCCAGTGTCGTTTAACACTAAACGACACTGGCAACCAGACACTAGTATCGTTTAAGGAACTGGATATATAATTAAGTGTGTGAAGTTGGCAGATCATTAGACGTTAGACAAAAGACATTCATTTTTTTTTTATTCGAATGTCTAATTAAACATTAGACATTCGATTAGACATTCGCTAATTCTGATTATCGAATGTCTAATTAGACATTAGACATTCGATTAGACATTCGCAAATTACAAGATCTATAAACCAAATTCGTCGGAGGTCATTGTACATTCAAAAAACGAATGTCTAATTGGTCAGTTAGACATTAGACATGCGATTAGACATTCGCAAATTAAGGGATTTAGGTACCAAATTAGTCGGAGGTCATTATACATGCAAAAAACGAATGGCTTATTGGTCAAATAAATAACTTGAACATATTGATAACTCGAACATATCGATATCTCGAACATACCGATAACTCGAACACAACGATATCACGAATACATTGATAAAACGAATGTTTTTAACTTGAACATATTGACAACTCGAAGATATCGACCTAGATATATACTTTTCAATTTCAGACTCCAGTGTCGTTTAACACTAAACGACACTGGCAACCAGACACTAGTATCGTTTAAGGAACTGGATATATAATTAAGTGTGTGAAGTTGGCAGATCATTAGACGTTAGACAAAAGACATTCAATTTTTTTATTCGAATGTCTAATTAAACATTAGACATTCGATTAGACATTCGCTAATTCTGATTATCGAATGTCTAATTAGACATTAGACATTCGATTAGACATTCGCAAATTACAAGATCTATAAACCAAATTCGTCGGAGGTCATTGTACATTCAAAAAACGAATGTCTAATTGGTCAGTTAGACATTAGACATGCGATTAGACATTCGCAAATTAAGGGATTTAGGTACCAAATTAGTCGGAGGTCATTATACATGCAAAAAACGAATGGCTTATTGGTCAAATTAATAACTTGAACATATTGATAACTCGAACATATCGATATCTCGAACATACCGATAACTCGAACACAACGATATCACGAATACATTGATAAAACGAATGCTTTTAACTTGAACATATTGACAACTCGAAGATATCGATATCTCGAACCTTTCGATATCTCGAACTTTTCGATATCTCGAACTTTTCGATATCTCGAGCCTTTCGATATCTCGATTTTTTTCCCCCCCGATATCTCGAACTTTATATATCTCGAACTTTTCGATATCGATATGTTCGAGATATCGAAATGTTCGAGATATCGATATGTTCGAGATATCGAAAGGTTCGAGATATCGATATGTTCGAGATATTGAAAAGTTCGAGATATCGTTGGAGATATCGAAAAGTGCGAGATATCGTTGGAGATATCTAAAAGTTCGAGATATCGAAAGGTTCGAGATATCCAAAGGTTCGAGATATCGATAGGTTCGACATATCGAAAAGTTCGAGATATCGGAAAGTTCGAGATATCGAAAAGTTCGAGACATCGAAAAGTTCGCGATATCGAAAGGTTCGAGATATCGTATTGTTCGAGATATCGAAAAGTTCGAGATATCGAAAGGTTCGAGATATCGATATGTTCGAGTTGTCAATATGTTCAAGTTAAAAACATTTGTTTTTTCACTGTATTCGAGATATCGATGTGTTCGAGTTATCGGTATGTTCGAGAAAGGAACTAGATATATAATTTTCAATTTTCTGACTCCAGTGTCGTTTAACACTAAACGACACTGGCAACCAGACACTAGTATCGTTTAAGGAACTAGATATATAATTTTCAATGTCAGACTCCAGTGTCGTTTAACACTAAACGACACTGGCAACCAGACACTAGTGTCGTTTAAGGAACTAGATATATAATTAATCAATTGTCAGATTCCAGTGTCGTTTAAACACTAAACGACACTGGCAACCAGACACTAGTATCGTTTAAGGAACTAGATATATAATTGTCAATTTCAGACTCCAGTGTTGTTTAACACTAAACGACACTGGCAACAAGACACTAGTGTCGTTTAAGGAACTAGATATATAATTAATCAATTGTCAGACTCCAGTGTCGTTTAACACTAAACGACACTGGCAACCAGACACTAGTATCGTTTAAGGAAACGAACAAATAATGTTCAACTTTTAGATTCCAGTGTCGTTTAACATTAAACGACACTGGGCAACCAGACACTAGCATCGTTTAAGGAACTATATATAATTAATAAATTTTCAGACTCCAGTGTCGTTTAACACTAAACGACACTGGCATCCAGACACTAGTATCGTTTAAGGAAACGGAACAGATAATTTTCAACTTTCAGATTCCAGTGTCGTTTAACACTAAACGACACTGGCAACCAGACACTAGTATCGTTTAAGGAACTAGATATATAATTTTCAATTTTCTGACTCCAGTGTCGTTTAACACTAAACGACACTGGCAACCAGACACTAGTATCGTTTAAGGAACTAGATATATAATTTTCAATTTCAGACTCCAGTGTTGTTTAACACTAAACGACACTGGCAACCAGACACTAGTATCGTTTAAGGAACTAGATATATAATTAATCAATTGTCAGACTCCAGTGTCGTTTAACACTAAACGACACTGGCAACCAGACATTAGTATCGTTTAAGGAAAGAAAAAATAATTTTCAACTTTCAGATTCCAGTGTCGTTTAACAGTAAACGACACTGGCAACAAGACACTAGTATCGTTTAAGGAAACGGAACAAATAATTTTCAACTTCAGATTCCAGTGTCGTTTAACAGTAAACGACACTGGCAACCAGACACTAGTATCGTTTAAGGAGCTGGATATATCATTTTCATTTATCAGACTCCAAGTGTCGTTTAACACTAAACGACACTGGCAACCAGACACTAGTATCGTTTAAGGATCTAGATATATAATTAATCAACTTTCAGGATCATGTGTCGTTTAACACTAAACGACACTGGCAACCAGACACTAGTATCGTTTAAGGAACTCGATATATAATTAATCAACTTTCAGATTCCAGTGTCGTTTTAACCCTAAACGACACTGGCAACCAGACACTAGTATCGTTTAAGGAACTAGATATAATTAATAAATTTTCAGACTCCGGTGTCGTTTAACGCTAAACGACACTGGCAACCAGACACTAGTATCGTTTAAGGAACTCGATATATAATTAATCAACTTTCAGATTCCAGTGTCGTTTAACACTAAACGACACTGGCAACCAGACACTAGTATCGTTTAAGGATCTAGATATATTATTAATTAAATTAACAGTGTCGTTTAGTGTTAAACGACACTGGAGTCTGAAAAATGAAAATTATATATAGTTCCTTAAACGATACTAGTGTCTGGTTGCCAGTGTCGTTTAGTGTTAAACGACACTGGAGTCTGAAAGATGATTAATTATATATCCAGTTCCTTAGACGATACTAGTGTCTGGTTGCCAGTGTCGTTTAGCCTTAAACGACACTGGAGTCTGAAAGTTGATTCTGGAAACTATGTTGAAGAAATTAAAGTTAGATATGTAGTTCCTTAAACGACACTATTGTCTAGTTGCCAGTGTCGTTTAGTGTTAGACATTGGACATTGAAACCTAAATATTGTCCGAGCTATACCACTCACCGTCAGCGCGGGTAGACTGCGCGACCTGCCTCATAGCATATGCGGCCATGGCTCACATTTCCACTTCTAGCAGCGGAGTTCTAGCGTAAAACGAGGCTCAGCATTTCGCCGTCAACGCGGGTAGACTGCGGGACCTGCCGTTTAGCATATGCGGCCCCGGCTCACATTTCCCCTACTAGCAGCGGAGTGCTTACGTAAAACAAGGCTCATGACTTCGCCGTAAGCGCGGGTAGATTGCGGTACCTACCTTATAGCGTATGCTCACAATTCCCCGACTAGCAGCGGAGTGCTCCCCGTAAAACACGCAGCAGACTCGGGTAGAATGAATGAATGAATGTATATTGTTTTATGGCGCATCGACAGCTAAGGTCATTTAGCGCGCAAGACTCGGGTAGAAATCTGCCTCAACGCCGTTGTTCCACTTCCGTGAGAAAGAGAAAAGTGTTCCACTCGATTGTGAATTTTTGTTTTGTTCCATTCCCGTGACAAGGGCCTGTAGGCCCAAGTGCACCTCGTAATACACGTGGCAGACTCGGGTAGAAATCCGCCTTAAGGCCGCTCTTCCACACCCGTGAGAAAAGAAAAAGTGTTCCACTCCATTGTGAATTTATTTTTTGTTCCACTCCCGTGGCAAGGGCCTGTTGGCCCGAGTACTCCCCGTAATACACGCAGCTGACTCGGGTAGAAATCCGGCTTAACGCCGTTGTTTCACTCCTGTCATATTTGAATGACCAATGTCTACTGCCACGACATTCAATTTCTGAAAGTCCAATGGCCAATGTCGTGCAAGCACGACATTCATTTCTGAATGTCCAATGTCCAATGTTCAATATCGTGCCACCACGACATTCATTTCTTGAATGTCCAATGTCGTGCCAGCACGACATTCAACTTTTGAATGTTCATTTCCCCTACTAGCAGCCGAGTGCTCGCCTAAATCAAGGCTCAGCACTTCGCCGTAGGCGCGAGTAGACTGCGGTACCTGCCGTATAGCAAATACGGCACCGGCTTAAATTTCCCCTACTAGCAGCGGAGTGCTAGCGTAAAACAAGGCTCAGGACTTCGCCGTAAGCGCGGGTAGACTGTTGACCAGCCATATAGCACATACGGCCTCGGCTCACATTTCCCCTACCAGCAGCGGAGTGCTAGCGCGAAACAAGGCCAGCACTTCGCCGGCAGCGCGGGTAGACTGCGGGACCTGCCGTATAGCGTATGCGGCCCCGGCTCTCATTTCCCCTACTAGCAGCCGAGTTCTCGCTTAAAACAAGTCTCAGCACTTCGAGGTAAGCGCGGGTAGACTGCGGGACCTGCCGCATAGCAAATGCGGCCCCGGCGCACATTTCCCTACTAGCAGCGGAGTGATAGCGTAAAACAAGGCTAAGCACTTCGTCGTAAGCGCTAGTAGACTGCGGGACCTACCGTATAGCGTATGCAGCCCCGGCTCACATTTCCCCGGCTAGCAGCGGAATGCTCCGCGTAATACACTCGGCAGACTCAGGTAGAAATCCGCCTTAAACGACACTAGTTTGTGGTTGCCAGTGTCGTTTAGTGTTAAACGACACTGGAGTCTGAAAGTTGATTAATTATATATACAGTTCCTTAAACGATACTAGTGTCTGGTTGCGAGTATCGTTTAGTGTTAAACGACAATCGAGTAATTATATATCCAGTTCCTTAAACGATACTAGTGTCTGGTTGCCAGTGTCGTTAAGTGTTAAACGACACTGGAGTCTGAAAAATGAAAATTATATATCCAGTTCCTTAAACGATACTAGTGTCTGGTTGCCAGTGTCGTTTAGTGTTAAACGACACTGAAGTCTGAAAAATGAAAATTATATATCCAGTTCCTTAAACGATACTAGTGTCTGGTTGCCAGTGTCGTTTAGTGTTAAACGACACTGAAGTCTGAAAATTATATATAGTTCCTTAAACGATACTAGTGTCTGGTTGCCAGTGTCGTTAAGTGTTAAACGACACTGGAGTCTGAAAAATGAAAATTATATATCCAGTTCCTTAAACGATACTAGTGTCTGGTTGACAGTGTCGTTTAGTGTTAAACGACACTGAAGTCTGAAAATTTATTAATTATATATAGTTCCCTAAACGATACTAGTGTCTGGTTGCCAGTGTCGTTGAGTGTTAAACGACACTGGACTCTGAAAGTTGATTAATTATATATCGAGTTCCTTAAACGATACTAGTGTCTGGTTGCCAGTGTCGTTTAGTGTTAAACGACACTGGTCTCTGAAAGTTGATTAATTATATATCTAGATCCTTAAACGATACCAGTGTCTGGTTGCCGGTGTCGTTTAGTGTTAAACGACACTGGAGTCTGAAAAATGAAAATGATATAACCAGTTCCTTAAACGATACTAGTGTCTGGTTGCCAGTGTCGTTTAGTGTTAAACGACACTGGAGTCTGACAATTGATTACATTTTTATCTAGTTTCTTAAACGATACTAGTGTCTGGTTGCCAGTGTCGTTTAGTTTTAAACGACACTGGAATCTAAAAGTTGAAAATTATTTGCTCCGTTTCCTTAAACGATACTAGTGTCTGGTTGCCAGTGTCGTTTAGTGTTAAACGATACTGGAGTCTGAAAAATGAAAAAATGAAATAACCAGTTCCTTAAACGATACTAGTGTCTGGTTGCCAGTGTCGTTTAGTGTTAAACGACACTGGAGTCTGACAATTGATTACATTTTTATCTAGTTTCTTAAACGATACTAGTGTCTGGTTGCCAGTGTCGTTTAGTGTTAAGCGACACTGGAATCTAAAAGGTGAAAATTATTTGTTCCGTTTTCTTAAACGATACTAGTGTCTGGTTGCCAGTGTCGTTTAGTGTTAAACGACACTGGAATCTGAAAGTTGATTAATTATATATCGAGTTCCTTAAACTATACTAGTGTTTGGTTGCCAGTATCGTTTAGTGTTAAACGACACTGGAGTCTGATATTGAAAATTATATATCTAGTTCCTTAAACGACACTAGTGTCTGGTTGCCAGTGTCGTTTAGTGTTAAACGACACTGGAGTCTGACAATTGATTAATTATATATCTAGTTCCTTAAACGACACTAGTGTCTTGTTGCCAGTGTCGTTTAGTGTTAAACGACACTGGAGTCAGAAAAGTGATTAATTATATAGCTAGTTCCTTAAACGATACTAGTGTCTGGTTGCCAGTGTCGTTTAGTGTTAAACGACACTGTAGTCTGAAATTGAAAATTATATATCTAGTTCCTTAAACGACACTAGTGTCTGGTTGCCAGTGTCGTTTAGTGTTAAACGAAACTGGAGTCTGACAATTGATTAATTATATATCTAGTTCCTTAAACGACACTAGTGTCTGGTTGCCAGTGTCGTTTAACACTAAACGACACTGGAGTCAGAAAATTGATTAATTATGTAGCTAGTTCCTTAAACGATACTAGTGTCTGATTGCCAGTGTCGTTTAGTGTTAAACGACACTGGAGTCAGAAAATTGAAAATTATATATCTAGTTCCTTAAACGATACTAGTGTCTGGTTGCCAGTGTCGTTTAGTGTTAAACGACACTGGAGTCTGAAATTGAAAATTATATATCTAGTTCCTTAAACGACACTAGTATCTGGTTGCCAGTGTTGTTTAGTGTTAAACGACACTGGAGTCAGAAAATTGAAAATTATATATCTAGTTCCTTAAACGATACTAGTGTCTGGTTGCCAGTGTCGTTTAATGTTAAACGACACTGGAGTCTGAAATTGAAAATTATATATCTAGTTCCTTAAACGATACTAGTGTCTGGTTGCCAGTGTCGTTTAGTGTTAAACGACACTCGAGTCTGAAATAGAAAATTATATATCTAGTTCCTTAAACGATACTAGTGTCTGGTTGCCAGTGTCGTTAAGTGTTAAACGACACTGGAGTCAGAAAATTGAAAATTATATATCTAGTTCCTATCTCGAACATACCGATAACTCGAACACATCGATATCTCGAATACATTGAAAAAACGAATGTTTTTAACTTGAACATATTGACAACTCGAACATATCGATATCTCGAACCTTTCGATATCTCGAACTTTTCGATATCTCGAACAATACGATATCTCGAACCTTTCGATATCGCGAACTTTTAGATATCTCGAACTTTTAGATATGTCGAACCTATCGATATCTCGAACCTTTGGATATCTCGAATCGATATCTTCGAGTTGTCAATATGTTCAATTTAAAAACATTCGTTTTATCAATGTATTCGAGATATCGATGTGTTCGAGTTATCGGTATGTTCGAGATATCGATATGTTCGAGTTATCAATATTTTCTCGTTATTAATTTGACCAATAAGCCATTCGTCTTTTTCATGTATAATGACCTCCGACTAATTTGGTACCTAAATCCCTTAATTTGCGAATGTCTAATCGCATGTCTAATGTCTAACTGACCAATTAGACATTCGTTTTTTGAATGTACAATGACCTCCGACGAATTTGGTTTATAGATCTTGTAATTTGCGAATGTCTAATCGAATGTCTAATGTCTAATTAGACATTTGATAATCAAAATTAGCGAATGTCTAATCGAATGTCTAATGTTTAATTAGACATTCGAATATTATTTTTTGAATGTCTTATGTCTAACGTCTAATGCTCTGCCAACTTCACACACTTAATTATATATCCAGTTCCTTAAACGATACTAGTGTCTGGTTGCCAGTGTCGATTAGTGTTAAACGACACTGGAGTCTGAAATTGAAAATTATATATCTAGTTCCTTAAACGACACTAGTGTCTGGTTGCCAGTGTCGTTTAGTGTTAAACGACACTGGAGTCTGAAAGTTTATTAATTATATATCTAGTTCCTTAAACGACACTAGTGTCTAGTTGCCAGTATCGTTTATGATAAACGATACTAGATTCTGGTTGCCAGTATCGTTTATGATAAACGAAACTAGATACTAGACACTAGACACCAACTTCACCTTACCACTTAAACGATGCTCTGGCATTTGAAACGCACAAATATGCCACTCATGTCCTTTGTCTCGAATAATAAGCGCTGAAAATTGCTCGAGGGAGAAATTCCTACAGTCTAACTTAAGCTGAGTTTTGCAGCCAGCTGCCGAAACTTGACAGGACGTCAATTGTCGCTCTATCTTCATTTCTTCTCCTATTGTTCGAGATAAATTGAGGCAAGCCCCGACAGCTCAATCGTCAACGACGCGGGATGTCAATCAACTGGTTGTGACTTCGAACCAGAGCTCGTCCAACATTCTTTCCGATTTCTGACAAAAGTCACTGTGACAAGCGTCATTTATCTTCAACCAATGGGCTAAGAGACTATTTGGAAATGCAGCAAATTGGTTGGAAATAGTGTTGTGCGGAGTACTGGTGTAAAGAAGCCATGACACACAGGTAGATGAACTGACCGCCGTGATATGAATGAAAAATTGTTGAAATACGGAGTAAAACCCAAATTACTCGAGATAAACTGATTACGTGACCCATTAATGTATGCCTGGTGAAAGCGCCTCACACTTCATGCTGCATTAGGTCCTGTTTCAGCGAAGTTCGGCAGCTGGCAGTTTAACCAAGCCAGAGTAGGAATTTCCCGAGTATGTCCCGACCTTGTTCGAGGTACATAATTTAACCGACAACCTGACACATGTCAGGTGGAAGGCTGCCTCACAAGCAAAGGTTTTTGAGTTGCAACAACCGGCTGTAAATTGGTTGAGTTACAGACAAACGCCGGACTCCTAGCATATGTCATGGGAGGCACCTTACACTGATTTCATATTGCTGTAGTTGCCGTTTTCACCGAGTTTGGCAACCGGCCCCTAGAACCCAGCCGGGTTTAGAATTTATAGGGTATGTCCACACTTTGCACCCGTCTTGTTCAAATGTAGCTGGCAACCTGAAATGTATCAGGTGGAAACGCCCCATCGTTGACTTTGGATTGCACTTGGTACCTTTCAGCCGAGCTGTGGCAGGTGGCTTTCAATTAAGCGGAAGCCATACTCCGGCGTTATGCTGCTCGATTTACAGACTTTAGCGCTAACTTAACATGTGTCAGGGAAAGGCCCCGAACTCTAGCTTCAAGTTGCACTAGTTGCTGTATCCCTAGTTCCGGCAGTCGGATATCAAAACCAAGCCGGTGTTTGGCTGACAGAGTAATTCTCACGGTTAATTTTGCATGTATATTATTAGAGAAAGATGCACGCACGCATATCAAGTGCAATCGCTTGTGGTTGCACAAGTTACCGTCATAGCGAGTTTCTTCAGTCGGTAGCAAAATTCAGACATAATTTTCAAAATAACCCAGCACATAATTCATAAGGTTCAAACTTTTCGGAATCGATTGTTCAAGCTTGCCAGAGAAGCCGGCGCGACGGCTTTTTCTGCTAGGTAGAACAGCCGATGAAGTCGCAACTACGGCTAGTTGATAGAGTCGGAGTAGTCGGACCTCCGGCTGTTCCGAATGGTAAATACAGCCGACTGGAAAAGCCATGATACGTCAAATCAAGAAAGTTGAAGTTATAAAATGACGCCAATAACAATTTCATGTACACAACGTGAATAAGGATCTTTGTTCGTGGTAATTTAAGTGTTTATTTTATCACCTGTTGTATTGGTTAAGGTAACTATGGTAGGTTTAACATTATTGTTGTTATACCACTGCATTATATGTATTACTGGTTAATTTATCCTGACACCAGTTCCCTTGGTGTAATGCCATCACCGCAGTCTTGACCGTCACGGAGGGGGTCCACTTTTTGCATGTTTAAACTAATTGCTCTGACTGGGGATCGAATCCGAACGCACAGATCATTCATATACAAGCTCATTAAAAGATATATAATTGGGCCGCTCCATGAGAAAACCGGTGATAGTGACATCGCATAAGAAATGACGTAATCATCATTTAAAGATTGACGTCATTTGTGTGTTTACGCGTAAGTAAACTCACATGTATACCCAGAGTTTTATTTGGTTTATTACCATCATGTTCATCGGCAGATGAAATGTAGAGCGACACATTGTTCTGCACAATTTATTGGAAGAATGTATTACTTATTCAAAACGTCTAATAAACACGAGCGTGTAAGATTAGTAAACAGATAATATATAATTATGTATATCAATATTTATTTTAACTATTTAGTTTTTCGTGATCTGTGAATTCCCTCTTTAAATGATCCATTTATGCTTTAGAGTTAAATATGTTTCTGAGATAGATTTGAAATTTAAACATGTATACGCATTTACGTTCATTCTTCTTTTCTTCTGTTTCTGATTATGTGAAATTCCTGTTTATTGCCATCACCTTTCAATTTAAATAAATACTTAATATAGTTTAACGCTGTAATGGTGTTATACAAGACTTTATGAAAAAAGTTTATCTGCATACAATTTATTCCGCATCTAGGTGTATAGGTTATATAACCCGTTGTTATACTTCGGACCAACAGTATACACCTGGCTCATGTGTGATGTATGTGCGGGTATAGATCGTAATATACACTTGTCGAAACACCCTAGACAGTAGAAACGAGCTCAATCTATTAGGTACACAGCTACCCAACTTCAGTTTAACTATATTACGTTATGGCTTACGTGATTTGTAAGAGAGATTGACTATGAAATATTTCCCCAACGGGTGTTGCACTTGCAGGAGGCTGACCTGGAAATATGTTTGTTTCATTCTGCATGTACTATATCAATCTGCATTTTTAAAAAAAGATACATCGTGTATATAATCAGTTTCTGATGCGTGTTTCATTCTTGAAAGCCGTAAACAATTTGGTTTCAATTTTCGTAGACTTACATTCATGTACATGGATTATGTATAAAGGTAAAATACATACGGTGCAATGCATTAAAAGCAAATTTAACACATTTTCAGTTTCGATTTTCAATTATGTGACCAGATAGAAAAACAACGTTAGTGGCATATCTAACCAGTGTAGATCTAGACCAATCCGCGTATCTCAGTCTGATCTTAATTAATAAGTCACCAACGCTTTCGAAAAGTTTACGTTTGAATATGAAGTGATAGTTTAACCAGTGACGATAGTCATCTTTCGAAAACAAATGTCATGTGATACCTAAATATACAATAATGCTAATTTAGTGGCTATCTAGATTTTGACATGGATTGAGATCAGGGATCTTATATCAAAATGGTTTGTATAAGATAACAAGAAGGATTTTGGAATAGCTTTTCATGTTGTTGTCTACTGATCTCCAGAAGCAACAATGATTCTAGATATTTTTTAAACCATGGGGAAAACGCAGTTTGATGAGGGATCTTGATCAGTTGTTAGGTTTATGTAAATTAGGTTTATACAGCTGTATGCTGTGATTCTTCTGTTTATACGGTGATAATATGTAGATAATTACTATGAAATATTCCTAGAAGTATTAAAACCATTATTCATTTTAGGCAACTGACTGTCTGTAAATATATTGGGTATTTTTGTTTTCTTTTCAATACAATGTAATGCCGCCATGCAGCGGTGGTGTATACTATTTGCACGATGCCGACATAATGAAAGATCGGCCTGGCTGTTGTTATCTGTTCTGCATCCAAACAAAATGATATATGGTACATAACATAGGACATTAACGTAGAGTTATGCTATATAATTATATATATATGGTAATATCATCTTCATGAATTTGCGACTAATGAACTCCTGATAAGCTTATGCATTTGTTCAGCCTGGTCAGGAACGCCCTTGTCCGTTCAGTTTTACATTCTTCCTGAGAGTAAGTTTGAAAGAAATGTTAAAAGCCAACTTAAATATGAAATATAAATCAAATTGGCATTGATTTTATCGTTATCTAGTTATTCCAGCTGTCATTAAAGCAGACTGTTGCAGATCTGAATGTTTGATTTGACCAAAATAACCTGAACATCTTGTTATCTATTTATCCCAACTGCCATGTGTTCCCCACTGACGAACCAAGTGTTGTTTTGATTAAAACAAATTAAAGTAGAATGCTGCATATCTGAATATAAATAAGAGAAAATTATAAAAAATATCATCATTTGTGAAATTCAATTAACCTATACAATACAATACAATACAAAACAATATTATTGTATTGTAATATAAGGCCTCCGGCCCACAATACATATAAATTACATACAAATCAATGCTTCAGAGCAACTCACAATATACACAAATTTGACAACAATTCTTAATACGGACAATAAATGTAGATATGTAAATAGTTATTTACCAAGTAGCATACTTTATGAATTATATTAGTGTCATATATATGCACCTATTTCATCCTAATTAATGCAATTTAATATGTTCTATTAAATGATTTGTTCATTTGAAATATTCTTAAATATCAGTTATTAGAAGCATTTTTCAAATAAATCTCTCTTCAAATGCAAATGTCAGATATCTACACATGTAGCCAGGATTTGAATTAAAATTTTGTTTTGACATTGCATTATCCTATTTAACAGATGTTTTGTTGGTAAATTATTATTTCCATTGTGTGGAAAATGACGCTTTCTTAAGTTATCATATAACGGACACATCAATACAAAATGTAAATCGTCTTCAATAATGTAAATATTTGTATTTAAACAATAAGTACAAACTCTAAACATTTTCTCAATATTGTCATGGTGTCCTCTTTCTATAGCTAAACTGTGGTTAGAGGACCTTAAATGTATGTTCGTCGATATATATAATGCATTTCAATCATTAGGTATGTTTCCATGTCCAATAATGATTTGAAATCTTTGTAGTAGTTACGCTTTTGAAGAGTTACACATACCTGTGTGCCACCTTTGTACTGAAATATCAATAACTCGTTGTTTAAATGCTTATATAACAGGGAATCCTTCGATTGTGATGCAAGTGTGTTGTTATTTGTTAAAAGTCATTCAACAATGCATTCAGTTATACAACACAGACAGAGTTTCTAGCTCTGTCAACTGAAACAGTAGCTTTCGTAGTACTATCCAAACAACCAAGATAATTTAAAGATTGAATTTGACTATTGCCAATTGAGAATTGGTAGTGAACCGACAGGAACTCGTACACTGATCTCAGACCTTTATGAGGTCGCTATACAAGAGAAAGTTGATGCAACGCATTAATGTCGCCGGAAATGCATACTGCAGTTATGCATAACACTAACATTATAGTAGTTGAATAAACAGTTATCAACTGAGGGGCATATTGGAACATCAGGGGCGGGGTCAAGTGAAAATGTATCATAACTTGCATTGTTTTGTCAACGAAGTGAATGATAATTGAAGCCTTTCATTGTTTATGATCAATCTCCATTCCAAAGTAGGTTGACCATACACACAGCCAACTAATTATTGATCATACACAGTAATGGAAATGAGTAATCTTGACAATCATTAGTCTTAGTATGTATACAGTGCTTTCATTAAGGAATAATTATAAGATTTGTGAATTCCACATACACTTTTTAAAATGTTTGTCAGAATATTTGAATTCTATCATTTATCAATAAAACCACAGAACAGACAATTTAAGATTTGCATGCAATAGCACGTCATTTTATGTTTTCCCTATTAAAGTCAACATTGGACACCTTTGCAGCAATTTACTTTTAAAACAATGAGATAAGGGTTAAATCGCTGAAGACATGAGTTTTCTCTTTTCTCAAAATGATATTAGCTTGGCATCCTAATTATATCATACCTTAACAAATGATGAAATGTAATCCAATATTTACAAATAAGATCACCTTCGAAATATAATATCAGCTAAACAGTTAAATCTCATTGAAATTGTTGTATAATTTAAACTTAATTTCGAACATAAACTGAGCCCTATACAACATGTTAATTTATTGTAATTCTTTCCTTCCTTTTTTATAATGAAAATAACAAACTACTCATGTTTTAAAATTATTTTATGATGAGCGCCCTTGTGTCAATGCATAACAATATGCAGATCGGAAGCAATATGCCTTTAGGGAATTTAATGACACATTTAAAATTGTCAAGGACGAAATAATTTTGTACGAAAGACCCGATTCGTGACCTACATTCTTCTTCGCAGAGGTGTCGTTCTTGAAACTCTCTTTATAGGCAGAGAGTGTTCAAAGTCATTTTTCTATTAAAACTAGTTTTATCTCGGTTTGTTCTTTTCTTCATTTGTTTCGAACCAAATAAACATTTTAAATCACCTATAATTTACTATTTGTAAGTGAGTGTAAAGAGCGGCTCTCTGCAAAGGAGATTGATCTACGCCGTTGGTATTCGCGAGTCACGCGATCAACAGCTTTAGCTTAGAAACAGTTCATATTTTAGATATACATGGATAAACATTATAAAATGAATTCCTAACAAATCAGGACATCTCTTTGAACATGAAAATAACATTCAATAAGTTAGGATTGATCTTTTAAAGGAGAATTCGACGTGATGTTTACTTGATATTGACACATAACAGTCTGCTTGCTGCAAGTCTCATGGGGACGGTTTTGTATTCGTAAATAAAACCCCAAAAAAGAGATGCGAGTCAAAATAAAGAAACTACTAATACTTAAAACATCGGAATATTTATTTCATTTTAGATGTGTCATAACTTAAGTGTTTTTAAACAAACGCAATTGTAATATGTTCAAGACATTTAAATTTGGTTTTTTCTAATAATAACTCCTCCTCCCATGTGATTTCCGAAAACCTATTAAAAATAGAAGTCGCGGGCTTCTGCCCGGCGACCTATAATCACAAACGACAGAGGTTTTGGTAAATCGGAAATAAGATCTCGTTAAACGGATACTATCAGCAAAGCCAAATCTGAATTCATGCAATTCATTTTCCTTCGATATAATTTATTTTTCTGGTTTGTTTCTAAGTTTGTAAGCAATCGATGCACCCGGTGGCATTCACATAATCAACTAGATGCGTAGAAATAGTTTTCGTGTAGCAAAGGAAACAAGGGCACCGCAAAGCGGATGCATCCCCTCGGCTTTCAATCATCACATTGAGTTCTCTTGTGATCTAAATATTTAAGTCCAATTTTTGACTTCGATCTTTGACCTATGACCTTGAATCAATAGGCTTCAAAATATTGTCACAAACTAACTGTATGCCAAGTTTGGATAAGATCTGTCAAGGAATGGTCAGTGTAGAGTGGTGACAAGGTTGCCACAGCTGAGATATATTGTAAGTTCAATCAAGTTCAATTTTGGGCATGACCTTTGACCTATGACCTTGAAAACCAATAGGCTTCAAGACATATCATAAACTAACTGTATAATAAGTTTTATTAAGATCGGTCAATGAATGGTCAGTGTAGAGTTGTGACAAGGCTGCCACAGCTGAAAATATTGTAAGTCCAATTTTGAGTTTGACCTTTGACCTATGACCTTGAAAATGAATAGGCTTCAAGATATTATCATAAAGTAACTGTATACCAAGTTTGGTTAAAATATGTCAAGTAATGGTCAGTGTAGAGTGGTGACAAGGTTGCCACAGCTGAAAATAGTGTAAGTGCAATTTTGGGCTTGACCTTTGACCTATGACCTTGAAAATCAATAGGCTTCAAGATATTATCATAAAGTAACTTTATACCAAGTTTTGTTAAAATCCGTCAAGTAATGGTCAGTGTAGAGTGGTGACAAGGTTGCCACAGCTGAAAATATTGCAAGTCCAATTTTGGGCTTGACCTTTGACCTATGACCTTGAAAATCAATAGGCTTCAAGATGTTACCATATACTTACTTTATACCACGTTTGGTTAAGATCTGTCAAGAAATGGTTAGTGTAGAGTGATGACAAGGTTTGTTACGGACGGAAATATTGCAAGTCCAATTTTGGGCTTGACCTTTGACCTATGACCTTGAAAATCAATAGGCTTCAAGATGTTACCATATACTTACTTTATACCAAGTTTGGTTAAGATCTGTCAAGAAATGGTTAGTGTAGAGTGATGACAAGGTTTGTTACGGACGGAAGGACGGACACACATATATACATACATACATACGGACGGTCCCGTTACTATATCCCTTTCTCGCTGGGGATAATAAGACTCCAACAATATTTCCTACATGTACCCTGACATCTTGTTCAAAACGCTGTGCTTTAAAATGCACCACTGTTCGAAGCAGTACTGCTTTACAGGTGAAGTTATACGTTGAAAGGCTTAAAACGTAAGCAAGCCATTTTGAGAAAAGTAAAAATAACGTTGCTGTAAATTTTGTTTGAGTGTCGATCATAGATATGAAAATGACGTCGACGTCATTTCAATAATTAGTAACACATGTCTTCTTTTGAGGTCCATTACGGCGTCAATATTCGCCATACGAAGTCCACATATATATCAAACAAAACTAGACAATTTGGACTATATGAAAATGTAAAAATCCCAAAATCGAAAATGTTGTCACTATCACCGGTTTTCTCATGGAGTGGCCCATATGTATGTTTAGTGATATTGTTTTCGATTCTGTTCATTTTGAAACTGTTTTGTTACTTAGTAGCTCCTGTATATTGTGGTAGAAGCAGCAAAAGTGAGAGAAAACAGACTTACCGTAAATTTATCCCTTCTCGTCCGATTTACGCCCCTCGTTACATTTCCTGACGTCTATTCACCACAATCTAGTCACATGAAGATTAGCTACATGTATATATATAACGTGATCAAACGTCAGCTATTATGGGTTCAAAATGTGATCCGTTAGTCTGACTACTATATTACTGGTTACCTGTTTAATTGATTGGTGTTTTTAGGTCGCTTTCAACAATTGTTTAGACAAATCTCGGCATTTCCTGTATAAGTTACCAGTACTAGTACTACTGGTTCATTTACCTGACACCAGCCAGTCAGCCGTAATGCTAACCCCGCAACCCTGATCACCAATGAGGGCAGACATTACTACCATTTTTAAAGTATTTGGTATGACGCGGCCGGGCATCGAACTGCACTTGAGGCGAAAGTCGAAAGTTACCTCTTTATATAGAAGTACATATTTATGATGGGAACTAAATGAAAACGTTGACATAACTCCACCTCATAAAACGAGTTGGGTTTATATAACAATTTAGCATTTTGATATAACAACGAGCTAGTACTTAATCATCTCTTAAGCGAGTAAGTTGTAATGTGATATCCTATGTTATTTATATCACTGTATTCGACAAAGGTAGTTACGGTACCTCCGATCACGCCCATAGACTTATATATTGCCATTTCATATCAAAACATCGCATTTAATATCGAATAAAATCATTGGGAAAAGTTAACTGCATTAACATGAATATAACCACATACATGTATTAAACATGTTTCTGTCTAGACAGAGTTAATAGCTAATCTTTGGATAGAAAGTATCACGTGGGGTTTGTCCTCTAGCATGTATTGATACCAGCTTCGATTTCTATTGCAGATGATCAATGAAGGTTCCTGGGGTTGTAAAGGTTCCATAAAACGACGAGTTACCTCCTTCTCTTAGTTAAACGTATTTTAATGCATCTGCAGTTGATAGCTTATGGAAACATTTAGGCAAAAGGAGAAATTGCTCATTTCTATAAGAAATTGCCATATTGTTTCAAAAAAAAATTAAATAAGGTTTCGAACTTCAATAATTAGACATTTTAATATTAATAGGTTTTCTATAATTTCACCCACTTTGGCTTTACCCAAGACTGACCTGAATCTACTAACTTAAACTGATATTGGGGTATATGTATTGGTCATGTACATTTGTATATATGCCAGACTGCAATATTAATAGTTTATATTAATCCCGTCATCCGATACCTTTGGAGAATATACAAGGGTAAATCATCTACCTACCCAATGCCTGATCTCAATCTACTATCTTAACTGATATTGGGGGATATTTATTGATCATGTACACGTGTATACATATGTCAGACTGCAATATTAGTAGTTTAATTTAATCGCGTCATCCGATACCTATGGAGAATATAAAAGGGTAAATCATCTGCCTACCCCATGCCTGATATCAATCTACTATCTTAACTGATATTGGGGGATATTTATTGATCATGTACATTTGTATATATGTCAGGCTGTAATATAAATAGTTTAATTTAATTGCGTCATCCGACACCTATGGAGATTGTAAAAGAGTAAATCCTCGTCTGATCTCAATCTACTCTCTCTTACCTGATATTGCGGGATATGTTTTGATCAGGTACACTTGTATATATATCACAATGGAATATTAATAGTTTAGATTAATTGAATCAACCGATACCGATGGATAATATAAAAGGGTTATTTATCTTCCTATCCCAAGTCTGATCTCAAACTACTCTCTCTTACCTGATACTGAGGGATAATAATGATCATGTGCACATGTATATTTGTCATTCTGCAACATTAATAGTCTAGATTAATTGCGTCAACCGATACCTATGGAGAATGTAAAATAATTAACCATCTTCCTACAACAAGCCTGGTCTCAATCTACTGACTTGACTGATATTGAGGGATATTTATTGATCATGGATATTTGTATATATATATCACCATGCAATATAAATAGTTTAATTTAAATGCGTCATCGATACCTATGGATAATGTAAAAAGGGTTATTCATCTTCCTATCCCAAGTCTTGTTCTCTCTTACCTGATATTGAATATATTAATGATCATGTACAATTGTATATTTGTCATCCTGCAACCGTATTAGTCTAGATTAATTGCGTCATCCGATACCTATGGAGAATGTAAAAGGGTTATTCATCTTCCTACATCAAGCCTGATCTCAATCTACTGAATTGACTGATAGTTGGGGGATAGTTATTGATCATGTACACGTGTATAAATGTCACATTGCAAATTATTTCATTTAATTGCGTCATCCGATACCTATGGAGAATATAAAAGAGTAAATCATCTTCCTACCCCAAGTCTGATCTCAATATACTGAATTGACTGAAAGTTGGGGGATACCAATTGAACAGTGGCAATTGCATAATTAATACTGTCATATAATTAGTTTATTTATAGTATGTTATCCGATACCTACCATGATTGTAAAACGTTAATCACATTCAATTTTTATTTAACACAAGTCTGGTCCCAATATGTATTAATCGGGACTGATATTGGGGAAATTTATGACCATGGACGCTCGAATATCTTACACCTAGATTCATTCAAATGTGTAATCCGATGCCTATCAATAATTTTGAGGGTAAATCACGTTCACCTACTCATGTGTTTCTTAGCCTTCTCACACCCGTAATCCACACAACATAATTTCCAAGGAAACTGCTGCTTTTCCACATTGGTGAAATACGAAAGACGCTTGTCACAGTGACTTTTGTCAAAGGTCGGAAACAATGTTGGCCGAGATGGGATTCGAAGTCACAACCCCTGGATTGACAGCCCGCGCCGTTACCGACTGAGCTACCGAGGCTCGGCAAAATGCTAAGTAATTACCCTTGACTTTGATGACGAATTCAACAATTGTTCATAGCAGTCGGCCAGTGGATTTAATGGCTTTACCACACTATTCCTCCATATAACAGCATCGTCAAACAAATGACTGCTTTACGAAATAGACTGTCAGCCCATTGGTGGACTACCGGGGCTCGGCGTTCACAAATAACACTTGTTGCAAATTCAGAAGCGCAAAAATGGAGCATATACATCATACAATTGTTATGTAGTCTTATAAATAATATGTATATATACCTCTCTACTTAAAATAAGAATACTATGTATAACGTTACAGCATGGCAAGAGTGTAAATTGGCGTTGCAAAGGTAATGCGTCAACGATTAAATATTAATAAAGATAGCAATTTATCTTATTCAAGTTATTGTAATGATCGCATATCCTATAAAAGGTATGTAAATTAAAGGTATGTAAATTAAAGGTTCTTAAATTGATATTCACGATATTTACGATGATACATGTATACGTATTGTAATATAGGAGTAATTCTGTCATTCCACGTCATTTGTGTTCAACCGTCTTAATCTAATGTAAACCATTTACCCCCTGTACGCGACTTCTAACAACATTTGAATATTATGCCATGCCCGAATCAAGATCAACATTTACGTTCATGCGTTTATCCTATTTAAACGTATTTATTGGTAAAAGACCAGTGTGCGCATCCCTGCATTAATATCGAATTGGATGCTGCTTTACAAAAGTGTCTTGAAACCTTCTATGACTAATTGGCGAAAGGTGCAGAGCTAGATCAGACTCCGTTAATACGTGGTCTGATCTAAATTATGCTTGTCTAAAATGTTTGTTGCTTTGTTTTTGCAGAACGCAATTCATAGATTTTAAAAATGGGAATGGTTTATAGACCTTAACCTTTTATATTGGCTGTTAACCATTACGTCTAAAGATAGAAACGTGATCAAACGTATTCAAGATTATTTCTACAAGATTAATACTCAATCATTAGACTATATCATTTACATGTGTCAGTTGTTTCCTTAATCACACTTTCATGTTGAGAGGGTACGTCCTTATACGAGTGGTGCTCTGTGAAAACTAGACTTAACGTAAGTATTGAACTTGCGGGATAAACAGCTGCCTGTGTATCTATGGAGTAAGATCAAAATAAACACTTCTTAATAGACATTTGTTGAAAATGTATATGACCATTTAGCTATCAAACCACATCGATTGCAAATGTATAACGGCTGACCAGGCTGCTGCAATATAAGAACTGCATCATTGGACTATATAATTTTACATGTGTCAGTTCTTTCATTCATCACACTTTCACATTGAGGCTACGAGTGGTGCTCTGTGAAAACCAGACTTAACGTAATTATTTAACTTGCGGGATAAAAAGCTGCCTGTGTATCTATGGAGTGAGATCAAAATAAACACTTCTTAATAGACATTTGTTGAAAATGTATATGACCATTTAGCTATCAAACCACATCGATTGCAAATGTATAACGGCTGACCAGGCTGCTGCAATATAAGAACTGCATCATTGGACTATATAATTTTACATGTGTCAGTTCTTTCATTCATCACACTTTCACATTGAGGCTACGAGTGGTGCTCTGTGATAACCAGACTTAACGTAATCATCGAACTTGTGAGATTAAGACCTGTCTGTGTATCTATGGAGTGAGATCAAAATAAACATTGCTTTACAGAAGTATGTTTGAAAACTGTTATGACTTACTGTCGAACCGTGCGAGGTCAGATGATCTGGGTAAATACTGAGAGGCAATGTCTATTGGTTTTGTTTTCGCGGAGCTCATTGTCATCGGAACAGACTACGGAACGGATGTACTGGTTAATCTGGTTCTACAATGTCAGCAAATGTCTTCCTTTTTGTTCGCAGAGCTCATCACCACCATATCAGACTGAACGGATATACTGGCCGATCTGGGTCTTTACTGACAATAAATGCCTATTGGCTGGTTTTCGCAGAGTGCCACACTGTACGATTAGACTACACATATGCACTGGCTGATCTGGTTGCAAATGTTTATTAGTTGGTTGTCGCAGAGAGCCACATAGTCGGGTCAGACTGTACCGGTGTGCTGGCTGATCTGGGTCTATGCTGGCAGTACATGCCTATTCGCTGGCTTTCACAGAGCGCAAAACGGTCAGATTACACTGAACGGATGTCCTGGCTGATATTGTTCTAAACTGTCAGTAAATGTTCATAAGTTGGTTTTCGCAGATCGCCGCACGATCAAATCAGACTTAAAAGAGGCTGATCTAGTTATATACTGTCACTAAATGACAATTGGTTTATTTTCGCGAAGCGCCGCATGGTCGGATCAGACTGAACGGATGAGCTTGCTAATCTGGGTCTATAATGGCAGTAAATGACAATTGCTATGTTTTCGCAGAGAGCCGCATGGTCGAATAAGACTGAATGGATGAGCTTGCTGATCATTGTCTATATTGGCAGTAAATGCCTATTGGTTGAATTTCACAGATAGCCGCACGATCATATCAGACTGAACGGATGTCCTGGCTGATCTGGGTCAAAACTGTTTGTAAATGCCTATTTGTTGGTTTTCACAGAACGCCGCACGGTCCAATTAGACTGAACGGATATCCTGGCTGATATGAGTCTAAACTGTTTGTAAATGCCTATTTGTTGGTTTCGATTACATAATACGACGATATTATCATTTCAGTGGTCGTTGGTTCGAACCCTGGCTCGTCTATCCGATTCTCGACTTTGTGACAAGTGTCATTCGTCTACCGCCTTTGGTCTAAAAGATATATGTTGTAGCCAGGTTCTTGTGAACAATGATGTGCTGAGTATCGGTGTTAGAAAGACACAAATGTCAATGGAACGCCGTGATATTACTGAAATACCGCTGAAAGTTGTGTTCAACTAACAAAATCGTTTAGGCTTTTTTTCTAATTTAAACATGTAGATTAAATGTATATCTAAATGTCTTATTATCAGCTCACATCTTTAGACACCTAATTGTTTACTTCTCTTCGATTGAATATGGGTCTTATATGAAATGTCACAATATTAAAACGTATAATAAACACATTATGCTAATTGCCGCTAAAAAAATGTTTTCGCTCTGCTATTGGTTCAGTATGTCCATATGTAACAAGTTATGCTGTCTATATGTTTACCACAGACACTATTGGTTCAGTATGTCCATATGTAACAAGTTAGGCTGTCTATATATTTACCACAGACGACTGTAAAATAATTCAATCACGTGCACGGGTAAGAAAGAGGATATCTCAGAACCGTTCCCATCGTGCACATAACTGAATTATCATCGACAAAATATAACAATACTGCATGTACACAGTTAAGTAAGGGGATATCACATAACCGTTTCCTTTCCGCAAATATCTTTATCATCACAGTCATAAACAACAAAATGCATGTTAACAGTTCAACAAGAAAAGGGTCAACACATAACCGGTTTTTTCCATCACATGACCGTTTCATTCCATCACATAACTAAATAATTACACTGAAATAAACTTATATAAAGAATAAGGTGTATTTATTTCTAAATAAACAAAGTTTAGTTTGATAATTATAAAAAAAATATTGAATCAGTCATTACAAGGATGCCAGTTATATATAATATAATCATTATGAAGAGTTTGCAATTCTTACTTATATTTGCACTGTACTGCTATTCACAGTTAATATAAAACCGAGACCCACTCAATCACACTTTAAGAACAAACAACATAAATACTGATTAAACTGTAGTATTAATTGTATGTACGATCATAATTTAATTACAGTTGGAGGTTAACAACTATTTTCATTACTAAATATTGTATCTCTATAAACGCAGCGACAGTAAAGCAGATCATCGGGTCTGAATGACGACATTTAAAACATCATACCAGATGTTTAATTCTGATTGATTTTAAACACTAAGATTGATTTCGATGGCTGTCCTATAATAAGTGTCTTATCACTAGGTCTGTACGCCAGACAATGAGGCTGGTTAATTTCATCCTTAGATGTTAAGATAATCTGCTGTTTGGTACCGTCACTATTCACCACGTGTAGATTGTTAGACTTTTTTCCGCACACTATGAGGTTGTCATACGAGTCAAATAACAAACCAAGACTATAACTAAGCTGACTGTCAGAATATGTGTACAGTGTAGTTCCACTGCTGTCAAAACACTGCACGTCATTTGTATACGTACTAACAACGATTCTGTCACCGGCACTGTTGACAGCTAGGTAGTAAGGATATCCCTGACTAACGTTAAACGTGTTCACAGTGTCACCAGTCATTGTCAGTATCTTTACCGTTCCCCCTTGTCCTGTATAATAACTATGACAAGTGACGTATATTCTATTATTTTTACAGTCAACACCGAAACAATTCATTTCGACTGGAATTGATTTTCCCTTCACAATGGCTCCGGAAATATTCAAAAATTGAAGACATTTATCATCTCTTTGACTCACGATAACCTGGTTCTTGGATACAACCGCCATATCCCACACACAGTTGATGTTTGTCTCGTATTCGAATGTAAAGTCTTGTGAAAATACTTTGACCGAACAGCTGTTATTACATTCACAAACGACTATTCGCCCATCTGGCATGAACACACATCCTGTGACACCACTAGTTGGCCCAATATTAATGTCTCTTCTTGTCACCGACGATATTTGTGAGAAACAAATGCGAGAATCATCCGATGAAATTGGATCATCTGTTTTGAATGTACCAATTGAGGTTATATCGGACATGAAGGTCACGAGTTGGTCGGACTTGTGAAATTCTAAATTGCTTGGTTGTATTTCCTTCATTATATCGTCTTTTGCGTCTATCCCTTCGTCTAATTTGTGTTTCTCTTTCGTCATAAGAATAAACATGGCATCTGCATTTGAATTCCCGAGACATTCAAACGAATTAATAATTTCTTGTATCTCTTCGTTCAGTTCGTCTGAAAGCTTAATATCATTTTCGGCTTCAGCCATTAGTTTCTTTTCTATATCGGTAATAGTATCTTCCATATCCTTCGCTAATCCCTCAATCCATGTAATGACTACCAATTTCAATTCAATAACTTCTTGTATAGATTTTCTGCAACTTATTTGTATCTGTATTTTATCATTTTCCCTTGACTCCTGTATTGCTTTCATATCTGACGATAAGGATCTAGTTTTCTCTAAAAATAATGCAATGTCATTCCGTGTCTGTGCTTCTTGCGCAATTTCCTTCACCGCCTTCACTTTACACCGTCTGTGTTTGGTTCTATTGCACCGGTCGCATATGGCTTCATCATGACTGAAACAGAATAGTGTTAGAGTTTCTGCAGTATGGACTGGACATGTCATGACTGAAGCGATGAGTGCATTCTGTTGTATCGACCTCCTTTTCGACAAGTCGAATGGTTTAAGATAATGCTCCCGTGTAGCTTTAAACCGTCGATGGACTTCTTCACACGTGTCGCATAGATATTCTGAACATACCTGACAGAATGTCCCTGCATGTGTATTTACTCCTCCGAACTTGCAAGGATCACATATCCTTGTTCGATCTTCGTCGGACAGATTTGTGTGTCCAGCAATATTTGCTTCAGCCATTATTTGTTGAGTCTGTAATGAGATTAAACAACTCTTTGTTTAAATGCGACGAAGCATTATTATCAAGTTAAAACATAAATTAAGTACACACATCTAGTATACCTACTATATATTTTCGATGGGAAAACAATTCTAGAATGTATTAAGACGTATAATAGTTTTCAATATACAATACTTCATTAATTATTATGTTGGTGCTATTGACGATGATATGATGATGTCGTAGGTGTTATTGAGTACTCGGTCAAGCGTTTCCCCGTAGTTTAATTGATTGATTGGGGTTTAAGGCCGTTTTTAACAATTTCCCAGTTATATCACGGCGGCCAGTTCACCTACTCATGCATTTCCTGGTTTTCTAACACCAATACTCCACACAACAATCTTCCCAAGCAACTGGCTGCTTTTCCACATAGACTTAGCCCATTGGTGGAAGACGAATGACGCATGTCGCATTGACTTTTGTCAATCGTCGGAAAAAAGTTGGCCGAGCCGGGATTCGAACTCACAACCCCTGGATTGACAGCCCGCGTCGCTACAGACTGAGCTACCGGGGTTTTACAGTTATACATGCTTCAATTTAGGACTCGGTCATTTGTATATATACATTAAGAAGACTATGTGAATTCATGTATCCATTTGACGCGATCTACTGCGGTTTATATGTTGATATGCGTAGACTTATGTACGAAAATATGTTTTTGCTGTACATAGTTTATATGAGCTATATTAAACATTTTCTTTCATTCTGATAAAAGATAAAAGATAAACATTCAAACATACATCTTAAACATTTTTTACCGTTAGACAATCGGTTATAATGCCTCAACAAAAATTTAAGTTAAGGATTCGTGTCCTTGCTAAAAATGTTTTACTTCCGCATGTTAATCGGTCAAGTAACACTATATACACCTGCGATATAATAATGTTAGTAAAAACCCTGCCTTTTTCTTTTAATTGATTTTGTGTCTTTAGCTAGTGACAATGTGTAGACTTGAGTTTATAAGATATATATCTGTATATGAGATGCAGCGAATCTATTTGAATAAGCCAGTTCGTGAAACTGGTGCCTTCAGCGTACATGGATGGTAGGTATAGGGGGAATAAATCAGGCCCATTTTCCTGACGAGTTCCTAAATAAGGGTACGATTTCGATAGAAACCACACATCTCCCGGCTTTTTTATATTAATATGGTGTGACGTTTTCCTTATGCTTTGACATTTATTAATCATTCATTCATTCATTCATTCATTCATTCATTTATACATTCATTCATACGTTCGTTCGTCTGTCCGTCCGTTCATGTACTCACTGTGTAATTTTTTTTTTTTCTTAACAGTCACATATAGGCCCATAATAACATATTTACTCTTGTACACGCATTTATCAAGCATCTGCAGTAGACAGTTTGAAGATCATTGTGGCAAGAGAAGAAATTTCTTATATTGGACAGATTCCCCCTTTACAACTACGATAAACAAAACATATCAATGCAAACTTGTAGAAAATTCTTCTTGACTCTGAGAAAGCAGCATATGGAAGACATTGGTGCAGTTGTAGAACGTCGGCGCCTTGTATTCACAGTTCAGGATTCGAATCCCTTGATGTGCGGGTTCTTTCAGTGGGATTTGTTCACATAAACGGTTCAAGTACTGGTTAAGTCACCAT
This sequence comes from Serripes groenlandicus, assembly GCA_031761405.1. Taxonomy (NCBI): domain Eukaryota; kingdom Metazoa; phylum Mollusca; class Bivalvia; order Cardiida; family Cardiidae; genus Serripes; species Serripes groenlandicus. The sequence continues at coordinate 61,579,627 of JASEVX010000005.1, read as the reverse complement.
AAAAAAGCAATCGACCGTGATTAATATAAGCTAAATGTTTGTCTCAAAATCGATATTAAATACATTCAGTCAACAATAAACTAAGCCGCACGTTTGACTTGTTTATTACATAAGTTCTTTACGAGTTCCCCTTTTGTCACAATGTTGTCAATTATCAAAAGTATCAAAAATTATCAAAATTATCAAAAATTATTATGTATACCAAAATATCGTGAAATTGTTCTCCCTATATATGTTTATTCCTTTGAAATAGTCGCGCCAAAAGGACAACAACCTGGACCAAACACGAACACAATGAGTTGAAGCGAGGCGACCCTCAAAACTGTATCCACCCTTGTTGATATGTATGCATAGGGTCATATCTATGTTAGAGGAGCACGTCCATGTGCTTCTTGTCGCTAAATAGTGAGACACGATTATGTTTAGTGATACCCGTCTCTGGCATACACTAGAACAACATTCTGTTCCCAAAATTTAAGTTTCTTTAGACAATCAATATAATTATACTTACTCCACTTACATTTACGATATTAAAGAAGAACTAACCTTAAAGCTATAAGTATATTTCAATTTGGATACAAATGGCGGCTTTTTCATTAGGGGAAATAACTCTTCTAAATGTGTTTTTTCGTTATGCTGTTACGTCAAAATATGTTGCGATAGTGCAAATGGCAATACATGCAATAATGAATACAATATCAGAACAATTTAGAATAAGAGAAAAAGAAACAATAGTGAAAAAGAAAGAAATAGGTACATACTGGAAGAAAGAAGCAGGCCTTATTAATCATATATATTCTTCTTGTACATATATATATATATATATATATATATATATATATACGGATTCTTGAGATTTCGCCTAACTACCAATTCGTCTAACTGATACTATAGATACTATAGAGTAAGTGGGGTAGAGATTTCGACTTATATATTATAATACTATATAATCTATATCGATATGAAGGTGTTATAGTAAGGTATTAATTGACCGATTATAGTGAAAGACAACACACAATTTCAATTAGTTTGAAAGTTGTATGAGTTAATTTGTCATTTAATTTGTATTTGTTATCATTTAATTTAATATTTACAGTAACTGTTCATTACATCCCTTAGAGAGTTTGTCCTCTACCCTCAGTGTGTTAAATCCTTTTCCCACAATGATAACTGTATTCACATTTTTGTTATTTCCAATCTACTTGTCTCTTATTATTATTTACATATATTATATATTCAATGATAAAATATAGAGATTTACCAACTTGAGAAAACCTATAACATGCTTTTTGTCTACTGAGCAATATCGCCTAGTGTGCGATATAGCTCACTAGATGGAGTTTTGGAACTACTTTTTTTAAGCTCCGTTTTCACTACTTAACATTTTATCCATGATGAACAGTTAAATAATCCACAATTGCACTTTTAAATCCGCAAATAAGAGCTTGAATCGACATGACACATTTATTTCAATCAATGTACACATTTGTCTGTGCGCTGCAAAACTGGCAGATTACGTCATTCAGATCTCTCCGCTTCTGAGCTAAATATGAATGAGCTGCACAGGGGTATTGTCATTTAAAAACAAAAATTATCGCCGAGTACATAATATATAGTTTAATAAACATTGTTTTCATGATTTGGGAATTAAATCCCTCGTGAAAGAGATTCTTGCATATAAAAACTCGTGCGCTATGGCGCACTCGTATTTATATCGCAACAATCTCTTCCACTTGGGATTTAAATCCCGTATCATGAAAACAATGTTAATTAAACTCTATATATTTAACAGAACATAACAACAGGTTATAGAACAGAACAGAACAGAAACTTTAGTTTGACGTATTCAAAGTACATAGTCATTGACAAACATAAATACATATACAACACATACAGGCCCGCGGGTTTGAAATTATATTTCATCATTCCTCGTCGTGAATTCTGTCTGAACTACCAACTCTCCCCAGACCAGAGATCCGACTACCAGACTCGTAATAGCTGGCTGGTTGTGCGTTCATCATGTTCGTATCTGAAACAAAAGTCAACAATTAAAACAATAGTTCATAGTCATGACTAATCCTTATACGAAAGACGTGTTTTGTAACCTTTTCCATAATTTGTAATAATGATATCTAGGTCAAGGTCGAATATGGATCATATTTGGTCAGAAACTAGGTTACTAGGCCAAATTGAAGGAAAATCTTGTTAATACTGTAGAAGCCACATTTTTTGCTAAGGCAGCTTGAAATTTGGTCAAAATGTTTATCTATATGATATCTAGGCCAAGTTTGAATATGGGGCAAGCCGGTTAAAAAAATAGGTCACTAAGCCAAATTGAAGGAAAACCTTGTTAACACTCTAGAGGCCTTATTTTCAACTTGAGCATGTTGAAACTTTTTCAGAATGTTTCTCTTGATGATATGTAGGTCAAGTTCGATGGGTTATGATGAGTCAAAAAGTAGGTCACTAGGTCAAATTGAAGGAAAAACTTGTTAACACTCTAGAGGCCGCAATTTTTGAAGTTTATCTATATGATATCTAGGCCAAGTTTGAATATGGGTCAAGCCGGGTCAAAAACTAGGTCACTAAGCCTAATTGAAGGGAAATCTTGTTAACACTCTAGAGGCCTTATTTTCAACTTGAACATGTTGAAACTTTATTATTATGTTTGTATTAATGATATCCTGGTTAATTTCGAATATGGGTCACATTTAGTCAGGAACTAGGTCACTAGACCAAATTGAAGGAAAATCTTGTTAACTCTGTAGAAGCATATTTTTTGGCTACAGCAGCTTGAAATTTGGTCAGAATTCTATCTAAATGATATCTAGGTCAAGTTTGAATATGGGTCATGCCGGGTTAAAAACTAGGTCACTAGGCCAAATTGAAGGAAAATCTTGTTAACACTCTGGATACTGCATTTTTAGCTTGAACACGTTGAAACTTTATCAGAATGTTTTTCTTGATGATATCTAGGTCAAGTTATAACATGGGTCATGTGGGGTCAAAAAGAAAAATATTGTTAACATTCTAGAGCCAACATCCCCCGCATTTGAGTACTTTCAGTACTTTGATTTTCCTTTTTATTTATGTTGTATTTCTAAACTTAAAACGTTCCTTTACATATCGTTGTTCATTCAGACCATTGTATTCTTGCTATATGTTGACTATACATGTGAATTTTGATAATAAATATCTTAAAACCTGTTAAAATTACTTTGCACTTTTTTTTTTATATACTCTCGTTTGTGTTAGCATACTTCTGTTAAACTGGAAGGAAAATAGATTTCCCTCTCTCCTTCCAAAGCTTGTGTCACACTTAACTTATAACAAGAGGCATTAATATCGGCATTAATTAAGTTAATATCTGTTAATATTTCAGCACCTATGCCTTTTGTTTATCTAATTGATTTAGTTAGAGCAGATTTAAAAACGGTTTTGGGTAAAAATTAAGAAATTTCAGCTTGTATGCCACATTATAGTTGCTGTCAATGTTAAGCAAGCGGTAAACCAAATGGTTTGAGGACCAAACTTATCTTTCACGACTAAACTTCACATGATGAATATCACATAAATCGTAGCATATAACACGTCAAATCCCTACGTCAAAATTGACCCTTTCTGCTCTTGATAACCTTTTACCATAGACTATGGCAGCCGGTAGAGCAATATAGGCACATCGTGGCCTTCTTGTTTAAAATTAAAGGGACCTTTGGCTTTCGTGTTCAAAACATTTACATCCTGTCTGTTTACACAGGTTATTTAAATATACTGAACTGCATCTGCTTCACTTAAGTCATGCTTCAAATTCAAGCGCGGCGTCTTTTTTGCTTAGCATCAAAATTTGTCTTGTTATCTTATTGTGATGAAACGTAACACACATGTTTACCAACATCACCTATTATATGAGTTCGCATTTCACCGACCTAGGTCAAATGTCAAGGTCACATACTCTTTTATAAATTGTAGGAATGACGTCTTCAATCTTGTTACTTTATTTCTTATCCGATTGTTGTGAAACTTAAACCATATGTTTACAATTGTCTCTTCTTATACAAGCTAACATTCCACCGACCTAGGTCAAAGTCCAAGCTCATATTGACTACTATAATACATTTGTATATAACGACTTCAACGCTCCAGTACGCTCTTTTGTGGACGGAATTCCTTCACATTCCATACGCAGGTTCACAGGTCAAGATCAACATGACTTTAATATGTCTGTATGAAACAACTTCATGGCTCTAACGCATTTGGAGACATAATTTCAACTATTTTCAATAATAAAGAGTTTGAATAAGTTTGCCTATATGTCTTCAATTTTCTGATCAATTGATGTATGTTGGAAAGGATTAAACATTGTCTAAGCGGTGATGCTTACGGTGCAAGAAATATGTCAAGCTGTAATTAGTTTCATCTAAACTTGGTTGATTATTGGAGCGATGCACTCCGAAAACCAACCATAGGGCCATTGTGACCAGAGTAGAACCAGATACGCTAGTGTATTCACGAAGTCTGATCTGACAATGCACTGTTTTTTAAATTCGTCTTAGAAACTTCTGTAAAGCAGAACCATTTTGATATATTGCATGGATGCACAGGCATCAACACGTGTGATAATTAAGTAAAGGATAGTTTTTGCAGAACAATTTCATTTATTAAAACAGAACACAACATTTTTGAGAATATGTTGTTCAAATAATCAATATTGATTTCCAAAGGTTTAAGAGTTTAACATCAATGCGAACGAAACGGCGAAACAGTACCATCTAAAACTATTGTATGACCCACGCTGCTAGCTTATTACTAAATGTTATGGACTAGTTTCGGTCCATTTTTCCGTTCTCTCTTTCTTTTATACGAAAAAAAACCATAAATGGTTTTTTTCGCTTATAGTTAACAGGTGTGAGATATATATTTTTTTTTTCAATAACCCATGAAGCTTTCTGAAATGAAACTGGAAAAATCCATGGGGGGCCGCCTTTTTGGATATGTATAAAAAGCAGACGTAAAACACAGATTGAAAATTATTGTCGGCTTTTTGTTTTTGTTTTTTTCAACAATACGATATCTCGAACCTTTCGATATCGCGAACTTTTCGATATCTCGAACTTTCCAATATCTCGAACTTTCCGATATCTCAAAATTTCGATATCTCGAATTTTTCGATATCTCCAACAATATTTCCAACTATTCGATATCTCGAACTTTTCGATATGTCGAACCTATCAATATCTCGAACCTTTGGATATCTCGAACTTTTCGATATCTCCATTTTTTCGATATCTCGACTTTTCGATATCTCGAACTTTTCGATATCTCGAACATATCGATATCGAAAAGTTCGAGATATATAAAGTTAGAGATATCGAAAAATAATCGAGATTTCGAAAGGTTCGAGATATCGAAAAGTTCGAGATATCGAAAAAGTTCGAGATATCGAAAAAGTTCGAGATATCGAAAAAGTTCGAGATATCGAAAGGTTCGAGATATCGATATCTTCGAGTTGTCAATATGTCCAAGTTAAAAACATTCGTTTTATCAATGTATTCGAGATATCGATGTGTTTGAGTAACATATCGATATCGAAAAGTTCGAGATATATAAAGTTTTACCCTTGATACATGTTTAAAAAAAATTGTATATATATATATATATATATATAGACAATTTTAAATCAGTCCAGTACTTTAGGACAAGAAGATTTTTAAAGACATTTTTCACTCTTTATGATGCCACAGCAGCCAAATTTCTATTTGGAATTAAATTCCTTAATTTATTTTGAAAAAAGATCACACAATGAACATTCCTTTGAAATTTCATGAAAATTGGCCCAGTGGTTTCAGAGGTTTTGTTTATAAACAAGAGGGCCATGATGGTCCCAGATCGCTCACCTGAGTTATGTAATGTGATTTGTCATGCCAACCACAATAACTCATTTTGCGGTCTGGTAAGCTAACAAGCAAATTTATGAAATTTATATCCCCCGCTTGCAGGAAATATTGTAGGAATAAATTCCACCGAAAGTGACGATCGGACTTGGCCTAGCTGTTAAGGCATTTAACCTTGTTACCAAGTTTGAAAAAAACCGGTTCAAATTTGTAGCAGTAATTGCACGTAAACAGCAACAAATGACATTTTTTGTTAATTAAGGGGCCATAACTCCAATCAAATAAAGTTCGCCGAAAGTGACGATCGAACTTGGCCTAGCCCTTAAGGCATTTTAAGTTGTTACCAAGTTTGAAAAAAAAAAAAAAAGGTTCCCATTTGTGGCAGTTATTGCACGGAAACAGCAATTAACTCCACAGAATAAAGTCCGCCGAAAGTGACGATCGAACTTGCCCTAGGTTGTTACAAAGTCTGAAAAAAAAAGGATCACATTTGTGGCAGTTATTGCACGGAAACAGCAACAAACAACATATTTTGTTAATTAAAGGGCCATAACTCCACCAAATAAAGTCCGTCGAAAGTGAGGATCCAACTTGCCCTAGGTTGCTACCAAGTTTGAAAAAAAAAGGTTCACATTTGTGGCAGCTATTGCACGGAAACAGCAACAAACGATATTTTTTGTTAAATAAGGGGCCATAACTACACCGAATATAGTCCGCCGAAAGTGACGATCGAACTTGGCCTAGCCCGTAAGGCATTTAACCTTGTTACCAAGTTTGGAAAAAAAAGGTTCACATTTGTGGCAGTTATTGCATTGAAACAGCAACAAACGACATTTTTTGTTAAATAAGGGGCCATAACTCCACCAAATAAAGTCTGCCGAAAGTGACGATCGAACTTAGCCTAGCCCTTAAGGCATTTAACCTTTTTACCAAGTTTGAAAAAAAACCGGTTAACATTTGTGGCAGTTATTGCACAAAAACGAAGTGTGACAGACAGACGGACAGACAGACAGACGGACAAACCCAAATTAATAACCCCCCTTTTTTCTTCGAAAAAGCGGGGGATAATACAAAAAGGACCAGTATATAGCACCCCTGCCACAGATGAAAAATCCATGTATGTCTTCTGTCAAGTTAATATAACTCATTTTGCGGTCAGGTAAGCAACTAGAAATATCACTGAAGGTGATGAATACCCCCAGCTGGTGCCTGACAATATACATATGTATGAGAAATTCAAGGGGCCATAACTCATTTAAAAATAATTCCAGTGCAACACGCCGACAATATGCACAACCAGGCTTGGTATCAATCATTCTTGTGAAGTTATATTGAATTCTGATAGTGTTCACAAGAAATGTTTACAGACCAACGGACCGACCGACCGACAGGCGTGACTCCTTTATAGCCCCCATATACTATGTATCTGGGGGTATAAAAATGATCAGTATAGCACCCCTGCCACAGATGAAAAATCCACACCCTATGTTGTCTCTCTTCTGTCAAGTTAATATGATGGTCACAAACAGAAATGTTTATGTAAGTATCTAAAAAGAAGATTTTCTAAGTATTTCCCTATATATCTATCTCTATGTAAAACAGGTGCAGTGCAACACGCCGACAATATGCACAACCAGGCTTGGTATCAATCATTCTTGTGAAGTTATATTGAATTCTGATAGTGTTCACAAGAAATGTTTACAGACCAACGGACCGACCGACCGACAAGCGTGACTCCTTTATAGCCCCCCATATACTATGTATCTGGGGGTATAACAATGATCAGTATAGCACCCCTGCCACAGATGAAAAATCCACACCCTATGTTGTCTCTCTTCTGTCAAGTTAATATGATGGTCACAAAAAGAAATGTTTATGTAAGTATCTAAAAAGAAGATTTTCTAAGTATTTCCCTATATATCTATCTCTATGTAAAACAGGTGAACCCCCCAATACCCCCCCCCCACCCCCCTGGAGCCAATTTTGAACCAAGGGGCATACATTGAACAATTGTGGTATAGGACCAAAGTATAGACAATGCAATGCACCAAATATCTAAGCTCTAGGCCTGTCTGTTTCAGACAAGAAGATTTTTAAAGTTTTCCCCTATATATATCTCTATGTATTTCTATGCAAAACAGGTGACCCCGGGTCGGGTCAACTTTAAAGCTAGAGTCATCAATAGAAAATTGATCAAAGCGACACTTGAAATCATGTTGTTTATATGCGGTATAAATAATCATATCTTCATACAGGATTATGTAGAGTAAACGCCCAAAGTATTTTAATACTGATAATTGTGTGTACTTTCATTTGTTTATCGTTAGAAATCAACTAGAAGAATTTTCATTGATGCTTGGTCTCCTTTACATAAGCGTCTAACATCACATACTTTATTTGCACCTATTATTCACGGGGTACCATCCCGGTATCAAGCCTCGATTAGTTTAAATACCGCAAATTCATACATAATGAGTTAGTTCGCTCCTAGTCGTTTCAGAGTCAACCCTGGTTGTTCAAGAGTCAACTCACTTTAACAGCGGGTTATTATTTCCATTAAATCGAGGTTGCTTGTTTTGTAAATTACTATCGTAGTAGAGTGTTGTGGTTAGGCGAACAGTGAACTTCTTCATCCAAGTAACCTCAGCTTGAAAAGTAGCAAATGCAGACACTCCACTGGAATACAAGAATATAATGCTGGTACTGTTGAGCTATAGCTGGGTTAAATTGCTATAGGCTGAGTGGTAGTTTTATAGGCTTGTATTATTAGCATGGGGACCTTTGCCCATGATCATTTTTGCACATTGTTTATAATCAAGCCGATTCATATTTATTCCAGTTGTTTAACCAATAGTTTTGCTTTAAATTTATTAGCAGTGGACAGGGCAGTCCAGACGTTAATTACTAGTCATGGTTTAAATGTATTATTGCTCATGGACCGATACATGTTACACTCTTTATTTCGTGACGTAAACATACATGTTTCTTGTTACATAATAAGTGTATATACATTTGTTATCAACGTGACATAATAAAGCAGTATGTTACAGCCTATAATAACAAGAGGCCCATGAGGGCCTATGCTCTACTGGATTGGTTATTTGGTTCTTTTCAATCCAGAGCATGTATGTATGGTGAAGATCGGATAGTAAATGGAGGCCCTATTGTGTTCACAAGCTGTATTATAGCAATTTTGACAATTTCAAGGGCCGTAAACCAGCCATGCATAGGTGGATCAGGCTGGTTTTCGAAAGGAACCGAGCTGCATCAATATTGTACTACCATCTGAGTTTGGTGAAGATCGGATAGTAAATGGAGGGTCTATTGTGTTCACAAGCAATTATAGCAATTTTGACAATTTCAAGGGCCATAATCTAGTCATGTATTGGCGGATCTGGCTGGTTTTCGAAAGGAACCAAGCTCTCGTCAATATTTAACTACTATCTTAGTTTGGTGAAGGTCAGATAGTAAATGGAGGCTCTATTGTGTTCACAAGCTGTATTATAGCAATTTTGACAATTTTAAGGGCCATAATCCAGTCATGCAAGAGCACATCTGGCTGGTTTTCAAAAGAAACAGAGCTCTCATCAATATTTAACTACTATCTAAGTTTGGTGAAGATCAGATAGTAAATGGAGCCTCTAGACTATTGTGTTCACAAGCTCTATTATAGCAATGTTGACAATTTCAAGGGCCATAATCCAGAATTGCATTGGCGGATCTGGCTGGTTTGGGAAATGAACCGAGCTCTCATATATATCTTACTACTGTATAAGTTTGTTCGAGATACAATCAAAACTAAAGACTTTATCGCGTTCACAAGCAATTGTTTATGGACGGACGCATGCATGCACGATGCCATCGCATAAGCTCTTCTGGCCTTGTATCATCAATGTCTGACAGATCATGATTTTTTGCATTTTTGCTTGAATATATTGTCGATTTTATTTCAGTTTCAATTCAAATATTGAGGTCGGTGAAAAATAAAACAAGAGGGCCATGATGGCCCTGGATCGCTCACCTGATTTTTTGTTGTTGTCACTTTAGCCATATAAGCCCCGCCCCCTGGCGGCCATAGTTTCCGACCAATCAACTTGTCTTGAAGGAATCTAATGACCAATCAACTTGGCTTGAAGGAATCTAATAGAGGGTCACCCTAGGAACATTTCTACAAAATTATTTGAAAATCGGCCTGACACTTTCGGAGGATAATTTTTTTTAGGTTTTCACTATAGCCATATAAGGCAAAATAGCCCCGCTCCCTGGTGGCCATGTTTTTTCACCAATCAACATGGCTTGAAGGAATCTGTAGAGGGTCATACAAGGAACATTTCTACAAAATTATTTGAAAATCGGCCTGACACTTTTGGAGGAGAAGATTTTTTAAGTTTTCACTATAGCCATATAAGGCAAAATAGCCCTGCCCACTGGCAGCCATGTTTTTCGACCAATGAACATGGCTTGAAGGAATCTGATAGTGGGTCACTTAAGGAACATTTCTACAAAATTATTTGAAAATCTGCGGACCAAAAAAAAAAATCATTTCGTTGCCATGGAAACCAGAATTCTGCATGGATCCCGAAAATTTGAAGGAATTCTGGTGAGGTCATTGAGAGGATGCCTTTCTGTGAAGTTTCATCCCAATTGACCCACTGGTTACTGAGGAAAAGAAGTTGACGGACGATGGACAAAAGGCGATCACAATATATAACTCACCTTGAGCAAAGCTGAGGTGAGCTAAAAATAGAAGGAACTCAAAACTGTTTTATTTTTATTTCATTTTTGGAAAACAGAAAATAAAAAAACGTTGGCCTCAGTTATCAAGTTATATAATGATAGTAAGAAAATTATAACCATAGTATTCAATAAATGTGCATCAATTTATTCGCTAAGTTATCTGAGAAATTAATCTTGTGTTTACAACTCATTCAATGTTTTAACTGTGGGTCTTAATTAATATTAATCGATACACCTAGCTTCAATTATCGGATTACCCAACAACAAAAAGAAATGACACCTTGTGTATTTGCATTGAAGTACCATAAACTGCGAGCCAGATCGGAACCCGTATTAGGAAAAGTGCACATCAATTTGCTTAGGATTTATAACTTGGCGAAAACTAAAGAGGAACCAGCTTATCACAGTGTGAAACATTGTTTCCCCTTAACACCAAACCCTGAGACCATGAAAAGTTATCGCCATTCATTTGCAAAAATTGAAAAAATAATTTGCCACTTTTTTTAATTTTCGCATTTGGCAAAAATGGCGAACGACAGCGCGGGCCCTGGATAGTTAGGCTGGATGCGAATACTTGCTTCACAGCACAGCTCAACCAAATAAGGACAGGACTTGAAGTTAAAGATAGGCAGCAATATATATAAAATCAAAGTACTGAAGTACTGAAGGTAGAATTGCGATCGTTTAAGAAGAGATACAGAAGTGCATATATGAATATTTATTTTATAAAATGTTGACGAACAGACAGACGGAGAGACAGACATCGCCAATCTATAGACCGGAATTGCTAAAGCAATCCGGCCAAAAATTAAAAAAAATCATCAATTTTAGCAGTAAAATCCTGCCAAGAAGTAATGAATTGAGAAAAAAATGTGCTGAGAGGTCCATAATTTCAAACTTGCTAAGCTTTGGTCTGTGCAATGAATGTACAAATTGAAAATTGTATTGTTGACATGTATTTTCTACACCATCATTGTAATGTTGTTTATCATAAATAAAATTATTCCTTTTTTTAAATAAACTTTTAATCAAAATGTGTGTCTCAGTGTTGTCTTCTTCAGCAGTCTGACAGAAACAAAGCCTAAATCTGAAATTGTGTCAATGTGTTATTTGTCAACTCTGTCCCATAAGTTTTGCTTGTGATTTGAACTCTCATAAAAAAAGCACGGAAAGGGACAACTTTCCCAACTTTGATCAAATATGTTTTCAATTAAATTGTAAAAAATCTTTTTCTTGTTTTTTGAAAGTTTTGTCATTATTATTTAAGACGGACATTATATACTAGAATAGCCAACTGACTATCATTTGAAAAAGTGTTTCTTATTTAAACCTTTCCCACTTGCATACGTAATTGCAGCCGACGACTTTTGAAAACATTGATGCAGAAGAAGAAATTGCTCATAACAAGCTTTCTCCTTTTGCAACAATGTTTTCAACTATATTCAATGATTACACTTCCAATAAATGTGATTTTCTGTATCTTTGCTCAGATTTTTTTTAATTCGTCTGCTGCAGAGTTTTTATATTGTGGGGTGGGTTGTGATTTGTTAAAGGGAAAGCAGGATTGGGAATTGAGTGTTGCACTTATCCTAATGAAACACTCGCCTGCCTGTGCATATTTTAGCTTAACTTAACTTGTTAATGTTCTTTCCATCATCAACTTAGTCATCTGTTAGTAATCAACTCTATGAACGAAATAATCGCGTCAAAATCTTGAATCGGGTCAAAATCATAACGAACAAACTGTCAAAATCTAATTTTGAACTGTGTAATACAAATTTAGAATAAAAGGATGAATCAGTTATGTTGTAACAACCAATATCCGCGGGTCATTTACCTGATTTGGGCCGAAAGAAATGATCGATTTCTTGCAAGATTTATTCGTTATTCGTTCTGCCTATTATAATCAAAGTATTCTAAACGCTTTATAAACAAGTGATTTAAAGCGCTCAAATCATTTGATGAAATTTGTTTCTTTAGACGCGGACCTTGTCGAAAGCACCTATCCAAAATGCAAAATCCATCGTTAATCGTTGTCGAAGGAATAGATGGACTGAGAGAAAGAGAAAGAAAAGGCTTAGCAATGCATACTATCTTTATGAACAAGGACATGAACGAATATGTATGGACTAGCGCCTAGAATTTCGTACTAGCCGATCCTTCATTCCACTCGCTTATGCTAGCGGGCGAGTGGATGTTTACATCTCTGCCGAGAGGGAAAAAAGGGTTACAATTTACAAAGGGTAATTGCGCGGTGCAGTGCTATATTGGCGTAGTGATATCTAAATAATTGTGTACACTTTAAATATGATATTTACACTTACAAGACTTGTTATTTTATATTATAAGCTTGAATAATCGGATTTTTTTTCGTTACTCTATGTTTGCTTTTGTGAGCATTCGTAAATTTAAGTCAAACCAAAAATTGCACTTAATTGTTGGTGGTGAAGGGCATATACATCACGTGACTTCAAACTCACTATGACTATGGCAGCCTCTGCGCATGCGCAAGTCTACCAAAAATTGAATACTGCCAGAGTTTTCGGCCCCATGATATATCAACCCCAGTTTCCTAAGAGTTTTCGACCCCAATTTCGACCCCAGTTTATATAGGTGTGAATGGAGGATGGTTCTTTTGTTGTATAATCACTACATTGTAATAAAAATGTATGTTAAATAACATTGTATATAATTATTTTCTGTACGGGTGTTAATGTTGGTGTGATAATTGTATTAAAAGTCTGTTTTAAATACTAAATGAATACTACTTTTCTAATTATTAGTCAATTAATTTTTGTTTACAATACTATTGATGTATTTATCGAAAAACTTAAATAAATACACTATTATATTAATTCCTTAATTTCAGCGCAATTAACGATGTGTTAGTAGCACCTGAAACTTGATTTTTTTTTTCAAAGTATGCGTCTATTTATCATGTAATTTTTTTCACTTACTGCTGTGCATGTGCAATTTTACGTAATTTTTGCACAGATGTTTTTAAAGACTGCATGTACAAAGTATGCGGTCTACCTATCATGTAATCACCCTTTCTCACTATGTTACCAATTTCTCCATTATATTTTCTAAGTATGCGAAAGATTTGTAACAACGTTTTCAAAGTTTTTTCAAAGTCTGCTGCTACCTATCATGCAAGATTTCTCCCTTTCACACAATGTTACCAAATTATCCAATATGTTTTCAAAGTATGCAGAAGATTCAATAATTGTATATTTTTGTCATTTACATCAGCCCAAACATTAAGATAATCAATCAAGTACCGATAATCAGTCAAGCAAGACTGATAAATATTTGGATAACGCTAATCTGTTTATGACACCTGTGTGCTAACCATCCATTCACACCTATATAAACCGACATTTGGGGTCGAAAACTCTTAGGACACTGGGAATGAAAAATCTTGGGGTCGAAAACTCTGGCTACCATACAAGTGACACTTAATGGCTTTGATCAACGAATATGTATATGGATGCATGAATCCATGAGCTATTGTCAACAACTTTCATTTCACCATTCTTAGTTTGTATCATTTCATAAACTAATTTTCAGAAACCCACATACAGTTAGTGTGTGAGTTCTGGATCACTAACGAAACAAATTGTGATAGTGTGAATAAATGAAATAAGAATTTAAAAATACTTTTGAGGTTTAACAGCATAATATCCCACCTTTCATCGCATATTTGTTGTTTCTCACACACATGAATATTTCTGTTTCTGAACTGATTGTATTTACTTGGGTTTTTCAGGTAGTTCCGAATCAAGTGAGTGTGTTTTGGATCACATGATTTGTTACTGAATAAAAATAGATTTCTGAGATTTCTGAGATGCTGTAGGTCATGGGGCATCTCAAAATCTATTTTAACTGTCAAAAAAAAAAACAGAAACTAAAATGAAAATAACTTTTATGGATAATCTGTGTAACCTCCATGGTCCATCACAATATTAACATAAAGTAAAATATATCTATCACAAGAAAGTCAATAAAATATCTCCCTAAAAATTATGCTGCTAATGCAAGTACCTTTTATAACCTTTGTTCAAAGGCAATACTCCCCTGAAAAATAATAATTTTAACCCTTTCCCACATACTAAAAAGAAGAATAGTAAGAAATATTATCAGCTGATCCGAAACTGACATATATACAGGATGATGCATTAACATCATTTTCCCCAGATAATCTCCATCTTCACAAAATCAGCTTTCCAGAAACTAAAATTAAGCATAGATAAACAAATTCATACCACATTTTCCAAAATTTATCGTGCAAATGTATGAATTTATTGTCTTTGATTTACGGAAAGCGTTTTTCGATAAATGGTGTGTTGTTAAAATGTCGCCTGCGTAGATTTTACGACTGCATGAATTTTGAGAAAAACAACAGCGATTTTAAAAAGGAACAATATTTTTTCAATGGAAATTTATTGAATTTTCTAGATATACAAGGTATATTATTTTGTAAACATTACTTCTGTAAATGCTTTATTAAAAGACAATGATCTGATCCGGAACTACCAGTGATCCGGAACTACCACACTAACTGTACGAGACTGGTAAAAATAAAAATAGTCGTTTCTGTTTAACCCCACCCTCCACTTTCGGTTTTGAAATAATTTGCAAATTGAATGTCAGACAAAAACACATTCAGTTTTAAAATGATTAAATATGAAAATTAGAAAGGATATATCAAAAACAACTGCTGTTACCTACAATTTCATAGATAATAAGATGAAATAATCGTGTCTCAATTCGGGCGTCCTCTGGACATTAAAATGTAAAAATCCAAGATTTCTGTTTACACTGGTACTCGTTCAACTGCCTGATGGCAGGGTACCAATTTCATAATTATTCGATGATAACTACCGGAATTCACCGGTATTTCTTAATTGAGATTATAATTAATAATTATTTGTGTGGCTAAAATAAGTATAACCTTTGTCGCTTGAACGTAGTCTTTCCATCGAGAGACAAAGTAAGTCAAATCTTTACTGGAGCCAGCTGATGCAATGGTTGGAAGTTTTACTCTTTCTACTTTCGTCCAGACGACGCCACCAGCGGCTGCCGAATGAACTGTTGCGTGAGTTGTTAGTAATGCTGCAACCACATTAGCGTCGAGGTCATCTGTCTGATACTCGCAATGCGGTACTGAGCACTTAACTATGGGCAGAGACATATAAATGATGGAGATCTGAAACGATAAATCAATGTATTAACAATAATCATGTGGATATTCCTCTAGACATTGTGTTGTAACGGGAACGGGGTATAGGTATAAATATCACTTATACAGCCTTGCTGTGAAAGCCGGCGTTTAAAGCGACGTTAATTAGTAGAGTGGTTGACCTTTTCATTAAGTTAAGCAACGTTCATCGCGGTTAGTGCCTGGATGGGTGACCCGCGATTGCTTGTAATGGAGTTAAGCCATCGCGGGTTACCTATACTGAACACAGGCAGTGTACCAGAGCGGAGTCTATGTAACATCAGTGGGAACCACCAAGGTCCGGGGGTGATGGTGATATCAACCCAAAATCCCATCGCTGCCACCATTTGTAACGTGTACCGGAGTAAAGCCATCGTGGGTCACCCATCCAGGCACTAACCGCGATGAACGTTGCTCAACTTTAAGAAAATGTGTTATATGTAAAATATATTTATAAATGTTGCTATAAGTCGAATAAAGCACATTGAGGTTTTAGTAGGCACCATTTTCTGGATGATTCAATCAGGGACACTATATTGTAATACAGTGTCCCTGATTCAATTAAAAAGTCAGACGAATTTCATAAAATACGAAAACGTATTGATTACAAAGCTGCATTATCCCTTCTTGTAATTTTGTATTGAAAATAGTGTGAGACCCCGCGCCTAGTATACAAGAAATAGAATATTGCCACTTGTATATAACTTAATTGAAATAAAATATAGAAATCGTCAACCTAGCATGTATGCGTTTTATACCTTTTACCATTCGTTAAAACTAAACTGGCATTAGACCCGATCCGCCTTCATTAATAATATGGTTTTTCCCGGTTTCTTGTCCCTAGAAAAATCGGAGCTGAATTTCAACATATGGTTCTTCCAATCCGATTGTTTTTGGCATAATAGTAGTCAAACACAGCAGCTAGTTTCATAAAGTGATTTAATATACAGTGTGAACCATGGAGAGTCGGCCTTCGCCGACCTGCTAAATGAGTGGGACTACTAAGTATATATATATATATATATATATATATATATAGTGCTTGGTAGCCTCTTACATCACAGTGGACACAGTTAAATTAGTACATATCCTGGTTCAAAATAGCCCTGTCATACAGAAATACTGCCTACATGGGAAGAAATAATGTTTATTATTTCACATGTTGAGCAAGCTTTTGAAACTGTTTAAGTTCTTTGCTAAAGAGCCTTCTTCTGGTAGCCTGTTCAGAGACATATAAATACGTATCTCGTTGTTAGGAACTATATTTCTCCATAGTTGTCCTGCTACGCTATTTGATTTGTTTCATATGTCTTCTGGTAGTCGATTCAGCCAAAGGGATTATATATTCTACTTTGTGATTGCCGGTCAGATTATTGCAGGTGTCTAAAGAATCAGAGACATATCTGATGCATGTATTTATATGTCTCTGATAGTATCTGCTCCGATTCGTCTAGATTGGTGTGTTGTCAGTCCTAACATGATTATCTGTGTTGGTATGGGCAGAGACATATATTTCTATTTAGGTTTCTGGTATGGGAGGTTTTTATTGCTATGATGAGAATATTGCCTCTTTTTTGTTGTGACTGACCAGAATGTACTTCTGTATTTTAGGCGTGGTGTAACTATATAATACTCAGTTATGCATATACAAACTAACACCTAGCTCAACATTTCTCAACATGTGACTGGTGACTGGAGATGAATGATAAAATGTCAAACCAACAAAATAACAAATTCAGAATCTAGAAAAATGCATTGAGCATAAACATATATCGAGCCCGCTTAAAAGACCAGTCAATACTATCAGTCCATATTTGCGCTAAGACCTAGAGCTTTGACCTTGAAGAAGACATTGACCTTCAAACGAATCTGCTGAAGTTTTTGGTCTTATACTCCCGAGTTTCCCGACCACAAATAATATAAATCATAAACGATGCAATTGCATGTTTCACTCAGAAATGCAAGGTTACAGAAATGTGATATATAAAGGGAAGCCACTAATGTGAATAACAACAAATAAAGTACTGGTTAGCTCCCTTTGACAATATTTGTTTCTTCCTAGATGTAAATAATATTAAGAATTAGTAAATATATGTCTGGATACACGCTTCATGTTTATGTGTTCTACGTGCTCAAAGTTGATACAAAAATATCTTTATAAACACTATAACAAAGAGAGATCTCTGAAAAACAATCAATCGGGACGGGTGCAGATTCGGGAAATCGAACCAGTATCAACCAGCCTGAACAGCCGGAGCTCCACCAACTGAAGCTGTATTTATCAGCCGTAAAAGTTATCGTTTCGGCAATTCTGATTTGTCTGAACTGTCTTTACGGACAAGCTTGAATTATGTGCGAACACATTGTCTTGAAATGTTATTCTTGGCTTGATTTGTCACCTAGTGCGACTCGAAGCCAAATCAGGACATCAGTTGCAGCAGGCCAAACTCTCTAACTCGAACAGGTGCATAGTCGAGGCATTGTTAGAAAAATCTCAACTCCCACCGTCGGCGCAAAGCATGTCAGGATGTCGGCTAAACTCTTAACTCAAATGTCGGGTGCATGTCCTGGAAATCATAACGAATATCAATCCGCCGGAATAGCCGGAGTTTGTATTAATTCTGGCGAGCCTGAACTGTCTATATGGACAAGCTTGAACCATCTGAAGTATCTGTAAATAATCTTGAAATTTTCATCTTGTCTTGATCTTGTGTTAAGTGCTACTCGGAGCCAAAGTCGGCCAAACTCCGGCTGAGTATTGCAGTTAAAATCTCTAATTCGAACAGGCAGGGTGCAAAGTCGTGTCTTAGTCCGTTTGGGTCGCTTAAACCTGGCATGCATCAATGGATCCCTCAATCCATCTATCTCGAAAAAGCGGCACTTAAAATCTATATCGGAAGCCACTTCGTCATAAATCTGGCAGGACGGATGCCAGTTAAATTCTCTAATTAGAACAAAACGGGTGCAAAGTCGGGACTTTATCCGGTAATCCCAACTCCGGCTGGGCATGGCAGCCGGCTGACACAACTTGGCGAAACAGGACCTCATGCAAACCGAAGTCAGTGTGAGGCGATTTCACCTGGCATGCATCAATCAGCCGCCCTATCCATCTATCTCGAAAAACGAGGGTGGGAGCCACTCTGTCAACCCAACTCCGGCTGGGTTTTGCAGCCGGTTGCCATAAATCCGAATGGAATCCGACTAGCGTGACTTTGAGCCAGAATGGGTCACGTTCACCCGACACTCTTTAATTCGAGCAATATGAAGCCGAAATTGGGCTGTAGACTTAGCCAAAATGCTAACTTCAACTGAACATTGCAGCAAGCTTCCATAAATCCGGTTAGTGCGAGTCAGAGCCAAAGTGTGGCACTTTCACCTTTCAGGATGCCAGTTAAACTCTCTTATTCGAACAGGACGGGTGCATGCATCAATCAAATGCCTATTCCATCTATCTCGAACAATAGGCACGCCAGAATGAGGGTGGGATCCACTGTCGACCCAACTCCGGCTGGGTTTTGCAGTCGGCCGGCTAGCGTGACTCGGCGCCAGAATGTGTCACGTTCACCTGACACATGTCAGGATGACAGTTAAACTCTCTAATTCGAGAAATATACAGCCAGAGTTTGGATGTAGACTAAGCAAAAATAACAAATTTATCTAAATATTGCAGTTAGCTGCCATTAATCCGGGTGTAATCCGGCTAGTGCGACTCGGAGCTAGAGTGTGGCACTTTCACCTGACACTTGTCAGGGTGCCATTTATACTGTCTAATTCGAACAGGACGAGTGCAAAGTCGGGACTTTGTCGGAAAATCCCAACTCCGGTCGGGCATGGCAGCCGGCTGACGCAACTTAGCGAAACAGGACCTCATGAAACACGAAGTCGGTTTGAGGCTTGTTCCCCTGTCATGCATCAATCGCCCATTCCATCTATCTCGAACAATAGGCACGCCAACACGAGGGTGGGAGCCACTCTATCGGCCTAACTCCGGCTGCCATAAATCCGTGTGGAATCCGGCCAGAGTGACTCGGGGCCAGAGTGTGTCATTTTCACCTGACACATGTCAGAATGCCAATTAAACTCTCTAATTCGAACAATATATAGCCGGAGTTGGGCTGGAGACTTGCCCAAAATGCCAACTTCATCTGAACATTGCATCCAGCTGCCATAAATCCGGCTAGTGCGACTCGGAGCCAGAGTATGGCACTTTCATCTGACACATGTCAGGATGACTGATGGTCAAAAAGTAAATGAAATAGGGCCTGATTTGCATTCAATACGTCCAGATACAGTATCTATAAAAAGGATAGAAATTATATTTTTCGTCAATTCTTCCATAAAATTAATAACAAACAGTCATGTTACAAACAGTAACCTATGACTCCCCTACGAAAATTGTCTCGCAAGAGTAACACCGCTTTACTTAAGTGCATGAATACATTGCATTACCAAGTGACTGAAGTGTACAACATTTTAATATTGAAAGACAGAAGTGCGTGGTCCGACCATTCGCAAACATCGTGTATCTGGAAATTATCTTTACAATGAAAATCGTGCTTACTTAAAATAACATAGTCAATAGCACTACACCCCGAATGGCCAGCATAGGTAAATGTTCCAACTGAATGATCATGACCCAGTCTATACGTAATGCTGTAATGATAAAATAGTGACTACCGGTAAATGCAATGTGGACATGACATGACGTATGTTTGAGTACATTTTGTGTTTGTTTGTATCATGAAATAAATCTAAATGACGAAATCTAGCGGCAGGTTGAGTTGTGCATAGGACACATCATTTTTTTTTTTTTTTTTTTTTTTCATTTAAACTTATTTATTTTAAATCGATTGCGAAACAAGCTTTAAGCTTATATTAATCACGCTCGATGTACACATAATAACCGCTTCCCACATGTAGACGTTTTCTGACAACATTGTGACAATTGCTCAGTGCTCTCCCTGTGCCACAATATGTTCAGCTCTATTCAATGTTATCACATATGACAATGCTTCTATCCGATCCAATATACCCATTAAGTATTTCTTTATATGTAACGTGTGTAATATAACATGACCGACTCACTTTTTTTTGTATTCATCTGCGAATGTTTACAAAATGGCTGAGATCGTGTATCCGGTAAACACAAACGTCACGATAGATGGACGAGTTAAAGGGACCATTATCGGTCATAAACAATACATGTGATAAGTTAACAGTTTATTAAGAATTACATGTTGGGACTATTTTCTGACCGCGAAAACCCGATATTCTTTTTATGTTTCGTCATGTGATAACAAAGTTCTGACATTCGTTGTCATTTCCTAAAGTTTTAGTAAACTCGTCCAAGAAATGGGTTATTGAGCTCGCCAGAGGCTCGCTTAATAAAACATTTCACGAACTTGTTTAATAAAGATTTATATAAAATGACAACTCATGTCAGATCCTATATATAGTACTTTCATTAGCAGAGATATGTCATATTTTTGTCTAGATTATTTCAAATGCGTCTACTGCAAAATTGTTGTATGAGGGAAAGGGTTAAATGTCGACAGTATGTTTAGAATATCCGGAAAAGGAGCGTTTTATTGCATGAACATTTTTCAGAAACGAGTCACACTTTGATCATTACCAACATCATCCGGGTTATCTTAACTGCACAAACTTTCGTACTCCTAATCGTGAGTTCATCGGGCACATTTCTGCTTGGTAAAGTAGTAGAGGTAACCATCGTGTACAAAATGTTAGTCTAACGGAAGTGGATCCATTTATACAATCACAGATTTTTAATTACTCTTCGATTACTGGAACCGATTGTGTAAAGAATGTGCCAACACTATGACCAAGATTATATACTGTTGGCTGCTTAACTCAACTTGTTTACCCTGATATTCCTAGAATTGGTCGTGGACTAATCAATAAATACGCATTGAAATGGTTAACGACCTCCAAACGATACTACAAAGTGTCCGCCTCGAGTGCGGGAGTTCGATCACCGGCCGGGTCATACCAAATACATTAACAATGGTAGTAATGGTTTCCCTCTTTGGCCTCCGAGTTTGTTGTGGTTAGCAAATACGGCTGACTGGCTGGTTTCAGGATAAATGGACCAGTATAACTGGTAAGTTGCCCAGTAACTGTCGTAATCGGCCTAGAACAACAAACAAACAAACCAACCAAACGATACTCGATGACGTGCGAATTGTGTAAGCGTGGGGGTTTATGAGCCACTCCTTCCGTGATCGATTTCTCCTTTTCAAACAATGTTTTCAGTTTTATATATTTAATAATGATACCTTGCATTTATAGACACATTGTATAGTTTTGACTTTATGATTTCAAAGTCGTTTACAGCAGACGTGTTGTATGTTGGTAATGGTAAAACTAAGTCAGATATATTATAGTAATACCGGATGGTATGTATACAGCGATACTGGATCGCGGTGAAGGTCCAGTATCTACATATTGCCAATCCTTCAACGAATAAGGACTTCAATGTCTATGATAAATCTGCAGCAGATGACCGTTTGAACACATCTAGGTAGGTAAAACTATGAAAAATATCTATGGCTGTAAGTATGCTTATTGAAAAAGTTTGAAAACTCCTTTTGCCACAATGTCTATCAAAATGTGGTCTGCTGCAGGAAAATGGTTAAGTATCAAGGGGAAAACAAACAAGATTTGAGCCGTTCCACGAGAAAACAAACATTATGGACTCTGCTTAATCTATCGATCCAGATCAGCCTGCACAGTCTGCGCAGACTGATCCGGGCCGACACATTCCGTCTCAGGGGGATAGATGTATAGAGTAATGATTCCTGAAACAGAAAGCGAATAGTGTCTACCCAGGTAAGCCTGCGCGGCATGTTTAGACTGAACCGGGTCAATACTTTACGCAGAGTCAACAATGTTGAATTTCTCGTGGGACATATTTAGCTGCGGCAATAGACATCTGCGTAATGTATCGACCAGATCAGCCTGCGCTGCCCGCGCAGACTGATCCGGCCGACACATTCCGTCTTAGCGGGATAGATGTATAGAGTAGTTATTCCTTAAACAGAAAATCAACAGGAAGCGAACAGTGTCTACCCAGGTAAGCCTGCGCGGCATGTTTAGGCCGATCCGGGTCGATACTTTACGCAGAGTCCACAATGTTGATTTTCTAGAGGGACGGCTCATATGAACACCCATCAATACAATGAGAACAAAATAAAAACGGATTTAAATATTTATTTACATATTTACATGTTGACAATTGTTCGAGTCGTTCCATTCACAGCAGCTAACGTCCTCTATAAACAATTCAAAGGAATTCAGATCTCGCCAGAATTCATCATCACATATAGGATACATAGGAGCGAGGTGAATTTAGATCTCGCCAGAATTCATCATCACATATAGGATACATAGGAGCGAGGTGAATTTAGATCTCGCCAGAATTCATCATCACATATAGGATACATAGGAGCGAGATGAAGATACATTTTCACCGAGTAGGCTATGCAACGAGTGAAACAAAAATATATCATGATGTCCATACATTTTGCATTAATTAACACTTTCCCACATACAGACGCTTTCTGGCGCATCTACAGTAGCCGACTTGTGACAACATTGAGGCAAAAGAAGAAATTGCCACGATGTTTTCAACTCTATCCAATAATTAAACTCTCATTTATGGAGGTTTTTCACATTTTTACCAATATGATTTTAAAGTCGTATTCTGCAGACTTGTTGTAAATTCGGGAAGGGTTCAAAGAAACAATTGTTCCGTTTATGTTTTAGTTTCACTTACTGGTGGTATGCATATACAAGGTAAAGACTGCTTTTAAAAACAGTGAAGCTGATCAATCGATAAAGTTAACAGTTTGAAACCTATGAGTGTATCAGGATATACTACACTGAGCTTTCTTGGCGCTTTCCCACATACAGCCAATCTGCAGCAGAGTAATTTAACCATCTGCAGCAGACGACTTTAAAACATCTGCAGCAGACGACTTTAAAACATCTAGGCACAACACTAGAACATCTCTATCAATAAAAGTTAAGATCATATCAAGAATTTTAAAACAGTGTGGCAAAAGGAATACTACAAGCAATATCTTCGTTTGGTTCCATATTTTCAAAAGTCGACTGGTGCAGAAAGGATTAAAATCCCAACGAAAGGATGTACTAAATAGTCTATCAATGAGAACCTCCTTAACGACTGAATAGCCGTCGTATTTAGTTCTGTAATTGTTTGCACTACAAATGTCATGATGTTTAACTCTTTCCCGCATACAACACATCTGCAGCAGACGACTTCGAAAATGTCTACTTCAAAATATGGGAAATCTCTATCATTGTAGGTTTAATTATTGGAAAAAGGTCAAAGACAATGTGGCAAAAGGAGAATTTTTTTTCGTTTTGTGCAATTACTCCTTTTGTCACGATGTTTTCAAAAGTCGTCTGCTGCAGATGCGTCAAAATGCGTCTATAGGTGGGAAAGGGTTAACTTGATGTATTTTGAATATTCACCTAAATGTCTCACAATAACTCATCCATTAAACCACGTTGTGCAACTTTAAAAAACATTTGCATATTATAGTACTCGCAATTTTCAACTACATTTACGAAAGAAGTAAACGAAGATCACCCTGCCCATTTGTTGATTGATTGATTGATTGTGGTTTAACGCCGTTTTTAACAATTTCTCAGTTATATCACGGCGGCCAGTTCACCTACTCATGCATTTCCTGGTTTTCTCACACCAGTACTCCACACAACAATCTTCCCAAGCAACTGCCCGTTTGTACAGTCTTATTATTAATTTACAATGTTCGCAGTAGTTTAAAGAAGTCAGAGACGTCAGCGAGTTAAGGGTTATCCCTTTTCCAAAAACAGACGCTTTCTGATGTCTCTGCAGCAGATGACGTTTGAAAACATTGTGGTAAACAGGAGATATGCTCATACGTTTGCCGCAATGTTTTCAACTGTATTCAACAATTACACTAAGTTCTATAGTTTTGCTTAGATGTTTTCAAAGTTGTCTGCAGCGATTTTCTCGTATGTTGGAAAGGATTAAGTCCGACAATCTATTTGATTTCTGTTGACTCTTTTGACTACCTTTACGGGTACATTCTTCTCATACACGAATCATCTATCTTTTCAAAAATATAGTGAAAACTACGATTGAAAACTAATACAGTACATGTATATGTTAGAACAAGTCAATGTGATATGGACTTAGGTCCCAAATTAGACCGAAGTAGGTGTAAGCAGGAAAAGAATTGCACACATAAAACAAATCTGCAGCAGACAACATTAAAAACATTTGGGTAAAAATGTGAAAACAATCTTTAAATGCAAAGTATTATTATTGAATAGAGTTGAAAACATTATGGCAAAAAGAGACATTTCTCATTAAGAGCTATTTTTACTTTTGCCACAATAATTTTTCAAAAGCCGTCTGCTGCAGAAGCATATTATGGTAAATAACGATTTAGTAATAAATAGTTTATCTAAATTCCATGCATATCAGCACATGCGTCCACGTTATCTAAGCTAATCGCGTCAAGAACCATCGCAAAATAGTTTGTGACACATACATTGTGATATTTACATTGACGTTTAGAAATCTGCGGCAATCAGGGATCTTGATCAGCCTGTGTCTCTAAGTATCACAATAGTTCCTTGTTCGCCATTAAATCATGTAAGTGACCAGTTACCAACAGAAGAACGTTTATGGCCAGATACTCTTGTCTATTGATGGAGGTAATAATGGTGAACAAGTATTGTAAGTTTCAAAACAATATCTGTAATGATTGTTAAAAACCAGATGGCCCTAGTTCCCTCACCTGAATTATGCAATGTGATTTCTAATGCAAAACACATCAATACAATTATTTTGAAAACGATTAAAAATGTAACCCCCAGTGCGTTAACAAGATTTTCCTTCATTTTTCCTAGTGATCTATGTTTGTTTTAACTGATATGACCCATATTCCAACATGGACTAGATATCATCAAGATAAACATTCTGACAAAGTTTACAACTGCTCAAAGTAAAAATGCGGCCTCCGGAGCTTGAACAATATTTTCCTTTATTGTCCTACTTTCTAACCCAATATGACCCATATTCGAACTTGACCTGGATATAATTCAGACAAACATTTTGACACAATTTCAAGCTGCTGAAGTTAAACATGGTCTCCAGAGTGTTAATTTGGCCTATCGACCTACTTTTGACCAGGCATAACCCGTATTCAAGCTTGGCCTAGATATCATTAAGTTAAACATTCTGAATAAATTTGAGGCTGCTGAAGCAAAAAATGCGGCTTCTACAGTGTTAACAAAACTTTCCTTCAATTTGGCCTAGTGACCTAGTTTTTAAACTGACATGACCAATTTTCGAACTAGGGCTACATATCATCATGACCAACATTCTGTTCAAGTTTCAACATGCTCAAGTTAAAAATGCAGCATCAAGATTGTTAACAAGATTTCCCTTCAATTTGACCTAGTGACCTAGTTTCTGACCCAATATGACCCATATTCAAACTCAACATAGATAAAATTCAAACAAACATTCTGACAAAAGTTGGAGCTACTGAAGCAAACAAAAGGGAAATGAGGCCCTGGAATCGCTCACCTGAGAAAGGGCTATCTAAGACTTTACTCTTTCAGCGCCAATGGCAATCTTTCTGACAAAATTTCAGGCTGCTCAAGTCAAAAATGCAATCTCTATAGTATTAACTAGATTGTTCTACAATTCAGCCTAGCGATCTGACCCATATTCGAACTTGACCTAGATATCACTAAGACAAACATTCTGACAAAGTTTCAACATGCTCGAGTTAAAAATGCGGCTTCTAGAGTGTTAACAAGCTTTTCCTTCAGTTTGGCCTAGTGACCTTGTTGTTGACCCGACATGACCTATATTCGAACTTGGCCTAAATATCACTAAGACAAACATTCTGACAGTTTCAACATGCTCAAGCCAAACATCTGGCTTCCAGAGTGTTAACAAGATTTCCCTTAAATTTGGCCTATTGACCTAGTTTTTGACAGGACATGACCCTTATTCGAGCTTGGCCTAGATATCATCAGGACAAACTTTCTGATAGAGTTTCAAGATGCTCAAGTTTAAAATGCGGCTTCAAGAGTGTTGACAAGATTTTCCTTCAATTTGGCCTAGTGACCTAGTTTTTGACCCAAAATAACCTATATTCAAACTTGGCTTAGATATCACTAAGACAAATATTCTGACAAAGTTTCAACATGCTCAAGTTTAAAATATGGCTTCCAGAGTGTTAACAAGATTTTCCTTCAATTAGTCCTAGTGACCTATATTCGTGACATGACCTATATTCGTACTTGGCCTATATATCACTAAGACAAACATTCTGACAAAGTTTCAACATGCTCAAGCCAAAACTACGGCTTCCAGAGTGTTAACAAGATTTCCCTTAAATTTGGCCTAGTGGCCTAGTTTTTGACAGGACATGACCCAGTTTCAAACTTGGCCTAGATATCATCAAGACAAACTTTCTGACAAAGTTTTAACATGCTCAAGTTTAAAATATGGCTTCCAGAGTGTTAACAAGATTTTCCTTCAATTTGGCCTAGTGACCTCGTTTTTGACCCGACATGACCTATATTCAAACTTGGCATAGATATTACTAAGACAAACATTCTGACAAAGTTTCAGTGTGTTAACAAGATTTTCATTAAATTTGGCCTGGTGAGCTAAAAATGCGGCTGCTACAGTGTTGACAAGATTTCCCTTCAATTTAGCCTAGTGACCTTGTTTCTGAACCAATATGACAAATATTTGAACTTGGCCTAGATATGATTAAGACAAACATTCTGACAAAATTTCAAACTGCTGAATAAAAAATTGCGGCCTCTAAATATCGTTCAGACAAACATTCTGAAATTTTTTCAATCTGCTGAAGAAAAAAATGCGGCCTCCAGAGTGTTAACAAGATTCCCTTCAATTTGGCCTAGTGACCTAGTTGTTGACCCGGCATGACTCATATTCGAACTTGGCCTAGATATTATTCAGACAAACATTCTGACCAAATTTCAAGCTTCTGTAGCAAATAATTTCGAACTGCTGAAGCAAAAATTGCGGCCTCTAGTGTTAACAAGATTTTCCTTCAATCTGGCCTAGTGACCTACTTTTTAACCGACATGAGTCATGTTCGAGCTTGACTTACATATCATCAAGACGAACATTCTGATAAAGATTCAACATGCTCAAGTTGACAATGTGGCTTCCAGAGTGTTAACAAGATTTCCCTTCAATTTGACCTCGTGACCTAGTTTTTGACCTCATATGGCCCAGTTCGAACTTGTCCAAAATTCGATGGGGATGAATGTTCTGATAAACTTTCATGAAGATCGGATGCAAAATGTAGCATGTAGAGTGTTAACAAGGGCAATTGTTGACAACGCACGCCGGACAAAATGTGATCACAAAAGCTCACCTTGCACTTCGTGCACAGTGGAGCTAAAAATGAGGTGGTGCAAAAAACAACGCCAATGCTGAAGCGAGTAGGATAGCTTGCCTTTTCTTTGAAAGGTCGAGTGACAGCTGGACACAGTAATTCACATTTAGCACTTTTTGTTCAGGTGAGCTATAAATCAGTAAAACAAATAGATGTTCCCAAAATGGGTATCAAAGTGCGAAAATTCCATACAAAATGGTGAATCTAAACAAACTGATAATAGGCTTACTCTTCTTGGTACTGAAGCTCCCAACAAATGGGTTGTAGCAAGAAATGACTAGTGACTAACCCAATATTATTTGGGAACATAAATAAATGCCACTATGTTTTTTTTAACCATTTCCCATGAACAACAAATCTGCAGCAGTTGTCTTTGAAACTTTCAAGGCAATATATCCATTATTAAGAGTTAAATGATTGAATCGAGAACAAAGTGCTCAAGGGGAGTGTCAGTCTGACGCCCTTTTGTCTGGCGTCTGTTGTCTGTGCATCAACATCTTCTCATTTGTAACCAGAGGGTCAATTGAGATGCAACTTCGCAGAAAGCATCCTCTCAATGTCATAACAAATATTTCTTCCACTTTGTTTATCCATGCAAAATTCTTGTTTCCATGGCAACCCAAAGACCTTTTTTATTGGTTAAATGATATGGCAGTCAAGGGTGGGTCTATTCCGCCTTTTATAGCCAACGTGAGAACTTTAAAAATCTTCTCCTCGGAAAGTATGTGTGATTTTCAATTTTTTTTTTAGAAATGTTTCTTGGGTGACACTGTATGAGATGACTTCAAGCTATGATGATTGGTAAAAAACATGGCATCCAAAGGGCGGGGCTGTTTTGCCTCATATGACTATAGTGGAAACTTTAAAAGTATTTTTTCCAAAAGAATCAGACTGATTTTCAAAAAATTGTGTAAACATGTTCCTTGGGAGAGAACAAATATGAAGAAGAAATATTTGAAAATTTCAGCAAAGTCTTTTGGAAAATGTCCATAAATCAAAATGTAGTTATTGAATAGAGTCGAAAACATTGTGGCAAATGGTGAAGATGCTCATCATGCCACACTTTTTTCTGCTGCAGTTGCGCCTAAATGTGTCTACAAGAGATAAAAGGGTTATTTGTTCTCCTTTTGCTACAATGTTTTCACCCCTCTTGAATAATTATACTTTTTTGCCTTATTTTTGCATAGATGTTTTCAAAGTTGTCTGCTGCAATTTCCCATACAAAAAATCTGCAGCAACAACTTTCAAAACATCTAGGCAAGTTTATAGAAAATCTCTATAAGGAAATGTTTCATTATTGAAAAGAGTTGAAAATATTGTGGAAAAAGATGAAATTGCTCATTATGAACAATTTTTCTTTTTGCCACAATATTTTCAAAAGTCGTCTGCTGTGGAGGCATCACATATTTGGGAAAAGGTTAAAACTATACTTACAGAGCTCTAGTTAAGGGGCATTTTGCATGTTCTAAAATCCTTATTTGCCATCTAACCCTATGTTGTGGGTACTCAAAAGAATCGTCAGTGAGACGGTTTTCTTTAATAATAAGAGAGAAATTGTGGGAAAGGGAGCTGAATACCCCTCCTTATCTAGACCTCTGTATTTACTTCTTTCCTTTATTTTTATTTTACATTTTTAACCTTTACTCGATACAAATTTCTAAGGCCTTCATACAAAACGGTTGTAAGTACATCTTGTTGAAGATGTAGTTATAACCGTTTTGCATGAAACCATAGAGATGTAATATGATTTCCTTCATTTAAAGTAAACAAATCTAACAAATATAACATGAAGTAAACAGATTATGCTATCAGTTATGAAAAGTTTTCGAATATCGAATTCACGTCACCGTCAGCAGAAATTAAGGCAGATCTTAAAGTCCTGAAGGTTCCTTCATGGGGGAACATATTTCTCCATTCCATCAGCATTTTATATATTCTATCGGCACTTTTTGGGTTGTCCATCTCAATTTGATCCATGCGAGCTTTAGTTAGTTTAAGAAAACGTCCCACTTGCTGCCATTCGACTCCAATTCTACCGGCCATTGTTGCAATTTCAGCATCTGTTGGGTTGCGATCAAGAAAAATATCTGAAAATAAACAGCTTTGTTTCTTTTACCCCAATATCATATGTTTGTATGGTATTTTACCCTGTATCATATGTTTGTATGGTGTTTTACCCTGTATCATATGTTTGTATGGTGTTTTACCCTGTATCATATGTTTGTATGGTGTTTCACCCTGTATCTTATGTTTGTATGGTGTTTTAGGCAGTATCATATGTTTGTATGGTGTTTTACCCTGTATCATATGTTTGTATGGTGTATTACCCTGTATCATATGTTTTACTCTGTATTATATGTTTGTATGGTGTTTCACCCTGTATCATATGTTTGTATGGTGTTTTACGCTGTATCATGTTTGTATGGTGTTTTACCCTGTATCATGTGTATGTATGGTGTTTCACCCTGTATCATAAGTTTGTATGGTGTTTCACCCTGTATCATATGTTTGTGTGGTGTTTTACCCTGTATCATATGTTTGTATGGTATTTCACACTGTATCATTTGTTTGTATGGTGTTTTACACTGTATCATATGTTTGTATGGTGTTTTACCCTGTATCATATGTTTGTGTGGTGTTTTACCCTGTATCATATGTTTGTATGGTGTATTACACTGTATCATATGTTTGTATGGTGTTTTACCCTGTATCTTATGTTTGTATGGTGTTTCACTCTGTATCATATGTTTGTATGGTGTTTTAGGAAGTATCTTATGTTTGTATGGTGTTTCACTCTGTATCATATGTTTGTATGGTGTTTTACGCTGTATCTTATGTTTGTATGGTGTTTTACTCTGTATCATATGTTTGTATGGTGTTTGACGCTGTATCTTATATTAGTATGGTGTTTTACACTGTATCATATGTGTGTATGGTGTATTACACTGTATCATATGTTTGTATTATGTTTTACCCTGTATAATGTTTGTATGGTGTTTTACTCTGTATCATATGTTTGTATGGTGTTTTACTCTGTATCATATGTTTGTATGGTGTTTTACGCAGTATCATATGTTTGTATGGTGTTTTACACTGTATCATATGTTTGTATTATGTTTTACCCTGTATAATGTTTGTATGGTGTTTTACTCTGTATCATATGTTTGTATGGTGTTTTACTCTGTATCATATGTTTGTGTGGTGTTTTACGCAGTATCATATGTTTGTGTGGTGTTTTACGCAATATCATATGTTTGTGTGGTGTTTTATGCTGTATCATATGTTTGTATGGTGTTTTACTCTGTATCATATGTTTGTGTGGTGTTTTACGCAGTATCATATGTTTGTGTGGTGTTTTACGCAGTATCATATGTTTGTGTGGTGTATCACACTGTATCATATGTTTGTGTGGTGTTTTACGCAGTATCATATGTTTGTATGGTGTTTTATGCTGTATCATATGTTTGTATGGTGTTTTATGCTGTATCATATGTTTATATGGTGTTTTACTCTGTATCATATGTATGTATGGTGTTTTACGCTGTATCTTATATTTGTATGGTGTTTTACACTGTATCATGTTTGTATGGTGTATCACACTGTATCATATGTGACGCGCCATGAGATTTTTGGGCCAAATGAGGCACGTCGTATTCCTTAATAAACGTCATTAAACAACGTCGTTTATTTTTTCAATTTTGATGAGTTATTTCTACCTTAATTTGGTGCAGGGTGAGTGTATACACAGTGTTTGGTGTAATACACGAGTTGGCAGCAAAGAAAACTTACCAAATGATCAAGAAATAAACTCTTAAACCCTTGTTTACCCCATTTTGAAATTATTTCCCTTGAATATTCTTACTTCCCTTATCGACCTTCACCTCCACAACCTGTTGTTATTAAATTTTCTACACGGGTAGCGATTTGTTTTTTGTGTGGTATCGCGATGAAGACTGAACAGATTGTAGAAAGGATTATGTGAAGGTACGTTGCATTTTATTATATCAATACATATTGGTTTATATGGATGAAATTCCCCCAATTAATATTCGATTTAATTAGAAAAGAAAATTGCACTGATGTGACCCGGAAGTGAAACAAATGTCAGTTGTTTGTTTATTTCGTCTGTCTATCTCAAGTAAAGTTTAATAGATAGTTTTAAAATACTCATTTCACTCATGAATTCTGTTGAAAATGGGAGATAGTCAACAGTCTACTGCAAGTACAATTCCCTATGAATTAATTTCGAACTACGACCCGGATTTTATTGATGAACTTGAAAATGTAAATTTGTTGTATTTTGGACACGAAGAGATAGTGGATGAAAATAGAGAAAGCGATAGCAGTAGTTATTCAGACTCAGATTCAGATAGTGATACTTTGTCAAATGATTTTTGTGACATTCTTCCTGCCCATGCTTCAGAAGAGTCTAAGCAAAAACATTTTCAAAAAAATGGCTATGGCTGTGTTCGCCTTTATGGTAAACCATGTAGTCAAGTTTTAAGTTGGGAGGAACTTAAAGACTACAGACTCAGTTGTCTTGAAAGAACAAAATCTGAGGTTGATTTTATGGTTAAGGTGCAGCTTTTCCATCATAGACAAGACAGTGAACTTACAGATTCCTGCAAACATAAAGCTAAAGAAAGAGAGAGGGTCAGGCAAAATTATTTTTTTGGAGGAAAAAAAGTGTGTAGAGAAGTGTTTGTATTTGCTCATGGTCTTAATAGGAAAACTGTTGATGCAATTGCCAAGTCCATTGATCAAAATGGTTTAGAGCCCCGTATTCATGGAAATAAAAACAGAGTTCCTAAACATGCCCTTACATTGTCAGATGTAAACAAAATTAAACTTTTCCTGACAACTTATGCCAGTAATAATGGACTTCCATTACCAGGTAGACTGCCCAAATTTAGAAACGAAAAATACATACTCCTCCCATCAGACAAAAATAAAGCTGATATACACTCATTGTATTGTGAATCTGCTGACAGCCTTGATTACAGGAAAGTTTCTTTGTCAGAATTCAAAAAAATTTGGCTGGAGCAGTGCCCTTACCTGTTAGTTATGAAACCAGCAACAGACCTTTGTGTTAAATGTCAAAAACATGTGCATGAAATCTCTCATTGTGGTAATTTGACGGAGGAAGAAAAGGCTGAAAAGCTAGAAAAGTACCAAAAACACTTAGATCATGTTAAATGTCAAAGAGACCACTACAGGGAGCAATGTTTAACAACAAAACAAGTATTTGATGAACTTCCAGCACAGGAAAAAATCAGAGGTACAGTTATTTATACAGGTTGAGACTTAGTGTTATAATATAACATATATATATATATATACGTTTATTCAATTTATTCTGTACCTGTGTTGGGGAGGTGAACATGGGTAGATATGCTACAATGTAATACACACATATGAATATACCAGTTAACAGTATACATGCATAACCAACATTTTAACGCACATGGCATGTAACAGTATAACTGTTAACAGGTCAGAAACGTACTGTTAGCATGAGACAGTAAGAAATTGCCAATGATGAGTATATGAGAATTTAACATTACAAAGACACATGAGGTATACTAATACATGTATAACATATATATAAGATTTATGTGCTGTAAAAACATTTGTGCTTTTTCAACTGTTTAACAACATATATACAAATATAACAGATATGACATGTTAATGAACATGCATATTAATGAAACAGACATGATGTAAACAAAATTATTTGCTATATTTCTAAAATATATTTGATGTTTCCATTCAGATGATTGTCTGACAAATCATCATATCATATATATATTGATAACTGTGGGGTTATATTTTCAGGTCAAAGTCCATCTGTAAATGAAGTTGATTTGCATTACAGCTTTGACTATGCCCAGCAGGTGTTTTATCCAAACTATGCGCAACAAGTAGGTCCCCTGTATTTCAAGACACCACGGAAGTGCCAGTGCTTTGGAGTTTGCTCTGAGTCATCAGGTAACAGAACACAATTTATATAAATTAACCCTTTTCCACATACAACATTTCTGCTGCAAACGACTTTGAAAACATCTTGAAAAAACTATGGAAAATCTCTGAAAATAAAAGTACATAATTGAATAGAGTTGAAGCGTTTTGAGCAATTTTTCTTTTGTCACCATGTTTTCCAAAAACAGTTTGCTGAAAAAAGGGCATCAGAAAGCGTCTTTATTTGAGAAAGGGTAAAATATTTTTTCTAGTAATTTAATATATCTTTCATGCATTCCTGTTTGAATAATACTGCTGTCAGGTAATAGACTTAACCCTTTCCCTCATACGACAATTCTGCAGCAGACGACTTCGAACGTATTTGGTCAAAAAATGGAAAATCTCTATAATTGAATGGATAACCTATGACAAAAGGTGGAAAACATTGTGGCAAAAGGAGAAATTGCACGTTTTGTGCAATTTCTTCTTTTGTCACTATGTTTTCAAAAAGGCGTCTGCTGCAGAGGCGTCAGAAAGCGCCTATATGAGGGAAAGGGTTAATTTTCCTATTAAATTCATATTTTAGGTTCCCAGATTTTCTACCTAGTTGATGAGGCACATTATGTTGGGAAAGGGGCAAACAGTGTGGCTTCAATGCTCCATCACCATTTTCAGCATCAAGGGTATGGGGAAAAGAAAGCACACCTGCACATGGACAATTGTAGTGGGCAGAACAAAAATAATGCAGTAATTGGGTAGGATTTGTGTTTGATTCTGTTGATATTGTATATTTAAAATCTTGCTATCAGGGTGATATAAATAATCAATTACACTGCAATGATTTGACCTCGATGATATTGTTTGATGTATTGATACCAGTTTATTTATTTCATGAAAAATCATATATGAGATAAAATGAAATGAAATTTTATGACTGAACACTTTCTCACATACAACAAATCTGCAGCAGACGACTTTGAAAACATCTAGCCAAAAACATGGAAAATTCACATAAATGAATGTATGATTATTGAGCAATTTCTTCTTTTGTCACATTGTTTTCAAAAGTCATGTACTGCAAACGTATCAGAAAGAGTATATATGAGGAAAAGGGTTATGTTGCATACGTTTTAGCTTGACTTTTCGAAGAAAAGGCTAGATATACTACTCGCCTTATTAAGTTTTTTGTACCAATACACTCAGAATTTTGGTTAAGTTTTTTGTACCAATTCTTTTTTTTGTCAAAACCATTACAGATATTGCTTTGAAACTTACATCTCTTATTAACCATCATTACCTCCATCAACAGACAAGAGTACATAACTCTGTCAAGGTTTTTGTAAGAATTATGGCCCTTTTTCGACTTAGAATTTTGGTAAAGGTTTTTGTACGAATTCACTTTTTTGTCAAAACCATTATAGATATTGCTTTGAAACTTACATTGAAACACTTATTCACCATCATTTCCTCCATCAACAGACAAGAGTACACAACTCTGTCCATGTTTTTGTAAGAATTATGACCCTTTTTTGACCCATCCCACTATTTTTCAAAACCATTAGAAATATAGCTTATACACTTACAATACTTATTAACCATCATTACCTCCATCAACAGACAAGAGTACATAGCTCTGTCAAGTTTATTTTAAGGATAATGGCCCTTTTTAGAGCTATTCTGACCACAGGACCAACTTCATCCAAACTTCCCAGGATTGTTCCTTTGGTGGCCCTCTTTCAAAATTGTTCAAAGATTTAAATTCCATTGAGAACTTTGGTTGTCAGAAAGGGGGCAAAATGTCTGAAGGGCTTATATCGTGGCGATTCGTCCGTCCGTCCGTAAACAATTTCTTGTTAACACGATACAGTCTTCACTTTTGATTGTATCTCAACCAAACTTATACAGTAGTTAGATATTCATGAGAGCTCGGTTCCTTTCGAACACCAGCCAGATCCGCCCATGCATGACTGGATTATGGCCCTTGAAATGGTCAAAATTGCTATGATAGAGCTTGTTAACACGATACAGTCTTTATTTTGTTTTGTATCTGAACCAAACTTATACAGTAGTTAGATATCCATGAGAGCTTGATTCCTTTCGAAAATAAGCCAGATCCGCCCCATGCATGACTGAATTATGGCCCTTGAAATTATCAAAATTGCTATAATAGGGCTTGTTAACATGATACAGTCCTTATTTTTTATTGTATCTCAATCAAACTTATACAGTAGTAAGATATCCATGGGAGTTTGGTTCATTTCTAAAAAACGGCCAGATCTACCCATGCATGGCTGGATTATGGCCCTTGAAATTGTCAAAATTGCTATAATACAGCTTGTGAACACAATAGAGCTTCCATTTACTATCTGATCTTCAACAAACTTAGATGGTATTTGAATATTGATGACATATTGGTTCCTTTTGAAACAAGCCAGATCAATGCCAGTAGAGCATAGACCCTCACGGGTCTCTTGTTTTAAGTCCTTGTCTGATATTAAGAAAATTGAATAGGAATCTTACTTCAGTGATCATCTACTTAATTTGTTCAAGCCGTATTGATTGGTAACACAATCATAGCAACCTCGCGTAATCACAAAATGTTCCTTTGATGGTCATCTTTCAAAATTCTTTAAAGACTTACATTTTGTTTTACTGGCAAGCACTAAAAAGTTGAGTGTGCTGTCCTCCGACAGTTCTTGTTCAAAATATTTTGATTGTTTCAGGTATGGTATGTGGCGCACAATGGTAGGCCTACACAAAGAGATTGAATTCAATTGCATGGAAGCTGGGCACACAAAATTTAACCCAGACTGGCATTTTGGGCTTTGGAAGGTATATAATACATTTGTACTTCACATTGAAATGATGGCATACATGTTCTTTAATTTAATGTTGAGAAGAAGTAAACAAGTTTAAATCCAAAATGTAAAATAAGCAATGAAAGTGTTAGGTCTGATTTTTAGCTCCACTGGCTGAAAGTTCAGCCAGTCGAGCTTATGTCGTGGCGAATTGTCTGTCATGCGTGCGTTAACTTTTTCCTTTAAACAACTTCTTCTCCCTAACCTAAATTCCTTCAATTTTTTTTTATCCATCCATAATTCTGGTTTCCATGGCAACCAAAAGAAAAAAATAGTGAAAACTTAAAAAATCTTCTTCTCCGAAAGCGTCAGGTCGATTTTCAAATAATTTTGTAGAAATGTTCCTTGGGTGACCCTTTATTAGATTCCTTCAAGAAATATTGATTGGTTGAAAAACATGGCCGCCAGGGGGCGGGGCTATTTTGCCTTATATGGCTATAGTGAAAACTTAAAATATCCTCTCCTCTGAAAGTGTCAGACTGATATTCAAATAATTTTGCAGAAACATTCGTTGGGTGACACTCTACAAGATTCCTTTAAGCCATGGTGGTTGGTCAAAAACATGGCCACCAGGGGGCATGGCTATTCGGAGATTTGATTTTTGCCTTATGGCCGTGGACTGATACTGGCCCTCTTGGGCCTCTTGTTTTTATACTGACAATTAAAGTATACAACAAAGGTGTTGTTTATATCTTTTAACTTAATTTAACAACATTTGAATAGTGTAGGTAGTATAAATGTTGACAACATGTATTTAAAAGACAACAACATAAGAGCACCTGACCTTTTTGCAGTACTTTAGAAGAACAGTTGTAATGTTATGTAGGGATTTGTTCTATGTCTACATTCATTACCTTTTACTTGTGACTAATCTTATTAAACCTTTCACACACACAGCAAATCTGCAGCAGAAAACTTCAAAACATTAAAAACATTTAGTCAAGAATATTGAAACTCTTTACAAATGGATAACCAATTATTGAATTATGTTGGAAACAGTGTGGCAAAAAAAAGTAATTATTCATTATGAGCATTTTCACATTTTCCCACAATGTTTTCAAAGGTTGTCTGCTGCAGATGTGTTTTAAAATGCCTACATGAGGGTAAGGGTAAACACTTTTGGCTGTAATGAAGTCTATCGATTATTGTTATCACCATTTTAAAGCATCGCCTCTTCTTCAGGTAAGATGGAGACACTCCACAGTGGAGACCCCAGAGGATATTGCCAGGACTGTGACAGAGTCTTCCAGAAATGGGCATAACATCCCACAATTGGTAGATGACCCAAACAAGCCAGTTATTTTCTTCGACTGGGTTTCTTTTTTAAAGAAGCTTTTCAGGCCTATTCCCAGTCTAAAGAAATACCACCACTTCAGGTTTGTGTTATATTATATCAGTTTCAAACAGGAACATCTTGTCACACATTTGATGCTACAGTCATAACATAATTGTTTTAATGAATACATACCTGCACTAAAACAATAAATACTGCACAAATTGTATCTGTTAAATAAAAATACCCCTTTATATATATTGTTGTACATGTATGGCCTGATGTTATAATGAAATACTTTTTCTTATCTGTAACCTGTTTTTTCAGAATGTCTTCTGATCGTCCAGGGGTTGTGTTTGTGCGCCCCTATGCCACAGATCCTGAGGTTACTGTCGATATTCTAAAAGCAGGAGTCACAGTTGGAGAGGACTTCCCTGATAGACTGCAGGTGCCAGGCATGACAGAGGAGAGACAGTGGTACCTGTATGAGGAAGTTGGACCTCTATGTCACAACAGCAACAGTGCCTGCCCCAGACCAGCTGTCCCTAAACCATCAAAGAGCCTTTCAAAAAAATCCTAAATTTTAATTTAAATATGTTAATAGTTTGCCTATTATTACGGTATACCCCAAAAAAACAAAGTTTTGGGGGGTATATAGGAGTCACTGTGTTGGTCGGTTTGTCTTTCTGTCGGTCGGTCGGTCGCAAGCCATATTTTGTCCGGCCTATTTCTTACAAACCACTGTGTTTAGTTAAATACGATTTTACATGAAGCTTCTATACCAAGAGGAGATGTGCATACCCGGAAGGTCTTACAATTGCATGTTATTTTACAGAGGCCTGTTACGTCTGTCCGTCTGTATGTGTCTGTCAGTCCCACCTAACCTTGTCCGGCCCGCATCTTAACCATGCATCATAGGATTTGAAAGATCTTGGCACAACGTTCACAATGATGAGGCGGCGTGTCGCACACAAGACCCAGGCCTGTACCTCAAATGTCAAGGTCACACTCAGAGGTCAAAGGTCAAAATGAGTACTGTTTGATAGGACTACCTTGTCCGGTCCGCGTCTCAACCATGCATTATAGGATTCTCAAGTTACTGGGCACACATGTTCACCATGATGAGGTGGCTTGTACCTCAAAAGGTCAATTTCATGGTCAAAGGTCAAAATGAGTACTGTTTGATAGGACTACCTATCGGTATTTCGGTTGGAAGCCATATTTTGTCCGGCCATATTTTGTTTCTTACAAACCACTGTGTGGAATTCAATAAAATTTTACATGAAGCTTCTAAACCAAGAGATGTGAATACCCTAAAGGTCTTACAATTACATGTTATTTAACAGAGTTATGGCTCTTTTACTTATTAAGTTATGGTGAAGGTCAAGGGGCTGTTTTGGGGGTATTTATCATCTTCAGTGATAGTTCTAGTTTGTTTGGTACCTGGCTTGAATCACTGCCTTTTTAACTCGTCTGCTTTTTAGCTCACCAGAGCACGAAGTGCTCAAGGTGAGTAATTGTTATAGCCTTTTGTCCGTCGTTCGTCATTTGTCGTCAACAGTTGCTTGGTAACATTTTGCATCCAATCATCATGAAAGTTTATCATAACATACATCTCTATCAAATCTATGCAAAGTTCAAAACTGGGTCATGTGGGGTCACTAGATCAAATTAAATGAAAATCTTGTTGATACTCTGGAAGCCGCATTTTAAGATTGAGCATGTTGAAACTTTGTCAGAATGTTTGTCCTAGTGATATCTAGGCCAAGTTCGAAAATAGGTCATGTTGGGGGCAAAAACTAGATCATTGATATTTATATCAAGTTCGAATATGGGTCATATTGGATTAGAAACTAATTTTTGGTTTCGTTTTACGTTTAGGTAACTTACATAGAAACAATCAAACTAAAAACTTGGAAACTTGGAAATCGTGTTCATCTAATACACTTCTTCACATTGTATGCTGAGTGTGGTCTGTTTTTTGGGGTAAAAAACATAAATTTTGATGTATTTTGGTAGATTTTGAGAATTAGACATACATATTGTAGTTTTTTGGTCTCTTAAATGGAAACTATCAAACCTAATACTTTAAAACTTGGAAAACTTGTTCATCTAATACCCTTCTTCACAATGTATGCTAAAGATGCTGAGTGTAGCCTGTTTTTGTACGCCCGTTTTGAAAAAACGGATTGTATTATAGTTTTACCTGCGGCGTACGTGCGGGCATTGTCCAGTATGTTGTCAGCTCAATAACTTTAGAAGCCTTTGTACAATCATCACCAAATTTGGTCAGAATGTG
This sequence comes from Serripes groenlandicus, assembly GCA_031761405.1. Classification (NCBI taxonomy): domain Eukaryota; kingdom Metazoa; phylum Mollusca; class Bivalvia; order Cardiida; family Cardiidae; genus Serripes; species Serripes groenlandicus. The sequence continues at coordinate 61,538,899 of JASEVX010000005.1, read as the reverse complement.
TATTGGCAAAAATATCTCGAACAAGTTCGATAACTAGCCATATCACTTTAGTTAATCAAGAGTTATCGCCCCTTTATTAAAGAAATTACCTAAAATTGGGATTGTCAGCTCAATAACTTTAGAAGCCTTTGTCAAATCTTCACCAAATTTATTCAGAATGTGTTTTGGCATAATATCTCGGACAAGTTCGATAACTAGCCATATTGCTTTAGTCAATCGAGAGTTATTGCCCTTTAATTATAGAAATTACCTAAAATTGGTCTTGTCAGCTCAATAACTTTAGAAGCCTTTGTCCAATCATCACCAAATTTGGTCAGAATGTGTATTGGCATAATATCTTGGACAAGTTTGATAACTTACCACGTTATCTTAGTCACTACACGCTTATGTCCCGCAAAATGGCCAAAACTGTACTAACAGTGTCTGCTCTCCAAATTTGCCTGATGTACAACCAATTATCACTATACTTAATTGGTCTCAAAAAAACAGGACAGGCGTATTTTGTGACATTTGGCCCTCTAGTTTGGGATAAAAACATCAATTTTGATTGATTTTGAGTATTGGACGTTAAAAGTTGGTTAAGTTTTGCGTTTAGGTCACTTACATGGAAACTATCAAACATAATACTTTGAAACTTGGAAATCTGGTTTATCTAATACCCTTCTTCACATGATATGCTAAAGATGCTGAGTTTGATCTGTATTTTTAGGTAAAAAACATCAATTTTTATGTATTTTGGTTGATTTTGGACATAGTTGGTTAAGTTTTGCGTTTAAGTCACTTACATGGAAACTATCAAACGTAATACTTTGAAAACTTGTTCATCTAATTTCTTTATTTTTAGCTCACCAGAGCACGAAGTGCTCAAGGCGAGTTATTGTGATTTCCTTTTGTACGTTGTCAACATTTGCTTGTTAACACTCTAGAGGCAACATTTTGCATCCAATCAAATCTAGGTCAAGTTCGAAACTGGGTCATGAAACTGGGTCATGTGGGGTCACAAACTAGGTTGCTAGATTGAATTAAATGAAAATCGTGTTAACACTCTGGAAGCCGCATTTTAACTTGAGCATGTTTGTCAGAGTGTTTGTCTTATCTAGGCCAAGTTCGAATATAGGTCATGTAGGATTAAAAACCAGGTCACTAGGCTAAATTGAAGGAAAATCTTGCTAACACTATAGCGGTCGCAATTTTTGCTTCAGCAGTTTGAAATTTGGTCAGAATGTTTATCTTAATGATATCTAGGCCAAGTTCAAATATGGGATATGCCAGGTCCATAACTAGGTCACTAGGCCAAATTGAGAGAAAATCTTGTTAACACTCTGGTGGCCACATTTTTTGCTTCAGCAGTTTGAAATATTTTCAGAATGTTTGTCTGAATGATATCTAAGTCAAGTTCGAATATGGGTCATATTGGATCAGAGACTAGGCCAAATTGAAGGAAAATCTTGTTTACTCTCTGGATGCTGCATTTTTAATTTGAGCATGTTGAAACTTTATCAGAATGTTTGTCTTGATGATATGTAGCCCAAGTTCGAATATTGGTCATGTCTGTTAAAAAGTAGGTCACTCAGCCAAATTGAAGAACAAGCTTGTTAACACTCTGGAAGCCGCATTCTTGGCTTGAGCATGTTGAAACTTTGTCAGAATATTTGTATTCCGGATATCTAAGCCAAGTTCGAATAGGGGTCAGGTCAGGTCAAAAGATAGGTTACTAGGCCAAATTGTAGAACAATCTTGTTAACACTATAGAGATAGCATTTTTGACTTGAGCAGCTTGAAATTTTGTCAGAAAGTTGGTCTTGATGATATTGCCATTGGCGCTAAAAGATTCTTAAATAGATCATTTTCAGGTGTCAGAGCGATCCAGGGCCTCATGGCTCTCTTGTTTGTTACATTGATTTCAAATTTTTCAGAAACAATAAAAACATAATGTACTTCAACATATTATGAATATCTTCAATCAGACCGTGACGGTCACCGTTACTGAAAATAAGAAAACAGTAATAATGTTCAATATCTTTAGTTAAAGTTGACGTAATGTACCAATATCATTTGCCTGTCCATTGCATACACAAGCTTATGCTCTTGATTGATTGTGACAGCCATCCAATGTGAAGATCTTCCTTATCATGTATATGAACTTGGATTTATTTCCACATAGTTAATCATGTTTCAATACTTGAAAAATAGCAGTTGTGTGCGGTCATTATAATATATAAAATAAATAAACCGTAAAAGGATAATATCAGACGAGGTTTATACATGTATATATTCTATAATTTAGAACCCGTTTGCTGTTTGAGTTTATTTCTATTTAAAGCCTTTCCCAATTACAGACGTTTTCTTAAGCCTCTGAAGAGTTGTGTACAAATTGTAGCAAAAAAGAAAATTGCTCTTAATAAGCAAGTTCTCTTGCCTAGAGGTCACATCATTAATTTCAACTTTATTGAATTATTATACTTTCATTTCCATTTAATTTTCATAGTGCTGCCAACACGGAGTTTTTTAAAATTCTGATACAGATTTTTTGTATATGGGAAAGGGTTAACAAATGGCAAACGTTTTTATCTTTACATTTTATCTTTTTAGCTCACCAGTGCACGAAAAGCAAGGTGAGCTTTTGTGATCAAATTTTGTCCGGCGTCTGGCCGTCTTCCGGCTTCACCATTTGCCTTGTTAACACTCTACAGGCTACATTTTTCACACGATCTTCATGAAAGTTTATTAGAACGTTCATCTCCATCAAATCTTGGACAAGTTCGAAACGGGTCAAAATGTTGGTCACTAGGTCAAATTGAAAGGAAATCTTGTTAACACTCTCTAGAGGCCACATTTTCAACTTGAGCATGTTGAATCTTTATCAGAATGTTTGTCTTGATGATATGTAAGTCAAGTTCGAAAATGGGTTATGTCGAGTCAAAGAGTAGGTCAATAGGACAAATTTAAGGAAAATATTGTTAACACTCTAGTGGCCGCAATTTTTGCATCAACAATTTGAAATTTTGTCAGAATGTTTGTATTAGTAATATAGTAATATCTAGGTCATGTTCGAATATGGGTCATATTAGGGCAGAAACAAGGTCACTAGGCCAAATTAAAGGAAAATCTTGTTTACACTGATAGCCGCAATTTTTTGCTACAGCAGCTTGAAATTTGGTCAAAATTGTTATCTAAATAATATCTAGACCAAGTTCGAATATGGGTCAAGCTGGGTCAAAAACACTTTGGAGGCTGCATTTTTTGCTTCAGCTGTTTTGAATTTGGTCATAATTTTTGTATTAATGATATCTAGGTCAAGTCCTAATATGGATCATATTGGGTCAAAAACAAGTTTGAATATGGTTCAAGCCTGGTCAAGAACTAGGTCACTAGGCCAAATTGAAGTTGATATGTACCCAAAAAATCATTATTGACCTCGGCTATCGCCTCGGTCAAAAATGGTTTTTTTTTGGTGCATATCACATCATGTATAACAGCTGAAAAGTCCATAATTGTATAATATTGTTCAATCTCCGGAGGCAGCATTTTTACATTGAGCAAGTTGAAACTTTGTCAGAATGTTTGTCTTTTATGATATCTAGTCCATGTTGGAATATGGGTCATATCAGGTAAAAGAATATAAATCACTAGGCCAAATGAAGTAAAATCTTGTTAACACTCTGGAGGTTGCATTTTTAGCTCGACTATTCGAAGAATATGAGAGCTATACTACTCACCCTGGCGTCGGTGTCCACGTCACACTTTGGTTATGGTTTTGCATGCAAGTTCTTAAATACTACATGTATTGCATTGAAACTTTCTACAACCCTACCAAACTATCACACCAATGTAGATTATTAAGTTAGATAACTCTATCCTGCATATTATGCAAGTTATGGCCCTTTTTTACTTAGAAATTCTGGTTAAAGTTTTGCGTGCAACTAAAGTAAGAGTCCATATCTCAGTATTTAATTGATGCATTGCATTGAAACTTTATACAGCACTACCCAACTATCACACCTATGTAGATTATTAAGTTAGATAACTCTATCCTGCATTTTATGCAAGTTATGGCCCTTTTTTTACTTAGAAATTCTGGTTAAAGTTTTGCGTGCAACTAAATTAAGAGTCCATATCTCAGTATTTACTTGATGCATTGCATTGAAACTTTCTACAACCATACCCAACTATTACACCTGTGTAGATTATCAAGTATGATAACTCTTTTCTGCATTTTATGCAAGTTATGGCCCTTTTTTTACTTAGAAATACTGGTTAAAGTTTTGCGTGCAACTAAATTAAGAGTCCATGTCTCAGTATATACTCGATGCATTGCATTGAACCATTATACAACCCTACTCAACTATCACACCTAGATAACTCTATCCTGCATTTTATGCAAGTAATGGCATTTTTTTTACTTGGAAATTCTGGTTAAAGTTTTGCATGCAACTAAATTAAGTGTCCATATCTCAGTATTTACTTGATGCTTTGCATTGAAACTTTCTACAACCCTACCCAACTATCACACCTGTGTAGATTATCAAGTATGATAACTCTATCCTGCATTTTATGCAAGTTATGGCCTTTTTGGACTTATAAATTCTGGTTAAAGTTTTGCATGCAACTACATAAAGAGACCATCTCTTAGTAACTACTTGATGCATTGCATTGAAACTTTATACAGCCCTTACCAACCATCACATCTATGTAAACAATCAAGTATGATTACTCTATCCAGCATTTTATGCAAGTTATGGACCTTTTTCGACTTAGAAATTCTGGTTAAAGTTTTGCAACTACATTTAGAGTGTAATCTCAGTAACAACTTGAAAAATTGTATGGAAACTTCATACAACCTTTCCCAAGTGCACAACCAATTAAGATAACTCAATCCTGTATATGGTGCAAATTGTTGCCCTTTTTTTACTTATAAATTATGGTTAAAGGTGTTTCACTCTGTATCTTATGTTTGTATTATGTTTTACCCTGTATAATGTTTGTATGGTGTTTTACCCTGTATCATATGACTTCAGAAACATCTATTACAACTCAAAAGAAACAATATTTCAAGTAGAAGGTAGGCATATGAACCCTGGGATCAGATGTTCATAGCCCTTTAAAGAAAATTCACTCCAAATGGATGCAGCAACCCAGGGACAAGCCGCCAAATGCAGCCCTGCACAGCCAGGGGTGCAACGCCATTGCTAACTTAATTTGTTGTCAATTGAAACAAAATTCTTTCACAAAGCAAATCAACCAAAATTGTCACTACAACAATGTTTTTTATCAAATCAATTTCTTTTCAAAAATGATTGATTATCAAGTAATATACCATTTTTACTGCAATGCCAATACAGTTAATGGACAGAAAGTTATCATAAAATTCATATTAAATTGTCAAAAGGATCTCAGGATGCTATTTTAAATTTCAACTACAAGCCTTCAAATACAGTTTAGTTTCAATTGCAATACAACTTCAAAAAACCGAGCAAGCCTATTTAAAAACAAATCATTGCCCAAATGTGACAAATGTACACCATCGCAAAAGAGGCCTGTGTCCAATTCACTTATTTCGGGATATCTTATACATGCCCCATTTGTTTTGAGTAGTGCTGTAGCTATCTTGCTGTTAAGTCTTATCCAACACTTATCCAGTGCCCTGTGGGAAAGTTCACCCCTCCATGACAAACGTGGCAGGACCTGAGACCAAACCAGTAAAGTGTTTGGCATCAAACTATATATCTGATGTAATGTCTGAAGAATATTGGCACGTAGTCTAACAGCTAGTATTTGGCCTATATCATTACCCGAAACATGTAATACCAAGATATCTGGTGGATCCTTATAATACAGCAAAGTCTTTAGGTGCCTGAGAACTTGAGACTATCTCATTCCACTTTTTCCTTGCTACCAAATGTCAACTGCTAGACTACCAAGCCCCAAATTAACCCCAAAACTAGTATTATGTCTGGCATGTGTGAAAGCACGCTTTATGATAGATGAGCCAACTATCCAAACACGACATCTTTCTTCTGCATATACCTTTTTGCCTTAACTACTACTTAGCTAAAGTTGAAGTAGGAATACGGATATAAGACTTGTATGCTTGAGATTCCCACCTACCCAGCTCCCTCATCAATACCCAAGCCTGCATCCTTCATATGCGAAATGAATGAGAAGAGTAGTGAGCTGCGTTTACTTTTAAAGAGGTCAATGTCTATCATAAGACAGCGTTGAACTGATAACGAGTTAAAAACTCACCACTGGCATAAGTGAAGAGCTGACCACCTACCTTTGGTCTAATTTGCAGGTAGGATTTAAGGTGTCTAACTGGGCAAAGAGACCCACTAGTTGACTGCAAAGACAAGACAGTACCTCTACCTAACTGGTCTGTTTTTGAATGTGGGACCGTAACCTCTATCATGGAATTGTTATTCAAAATTGATACATAGAAAATTGAATAGCATGAATTGCTACCCTTTTAGAATCTGCAACCAGTTTCCCTACATTGAAAACCCCCAAAAATGCCATTGAGAAAACTGCTTGAAATAACTGAACTTCATATGGGGAGAAACATATTGTGGGCAGCCTTCTTAGAATCCCACCAAGGAGTTGAGTTGTGATAGGCAGCCTTAGATCAGACCTTTTATACATTTTGTCCATTCCAGCAAGCATATTTTTTAACAAAATGTTTTGTGTGACATCGGGCAGCTGTGACACCTTGCATTTGTACCCAACACCAGACATATATGACCTTACAGTTGAAGGGGAAGAACCTTTAAATGACAAAAAGGAAATGAACTCGGCTAAATGTTGCACCCCTGGTGGCCAAATGTGTTTAAGGCAATATGACCTCCTAAATTCTTCAAAAGTCCTTATTCCAGTAGCATAGGTTTCATGCATGTTGATTGCCAATGAAACTTCCATCAATTGTTCAGCTGTATATTTAAGATCAGTGACCAAAATGCTTGGGGTATCCCTGATGGGTGCTTGTCTGCCCTGGGCGCCAACTGTTGAAAACGTACCCACTGCTTACGAGAAAGAGCATCAGCTATACGGTTTTGCTTACCCCTAATATGAACTGCCTTATACTGTATATTAAACATTAAGCATTACAAAACCAATGGCCTTATAAGTTGCATGACCCTCCAAGAGAGAGATGACCTTTTATTTAGTATAGAAACCAGTGCAATATTATCAGTATGAAGAATCAATTTCTTTCCTATGAGCAGGTACGCCCAAGTTTTGAAAGCTAATAAAATAGGTATTTAATTCATAAACTCATAAACATCATAAATGCATCTGTCCATTGCTCTATGCTCCATTAAATATTTTTAAACGAATGTTTGCACAAATGTGTGCTCCCAAGGTAGAATTTAAAGACAAGAGGCGCATGATGGCCTATTCTCTACTGGTTCTTTGTTCATTTTCAATCCAGAGCATGTATGTATGGTGAAGAGCGGATAGTAAATGGGGGCTCTATTGTGTTCACAAGCTGTTTTATAGCAATTTTGACAACTTCAAGGGCCATAATCAAGTCTTGCATTGTCGGATATGGCTGGTTTGCAAGAGGAACCAAGCTCTCATCAATATTTAACTACTACCTAAGTTTGGTGAAGATCGGATAGTAAATGGATGCTATATTGTGTTCACAAGCTCTATTATAGCAATTTTGACAATTTCAAGGGCCATACTCCAGTCATGCAATGGCACATCTGGCTGGTTTTCGAAAGGAACCAAGCTCTCATCAATATGTAACTACTACCTAAGTTTGGTGAAGATCAGATAGCAATTTTGACAATTTCAAGGGCCATAATGCAGTCTTGCATTGGCGGATCTGGCTGGTTTGCAAAAGGAACCAAGCTCTCATCCATATTTAACTATTATCTAAGTTTGATGGAGATACAATCAAAACTGAAGACTTTATCGCATTCAGTCATGCAAGGGCACATCTGGCAGGTTTTTGAAAGGAACCAAGTTCTCATATCCAAGTTTGGTGAAGAACAGATAGTAACTAGAGATTGCCTTTTTGAAAAAGCGCTTGTCTCCCCATTTGTGTGGTCGTAGGAGAGGAAAAGAAATGATGGAGATGAATTTTGTAGTTTTGGACTGGGGATGAAGCAACAGTGACAATTATGACAGTGACTTTATCGCATTCAGTCATGCAAGGGCACATCTGACTGGGGATGAAGCAACAGTGACAATTATGACAGTGACTTTATCGCATTCAGTCATGCAAGGGCACATCTGGCTGGTTTTTGAAAGGAACCAAGTTCTCATATCCAAGTTTGGTGAAGAACAGATAGTAACTAGAGATTGCCTTTTTGAAAAAGCGCTTGTCTCCCCATTTGTGTGGTCGTAGGAGAGGAAAAGAAATGATAGAGATGAATTTTGTAGTTTTGGACTGGGGATGAAGCAACAGTGACAATCCTCAGTTATTGAGCGAAAACCATTTTTCAGCTGAAGGTTACCATGACCTTGGCCTTTGACCTACTGACCTCAAAATCAATAGGGGTCATTTGCTGGTAGGGACAAACCTGCACACCAAGTATAAAGTTCCTGGGCCCAAGCAATCTTCAGTTATTGAGCGGAAACCATTTTTCAGCCCAAGGTTATTGAGACCTTGACATCAAAATCAATAGTGGTCATCTACAGGTTAGAACCAACCTGCACACCAAGTATGAAGTTCCTGGGCATTTTTCAGCTGAAGGTTACCGTGACCTTGACCTTTTGACCTCAAAATCAAACAAAATCAATAAGGGTCATCTACTGGTTAGGACCAACCTGCACACCAAGTATTAACTTCCATGGCCAAAGTATTCTACAGTTATTAAGCAAAAACAATTTTTCAGTTCATTGTTACCGTGAACTTGACCTTTGACATAGTGACCTCAAAATAAATAGGGGTCATCTGCTGGTGGTGACTAACCTACACACCAAGTATTGACTTACATGGCCAAAATATTCTACAGTTATTAAGCAAAAACAATTAACAAGTAATTTTTCAGCTCAAGGTCACTGTGACCTTAACTTTGACCTCAAAATCAAACACAATCAATAGGGTTCTTCTACTGGGCATGGCCAACCTGCATACCAAGTATGGAGTTCCTCGGCACAAGCGTTCTTCAGTTATTGAGCGGAAACCATTTTTTCCTCACAATGTCACCATGATCCTTAAATTTGAACTTTTGACATCAAAATCAATAGGGGTCATCTACTGGTCATGACCAACATGCATACCAAGTATGAAGTTCCTACGCCCAAGCGTTCTTCAGATATTGAGCGAAACAAGTGTGACGGACATGACCGTCACCACTGTGACCTTGACCTGTGACCTCAAAATTAATAGGGGTCATTTGCTGGTGGTGACCAACCTGTACACCAAGTATGAAGTTCCTGTGCCCAAGCAAAAACAATTTTTCAGCTCATTGTCACTGTGACCTTTCAGCTCAATGTCACTGTGACCTTTACTTTAGACGTAATCAATCAAAATCAATAGGGGTCTTCTACTGGGCATGGCCAACCTGCATACCAAGTATGGAATTCCTCGGCCCAAGTGTTCTTCAGTTATTGAGCGGAAACCATATTTTACCTCACACGGTCACCATGACCATGACCTTTGACCTTCTGACATCAAAATCAATAGGGGTCAGCTACTGGCCATAACCAACCTGCATACCAAGTATGAAGTTCCTACGCCAAAGCGATCTTCAGTTATTGAGCGGAAACAAGTGTGACAAACGGAAGGACGGACGGAAGGATGGACGGAATGGGCAAAAACAATATGTCACCCCTATGTCTATTGTGTTCACAAGCTGTATTATAGCATTTTTGACAATTTCAAGGGCCATAATCCAGTCATGCATGGGCGGATCTGGCTGGTTTGCGAAAGGAACCGAGCTCTCATGGATATCTAACTACTGTATAAGTTTGATTGAGATACAATCAAAATTGAAGACTATCGCGTTCACAAGCAATTGTTTACGGACGCACGCACGCACGCAAGCACGTGCGGACGACGGACACAACGCCATGGCATAAGCTCCAGTAGAGCTAATAAAATGAAAGGTTGAGTCTCGTTACCTAAGTTGACAGACTCTGAGACTGTCTCCCTTCTGTTAGCCAGAGTCTCGGTGAGCACACTGACAGACTCTGTATTGGCAGTATACTTTGAATTCGTCACTCTCCTCCTCTTACTTGCCCTTCTTGGTGATGACATTTTTCTACCTATTGCAAGAAAACAGACATTCATAAAAACATTGTGATCAGTAATTTTGTAATGCTTACTTGCAATACTGATCAATTGTGTTCTTGTTTGAAAATCAGCATTTTGCTAGTATTGACCCTTTACCAAGTGACCAAATTGCAACTGGCAGGGATGTGTGTTAAAAATGCAGGCTCTATTTTTATTTAGGCAGCTATTACATTCATTAATCCTTATAGAATGACAATTAAAAAAGGAACAAACTAATGTAAACGAACACTGAACTCCTTTCCCAGCAATATAAGACAGTTAATGCTTCCATTGTATGTAAGGTCATGCTGTAAATAATACTTCAGGATCAAAGTGCAAATAGAATTGTTTAAACATGCACTCCCTCTAATAACCGGCTTTCTGTCGATTAACGACAAATCCCAATATATTGAAAGCTAAACAAGAGGCCCATGAGGGCCTATGCTCTACTGGTATTGTTCTTTGGTCATTTTCAATCCAGAGCATGTGTATGTATGGTGAAGATCGGATAGTAAATGGAGGCTCTTTTGTGTTCACAAGCTGTATTACAGCAATTTTTACAATTTCCTGGGCCATAATCCAGTCTTGCATGTGCGGATCTGGCTGGTTTTCAAAAGGAACCAAGCTCTCATCAATATTTAACTACTACCTAAGTTTGGTGAAGATCAGATAGTAAATAGAGCCTCTATTGTGTTCACATGCTCAATTATAGCAATTTTTGACAATTTCAAGGGCCATAATCCAGTCTTGCATGGGCGGATCTGGCTGGTTTACAAAAGGAACCGAGCTCTCATGGATATCTAACTACTGTATAAGTTTGGTTGAGATACAATCAAAAGTGAAGACTGTATCGTGTTAACAAGCTCTTTTATAGCAATTTTGACCATTTCAAGGGCCATAATCCAGTCATGCATGGGCGGATCTGGCTGGTTTTCGAAAGGAACCGAGCTCTCATGGATATCTAACTACTGTATAAGTTTGGATGAGATACAATCAAAAGTGAAGACTATCATGTTAACAAGCTCTTTTATAGCAATTTTTACCATTTCAAGGGCCATAATCCAGTCATGCATGGGCGGATCTGGCTGGTTTTCAAAAGGAACCGAGCTCTCATGGATATCTAACTACTGTATAAGTTTGGTTGAGATACAATCAAAAGTAAAGACTGTATCGTGTTAACAAGAAATTGTTTACGGACGGACGGACAGACAGACGCACAGCGGACAAATCGCCACGACATAAGCCCTTCTGGCCTTTGGCCAGTAGAGCTAAAAAACAGCAGATTTGGTGTATGTGGGAAAGGGTTAACAGTAGTCTGCTGCAGATTTGATGTACATGGGAAAGGGTTAAAAGTAGTCTTCTGCAGATTTTGTGTATGTGGAAAAGTGTTAAAAGTAGTCTTCTGCAGATTTGATGTATGTGGGTAAGGGTTAAAAGTAGTCTGCTATAAGTAGTCTGCTGCGGAATTGATGTATGTGGGAAAGGGTTAAAAGTAATCTGCTATAAGTTGTCTGCTGCGGAATTGATGTATGTGGGAAAGGGTTAAGTAGGTCTCTGCTTATACCTTGTACTTTTGGTCTGTCGACGACGGTCCAGTCACACAGAACATCCGCAGATAATATTGTATGATTCTGATCTGCAGATCTTTCATCGTGCATTGAACAACAGTATTCAAGCTTATCGCTCAACAATGACAATTCGATCATCCCGTCACTGCTACAGCAATCCGTTCGAGGACACTTTATGTAAGTCTTCATATCCATTTTAGAAAAATTTGAATACAATTTCTGTAGAAAGCACTCCACCTGTTTTCTGGCTTTTATGTTGTCATTTGGCAGATTTTGGCTATATGACGTCACCCACATCTGTATGAAATTATCGCGCAGATACAGCGTCAATGTGTGAATACGTGACGAGTCTAAATCAAACACTCCAGAGTCACAAAAAAGAAGGTATTTTGTCTTATTCTTTTCTTTAGTCATTCTTGGCTGCCACGTTGACATGCATGCAGCAATAAGTCTGTGAAAGATGGATGGAGGAACGAAACCTGAAGCCTGTCCAGAGACAAACGTGTAACACAGTCTGTGTGTGGAATTCGAATTGGGTATTTGTTTAGTATATAACAGAGATCTTGGGGTCTTCTCCTTCAACATACATGGTGTGAAATTACTTCCCTCTGAAATCTAAAACGAAAATTACAAATATATCCTCTGATGTTTAAAGTGTAGTCCAACAGTATAACCAGAGGGAATGTATAAAAGCTAAAAACAAATGCTATTGTAGACTGAGCATTAACAAATATTCATTTACATACCGAGTCAAAAACATATGGAACAATTACCCAACGAAGTAGTGTTGGCAAAAAATATTAAACAATTTGAAATCCGGTTTGACAAATTCTGGGAAAATCAACCAGTAAAATACGATCACACAACAAATTTAATATTATCTAAAAAGTGCGAAAGACACGTCAACTCGCTCTTCATAGATTAAAACACAGAGATGGATATAGTGGTGAATATGCCAGCATCCCTAAGGTATGACTAATATCACCTCTATAGCCACAAATATTATAGGAAAAGGAAATATTCCAAACAAGAAATGTTGTCCTTATGCATTATTCCTTTCCAACATACAACAAATCTGTAATAGGCAACTTTGATATAATATAGGCCAAAATATGGAAAATTTCTTTGAATGTAAGTATTATTGAGTAGAATTGAAAGCTGGGTGGCAAAAGCAGAAATTGCTCACAATGTCTTCAAAAGTCATATATGTATGAAACGGTTCATGTTTGCAACTAAATTGTAACTCGTTTTTATTTTTACATGTTTTCAAAGTGGACGAAAATAAATATCATATTGGCATAATAAATAATTAGGGAAAGGGTCACCTAAAGTTTGTTATTAACACTTTCCCACACACATGTACAACAGATCTTCAGCAGACGACTTTGAAAACATCTAGGCATTAAAGGGGAATATCTCTATAAGCAATGGTTTAATTAATCAATAGAGTCAAGCAATGCTTTCAAAAGGTGTCTGTTGCAAATATGCATCAAAATGCATCTTCATGTGGGAAAGGGTATACATTTCTGAACATATTATGATAGTTTGACATTGCACAGCTGACCTTAGTTTAATTTTTTGTCTATTGATATCAACGAAGAACCAGCTTCTATTAGCTTTGATCAACCCTTTCCCACATGCAGATACATTTTAATTTATATGCAGCATACAAATTTTGAAATAATTCGATAAAAGGAGAAATTGCTCATAATGTGTATGAAAAAAAAATGCAACAATGTTTTAAACTCTTTTACTCCTAAATCTTCTGCTGCATATTTGTTGTATGTGGGAAAGGGTTTACCACTCTCTATGTCTGCTTAATAAAGTTTTAACCCTTTCCCACATAGATCAAATCTGCAGCAGACAATTTCTCAAACATCTAGGTAAAAACATGAAATATCTCTATAAATACAGTTTAATTATTGAATAGTTAAAAAACATTGTGACATAAGGAGAAATTTCTACATTATGAGCAACATCAGATTCTCCTTTTGCATTTTTTCAAAATTCGTTTGCATCAGATAATTCAAAATGCATCTGCAAGTTGGAAAAGGTGTGGGATAATCCAAAAGGTTGACCTTAATTAATCAAGGATTTCAAACTCTCTGCCACTGGATTAAGAGACAGGCCTTCTATCTCTGGGTTCCCACAGCTGTTTAGACCAACGGAAACAGGATCACGACAATATGTTGCTTTGAGTAATTTGTAATAAGAGAAGATGAAAACATTTTAGTTACCCTGGAAACCCTTAAATCAGTTATCTCATGTTCTCCATAGGTGACTGGTTTAGCGATGATGTTTAGTTTTTCCATCAGCCGGAGTAAATGTTCCTTATGGTCTGAGAAAATCCCCCCCTTGCTCCATGACAAATCTGAAATCAAAAAAAAGCACCAAAAAGTTGACACTAACTCTCAAATTGTTTTTAAAACATTTACCCCATATGATATTTAAGAATTATCTGCTAGGAATTATGTCACAGCTTAAAATAACCAAAAACTTTTCTCAAATAAAGACACATTTTGAGGCATCATCTGCAGCTGATGCCTTATGAGCAAATTTTACTTTTGCCACAATGTTTTCAACTTATTTCAGTTATGCATTAATATATTTTTTTCATGTTTTCGCCTAGATGTTGTTAAAGTTGCCTGCAGATTTTTCATATGTGGGATCGGGTTATGGTATAGCAGAATATATTCATAAATAACCTGACCAGGTAATATTTGAAGCACAGGATTAAGACATTACTTCAAAATACCACCAAGTTTTGCTAATACAATCACTTTTTCATCTCATTTTAACATATTCATTTTTTATCCCAAAACTCTGAAATGGTCTCGTTAACTCTTACTCACCTACAGAAGCATTTTGACCCATCTGCAGCAGACGCTTTTTGAAGACAATCATTCGGTAGCAAAAGGAGAACATTTTCATCTTTTGCCACAATGTTTTGATCTCTATACAAGCAATATACTTTTCAAAATCATCTGCTGCAAGTTCTTTGAATGTGGGCAAGGGTTAAAACAATGTGAGAAAAGGACCAATTACTTATTCCTCCGTTTTCACATAATAGGAGCTAGCTGTTGCTGGACACAAAAGCTTGCAAATTGAAGAGAAAGTCTCAACTAAAATTTTCTTTGATAATATTCTTCCATTTGTAGTGATGTTCTTTATATTGGGGAAATAAGCTTAAATTCTTAACCCTTTTCAACTTACATACGCATTTTGACACAACTGCAGCAGATGACTTTTAGATACCCTATTCTTTGATAATTATGCTTTCATTTGTAGTGAATTTCATATTTTTGCCTAAATGTTTTCAATGACGTTTGATGCAGATTTGTTGTACCAGGGATAATCCAATATAATGTAGACTTTTGCTATAACATCTGCATTAATGGTTCAATTTACAAAATAGATATAGTCATAATACCTAAAAATACATTAACTCAATATTGCCAGCCCACCATCCGTTTATATAACCATGATAACATGCAGGTGGCGCACACGTTGACACCTTATTGAAATGTAAATAAACAACACATTACATGTGTTAAACCTGCCAAACGTTGTCGCATTACGGCATTTATTATATATTATTGTATACTTTGATATTGTTCCTTCTATTTTCCATTTGAAAAAAGAATGCAGTATCCGTCGATATTGCAATCATTGATATTGCACTCAGATCTTTTTCACGTGCTGCTTAGGAAGGAACTATTTCAATAAAGTAACGTTACAAAGCGCTCTCATCCAACCTTTGATGATTTAGAGACCAGCTAACTTCTACTTTGTAACTGCCTAGGGCTTAATGCATCGCAGGCAAGTGACGCCATCAAAATGGTAAAAAAACCACCAATTAGGCATACTTACAAAAAAACAAGAATTACGCGTAATTAAATGTCTCGCTGTCTCCCGCTTTGACTATCAATGGAAGTGTAAAAGACAAAAAGTAAAATAACAAAACTTTAACGTTGAGCTAAACACAATTGTAACAAGAGGACCATGATGGTCCTATATCGCTCACCTGATTTAATTAAATCTAAGAAGTTTTTCAGTGTTTTTTTGTCTATCCATATCCGAATAATTTGAACAGTCTTTGAAGAAGGTCCCTCAAGGAACATTTGTGCCACATTATTTTTAAATCGGGCCAGTACTTTCAGACAAGAAGATTTTTAAAGTTTTTACAATGCACATATAAGGAAAACAAGCCCAGCCCCCCTAGAGGCCATGTTTTTCATTGGATCCAAACAATTTGAATAATCTTGGTAGAGGGTTTCCCAAGAAACTTTTGTGCCAAATAGTTATTAAATCAAACGAGTACTTTTGAACAAGAAGATTTTTAAAGTTTTGGCAATTTTCGCCTTTTCTGATGCTGCAGCAACCAAAGTTCTACATGGAGTTGTGCTTCTGGAGGGATTCAAACCACAACCTTGAAACCCTCAAAAGATTTGAAGTCCTGTGCTTAACAACATAGGCTAAAGCATTAAAATTGAAGAGTTTCAAGTGGAGGTTTTCATTAAGGTAGTAAGAGCCTAATGAAAACCTCCACTTGAAACTCTTCAATTTTAATCCTTTCCCTCATACAACAAAACTGCAGCAGATGGCTTTGAAAACAATTTGACAAAAAAAATATGGAAAGTCTCTATCAGTGAGAGTGTAATTATTGAATAGAATTGAAAAGATTGAATCCAGATGCACTGAACTCTGTGGTGAACATGTGAGGGGAAAATCTTGTGCAAAGATAGTATTAGTACATGTGTACAAAAAAGACAAACCTGATAATTATGTTTCATGCTATGCAATTGTAGATGAGCAAAGTAACCGTACTCTTGCAAAGCCAGAACTATTTAGTTCATTAAATATTAATGGTGAAGAGATTGAATACTCTCTGTCATCATGCTCTGGTATCTCACTTAAGCGTGGTAGAAAAACCAATAACTTGATTGTTGAGTGTATTGATGGGAGTGCTCATTATGAACTTCCCACAGTGATTGAGTGTCCTGATATACCTTGTAATAGGGATGAAATACCTACACCTAGTGTGGCTGCCAGTCACCCACATTTGCATGATTTAGCTCAGTCTATTCCAGAAATGGATACAAATAGCAAGATACTTTTGCTTTTAGGTCGTGACATCACAGATGTCCACCATGTTCTTGATCAAAGGGTGGGACCAAAGGGATCTCCCTTTGCACAGCGTTTACCCCTTGGTTGGGTTATTGTAGGAGAAGTATGTCTTGGTGACTCACATGTCATAAGTAACGTCTCTGTAAAAAAGACCTTCATAGTGGGTGATGGGCGAGCTTCACTTCTGCCACCATGCATGAGTAAATTTCATGTGTCTGAGAAAGCGGATGTGAATGATTGTGAAAGTGATTGTAATGTTACATATGTATTAGATAATGGTAGATACACTTTGTTTAAACCTTGTAGCAATGTTTTTAACAAGGATCAAATGTTTACGTATGATTATGTGTTCACTACTGATGTCCGTGATGATGTACCGTCATTGTCTGTTGAAGATCGTGAGTTTCTGTCCATAATGGACAAAGAGTTTGTTCTCGATTCAGATAGTAGGTGGTCCGCCCCTCTTCCTTTTAGAGCATCTAGACCTAGACTTCCAAATAACAGAGCTCAAGCTCTTCAACGAGCCAAAGGTCTGCAAGTTAGTTTGAGTAAGAACCCTGTTAAGAAACAACATTTTGTAGAGTTTATGGGTAAACTATTAGTTTGCGGTCATGCAGAATTGGCCCCCGAGTTACCTGCAGATGCCGAATGCTGGTACTTACCGATATTTGGAGTCTACCATCCAAAAAAGCCCAATAAGATCAGAGTAGTGTTTGATTCGTCTGCACAGTTTAAAGGGTTCTCCCTCAATTCAGTGTTACTTCAAGGTCCTGACCTAACCAATAGTCTATTGGGTGTTTTGTTAAGATTTAGAAGAGACTTAGTAGCAGTATCAGTAGATGTAGAACAGATGTTTTACTGTTTTGGTGTTATAAAGAATGATAGGGATTATCTCCGTTTCTTTTGGCATAAAGATAATGTAACTTCGAAGCCTCTAGTAGAGTATCGTATGTGCAAACATGTGTTTGGGAACAGTCCCTCCCCCGCAATAGCAAGTTATGGGTTGAGAAAAGCTGTAGAGTATGCTGACAGCGATGTCATAGAGTTTGTTCATAGAAACTTTTACGTAGATGATGGTCTTACCTCCTGTCCTTCTGTGTCTGAAGCAGAAGATTTGATTAAACGTACTCAGGTGTCACTAGCAGTTACTGGGTTACGGATTCATAAGATCACGTCTAACACCCCAGAGGTAATGACCAAGTTTCCAAAAGAGGATCTAGCTGCTGATCTAAATCGCATTAACTTTGAACAGGAAAGTCTCCCAACACAGCGTAGTTTAGGGTTAGAGTGGGATTTGAACCAAGACCGTTTTATGTTTAGTAATCAGTCACAAGACAAGCCTGTCACTAAGAGAGGTATTCTGTCAACCATTAATAGTGTCTTTGACCCCATAGGCTTTCTTGCACCAGTAATTATTGATGGTAGGCTGATACTGAGAGATGTAGTCTCCACAGGCATTGACTGGGACGAACCGTTACCGTATGATACTGAGGTCAAATGGAAACATTGGCTGAATAGTTTGAATGATTTAAACTGTGTCAATATTTCAAGGAGTTTATTTGAGGTCTCCTTAAGTACACTGAATAACCTCGAACTTCACATATTTTCTGATGCCTCGGAAAAGGCCATAGCGGCTGTAGTCTTTATAGTTGGATTTGCAAGTATTGAAACAAGATATGTTAGTTTTGTTATGGGAAAAGCCAAGGTTGCACCTACCAAAGGTCACACTATACCACGCTTAGAACTTTGTGCTGCTGTCCTAGCAACGGAGTTGTATATATTAGTTTCAGAAAACCTTCATGTAGATTTGAAAAAAATCTGTTTCTACACAGATAGTAGGGTTGTGTTAGGGTATATTGGGAATCAGTCCCGCAGGTTTTACACTTATGTCAGTAATCGTGTGCAGAAAATTAGGCGTGTAAGTAACCCTCAGCAGTGGAAGTATATTCCATCTGAAAAGAATCCTGCTGATGTAGGAACTAGAGGGACAAGTCCACTTAAGTTAAAGGATAGTGTTTGGCTTTCAGGACCACCATTTCTGCGTGAGCATACGATACAGGTGCCAGAGTTTTTCCCACTAGTAGATCCTCAATTAGATTCGGAAGTTCATACAAATGTTGTTGTCATGGCTACCAATGTTCAACAACGCTTAGGGTCTGCTCGTTTTGAGCGTTTCTCGTCATGGAGTAAGTTGTTGCTTTCAGTTGGACTGTTGATACACATTATTTTGTCATTCAAGAAAGTTGTGCAGTGTATGGGATGGCACATTTGTTCTCAGTCTAGTTCCATGGAAGGTAGTCTAAAGGCGAAGGTCTTAATACTCAAAGAAGTACAGTATAGTAGTTTCAAATTAGAGGTTGATAGTTTGACTTCGCATAATCCCATAAGTAATGGCAGTGCTTTATCGTCATTGGATCTATTTATTGATGATGTTGGTCTGCTTCGTGTAGGAGGACGTCTTCGTCGTAGTAGTCTCCCGTTTGAGGAAAAACACCCTATTATCATACCTGCCAAACATCATGTTACAAAGCTACTCATCAGACATTTTCATGAGTCAGTGCATCATCAGGGTCGTTTGTTCACAGAAGGTGCAGTTAGGCAGGGAGGGTATTGGGTTATATCTAGTAAGCGTAGTGTCTCCTCTTATATATTTAGTTGTGTAATGTGTAAGAAACTTAGGGGACGTTTTGAAACACAGAAGATGTCTGATCTACCGATAGATAGAATAGAGCAAGCAACCCCTTTTTCGTATGTAGGTGTAGACGTGTTTGGTCCGTGGCAGGTTGTCTCTCGCAGGACACGTAGTTCACAAGCAACTGCTAAACGTTGGGCTGTACTTTTTACCTGTCTGTTGATACGTGCAGTACATATAGAGGTTGTAGATGAGATGTCCACTTCGGCATTTATTAATGCACTCCGTCGTTTCATTGCCATTCGTGGTAAGGTCAAGGTCTTTAGGTCAGATCGTGGTACGAATTTTGTCGGCGCTACTGACCATATCAGAGTAGATGCTATCAATGTAGAAGATAAACAGACAACGAGTTTCTTTGGTAGTTCTGGTAGCATTTGGATTTTCAATGCCCCTCATAGTTCTCATATGGGTGGGGTCTGGGAAAGAATGATCGGTGTATCGCGACGTATATTGGAAGCTATGCTGTCCAAAACACTCAATCTGACCCATGATGTATTAGTTACTCTCATGTTAGAAGTATGTGCAATTATCAATTCCCGTCTCCTCTGACCCAGATTGCCCTGAAATTTTGAGTCCCTCAGCTATACTTACCCTTAAACTGGAGCATGATAAACAACCTGTAGACGATTTGTCCATTAAAGACCTTTATAAAGATCAATGGAAGCGTGTTCAGTATCTGGCAGGTCAATTCTGGATACGTTGGAGAAAAGAGTTTCTACACTCTTTACAACTTAGGTCAAAATGGCATTGTGAGCAAAATGCAATTAAAATTGACGACATTGTCCTTTTAAAAGACAGGGAAGTGGCTCGTAATCACTGGCCTATTTGTAGAATAAATAGGATCTTTCCTAGTGCTGATGGCAATATTCGAAAGGTAGAAGTCTGTTTTTTGAAGGAAAGCAAGCAAGTCTTTCTAGTAAGGCCAATAGTGGAGCTTGTATTGCTTGTTAGAAGTTAAGAAAGTCAAATTTATAACTGAGATTTTGATTTGATATTGGTATAATTACAGCTGCGACTGTGTATTATTACGACTTTGACTTTGTATTGTTATGAATTATTTTCATACTGGAAGATAAGTATGGTATATACTTCATCACAATGTCATATTTTTGAACAGATTAAGTTTAAGAAGTAATCGTTTTTGCTAAATAATGTTCTTGTATAAAGCTAAGCTAGGACATCAATTATTGTAATCTTAAAAGGTTTTTTTTACAAAGCTAATTAAGCTTTGATATTCAAAGTCAGTGTCTTATAGGTTGATTTGATATTATGTTTCCAACATATTTCTTTTGAAGTATAAGCTTCATGTGTCATTTTTCAGAGTTTAAGGTTGGTTCTTTATAGTTATTCAAAGTAACTGTTTAGCACTCAACATTTAAAAAACTTGGTTGTATTATGTATATTCACTGGTATCCACGGTATGTTGTAGTGTTATCAAAAGGAAATTGATAACAGTTGGGGAGTGTGTTGTACCTTGCCGTTACTTTTTACTCCTTTGCTCATTTGCTTCTATTTTATGCCCATTGGGTTACTAGTTGTCAGTCAAACTATTTCCGTTAAGCGTGCAGCAGTGTGCGGCATGGCACAGATAGCACAGAGGTTTACGAGCGGTGTTTTCACCCTTGCCTAGTCCTGGCTAGTCTCATGGTGTAAGTAAAAGCAAGTTAAATTGTCTCTTATATTATGAATACCAGTATTTGTTTATAATACAGTTAATTAGCAGATGTTTAGGTTCTCTTCAAACATTTAACGATTCGTGCCACTGGCGTTTCGAACATAAGTTTATGACTGAAATTGTAGTTTTGGATACAGCTGTGTACTAGACTAGAATGAAGTTATATTGAGTAAATTATCGGAGTGTTTTGTGGAAATATCTATATCGCATTTAGTCATTTGATTATTTGGCCAGTTTTTGGAATGTGTGATATTTTTGTAGATTCTACTCTTTGAGTTATGAAGTTTGCTAACTCTTTCAAAATAGAACAACATTTGAAAATAGATGTTATTTTTGGCTCTGTATTCACTATGCTTTTTTTGTATCATTTGTAGTTTTTTACCACATTTGGAGAGAGATTAAAAAGGGAATTCTAAAGCAACTGGTTCAACTTAGTTTCTCTCTGGGTTAAACTACACGAGTTACAAAGGGGAAGCAAGCAGTGTGCAGTGTGCGGCATGGCACAGATAGCACAGAGGTTTACGAGCGGTGTTTTCACCCTTGCCTAGTCCTGGCTAGTCTCATGGTTTTTTTACCACATTTGGAGAGAGATTAAAAAGGGAATTCTAAAGCAACTGGTTCAACTTAGTTTCTCTCTGGGTTAAACTACACGAGTTACAAAGGGGAAGCAAGCCCGGCGGGGTCGTGACAGTAAAAAAACCATTGACTGGCCTGACGGTAGCAAACCAAAGCAGCGGTTTCAACACGGGATGAAAGGTATTTAATGATTTCAAGAAGAACTCGTACACTTACATATAAAGGAATGGCTCTTTATGAAGAGAGAATTCAGGCGTATTATTCAACATTGAAAAGCGCCATCACTAGCGTGGACAGTTATGTCAAAGAGAATGCTGGACTTTCTATTAAAAGTACAATTTCAACTTTGACAAAATGCAGAGATAGCGTAAACAATTTGTTTAAGGAAATTCAACAAACTTATAGTGAATGTATAAAGTATTTGGAAAGCACTAAAACCCAAGGAAGTTTAGCAGAAATCGTTCACATTGACAATCTATTTATTGAAGTGGAGACTCGGGTTGAAGAATATTATGAGAAAATTAGAAAAATACGTAATGAAAAACTTGAAGTAATGTCTGAAGCCAGTGTTGGTAGCATCGTCTCGAACAATTCTCTAATATTCATGCAAAGAAAATCTGCTGAAGCAAAGGCTGCAAGTGTAAAAGTACAATTTGCAGAAATGGAATTGGATCTTCGTAAACAAAAAGCATTGGCTGCCTTAAGACAGGCCGATATCGATTCTGAATTGGAACTTCTTCATCAGAAGAAAGAGGCAGCTGCGCTCACCGCTGAAGCAAGAGAGTTAGAACATTTGTGCGGTATATCAGTTCATTCTGATTCTCTGCCTGAAGAAACAGAGGACCCAATGTTAAAAGTGAAGAATTATGTTGAAAAACACAAGAAAGATGCAACCCAAGCAAAAGCTTCAACACCTAAAGGTATTTCTCATTTTCTCCTTAGAAAGGACCTTATATTAACCAGATTAACAACCTTTAATGACTGCTGTGAGAACTATCAGGCTTGGAAAATGAGTTTTCAGTCTGTTGCCAATGATATGGATTTGACATGCCCCGAGGAGATAGATCTACTGGTGAAGCACTTGGGTGCGAATTCTAAGAGGTATGCTTTGAGCCTCAGGACAGCTTATCTTCACAACCCTGAAGAAGCTCTGTCCCATATTTGGAAGCGTTTGAACGAACGATTTGGGACTGCAGAAAGTGTGCTTAGTGCTTTAGATAAGAAGTTGAAATTTTTCCCCCGAATCATGAATAAAGAGACACTTAAATTGTATGACCTAGCAGATATCTTGTCAGAAATTGAAGGCCTAAAGAAAAATTCTGAATATTCTGTAACGTTGTCATACTTTGACTCAACTGTTGGAATGAATCCTATCATTTCTAAGCTACCCTACAATTTGCAGCAGAAATGGATCTCACATGCGGCTAGTTACAAGGAAAAGCATAAAGTTTCCTTTCCTCCATTTAGCTTCTTTACAGAGTTTGTAAAGAAATACAGTGTCATTATGAATGATCCTAGTTTCAACTTTGAAGCAAATGTTCCACAACACAGTACAGGACCAGCAAAACATGAACAGAAAGCATATGGACGGTTTTCGGCAGCTAAAACGGGCATCAACCAGCATGATCAAAGTTTTCAATGTGAAAAAGTGTGTCTAATTCATAAGACCCCTCATTCCCTTGAGGATTGTCGAGTGTTTAGATCAAAGACCTTTGATGAAAAGAAAAAGTTCATTAGTGAAAATAAATTGTGCTTCATGTGCCTTTCTGAAGATCACATGATTCGTGAATGTAAAATTCCAGCCAAGAAGTTTGACCGGACAGGTGGGGAGAAACTGAATCAAGTACAGAAGCAGGAAAGTGTTGAATCCAGATGCACTGAACTCTGTGGTGAACATGTGAGGGGAAAATCTTGTGCAAAGATAGTATTAGTACATGTGTACAAAAAAGACAAACCTGATAATTATGTTTCATGCTATGCAATTGTAGATGAGCAAAGTAACCGTACTCTTGCAAAGCCAGAACTATTTAGTTCATTAAATATTAATGGTGAAGAGATTGAATACTCTCTGTCATCATGCTCTGGTATCTCACTTAAGCGTGGTAGAAAAACCAATAACTTGATTGTTGAGTGTATTGATGGGAGTGCTCATTATGAACTTCCCACAGTGATTGAGTGTCCTGATATACCTTGTAATAGGGATGAAATACCTACACCTAGTGTGGCTGCCAGTCACCCACATTTGCATGATTTAGCTCAGTCTATTCCAGAAATGGATACAAATAGCAAGATACTTTTGCTTTTAGGTCGTGACATCACAGATGTCCACCATGTTCTTGATCAAAGGGTGGGACCAAAGGGATCTCCCTTTGCACAGCGTTTACCCCTTGGTTGGGTTATTGTAGGAGAAGTATGTCTTGGTGACTCACATGTCATAAGTAACGTCTCTGTAAAAAAGACCTTCATAGTGGGTGATGGGCGAGCTTCACTTCTGCCACCATGCATGAGTAAATTTCATGTGTCTGAGAAAGCGGATGTGAATGATTGTGAAAGTGATTGTAATGTTACATATGTATTAGATAATGGTAGATACACTTTGTTTAAACCTTGTAGCAATGTTTTTAACAAGGATCAAATGTTTACGTATGATTATGTGTTCACTACTGATGTCCGTGATGATGTACCGTCATTGTCTGTTGAAGATCGTGAGTTTCTGTCCATAATGGACAAAGAGTTTGTTCTCGATTCAGATAGTAGGTGGTCCGCCCCTCTTCCTTTTAGAGCATCTAGACCTAGACTTCCAAATAACAGAGCTCAAGCTCTTCAACGAGCCAAAGGTCTGCAAGTTAGTTTGAGTAAGAACCCTGTTAAGAAACAACATTTTGTAGAGTTTATGGGTAAACTATTAGTTTGCGGTCATGCAGAATTGGCCCCCGAGTTACCTGCAGATGCCGAATGCTGGTACTTACCGATATTTGGAGTCTACCATCCAAAAAAGCCCAATAAGATCAGAGTAGTGTTTGATTCGTCTGCACAGTTTAAAGGGTTCTCCCTCAATTCAGTGTTACTTCAAGGTCCTGACCTAACCAATAGTCTATTGGGTGTTTTGTTAAGATTTAGAAGAGACTTAGTAGCAGTATCAGTAGATGTAGAACAGATGTTTTACTGTTTTGGTGTTATAAAGAATGATAGGGATTATCTCCGTTTCTTTTGGCATAAAGATAATGTAACTTCGAAGCCTCTAGTAGAGTATCGTATGTGCAAACATGTGTTTGGGAACAGTCCCTCCCCCGCAATAGCAAGTTATGGGTTGAGAAAAGCTGTAGAGTATGCTGACAGCGATGTCATAGAGTTTGTCCATAGAAACTTTTACGTAGATGATGGTCTTACCTCCTGTCCTTCTGTGTCTGAAGCAGAAGATTTGATTAAACGTACTCGGGTGTCACTAGCAGTTACTGGGTTACGGATTCATAAGATCACGTCTAACACCCCAGAGGTAATGACCAAGTTTCCAAAAGAGGATCTAGCTGCTGATCTAAATCGCATTAACTTTGAACAGGAAAGTCTCCCAACACAGCGTAGTTTAGGGTTAGAGTGGGATTTGAACCAAGACCGTTTTATGTTTAGTAATCAGTCACAAGACAAGCCTGTCACTAAGAGAGGTATTCTGTCAACCATTAATAGTGTCTTTGACCCCATAGGCTTTCTTGCACTAGTAATTATTGATGGTAGGCTGATACTGAGAGATGTAGTCTCCACAGGCATTGACTGGGACGAACCGTTACCGTATGATACTGAGGTCAAATGGAAACATTGGCTGAATAGTTTGAATGATTTAAACTGTGTCAATATTTCAAGGAGTTTATTTGAGGTCTCCTTAAGTACACTGAATAACCTCGAACTTCACATATTTTCTGATGCCTCGGAAAAGGCCATAGCGGCTGTAGTCTTTATAGTTGGATTTGCAAGTATTGAAACAAGATATGTTAGTTTTGTTATGGGAAAAGCCAAGGTTGCACCTACCAAAGGTCACACTATACCACGCTTAGAACTTTGTGCTGCTGTCCTAGCAACGGAGTTGTATATATTAGTTTCAGAAAACCTTCATGTAGATTTGAAAAAAATCTGTTTCTACACAGATAGTAGGGTTGTGTTAGGGTATATTGGGAATCAGTCCCGCAGGTTTTACACTTATGTCAGTAATCGTGTGCAGAAAATTAGGCGTGTAAGTAACCCTCAGCAGTGGAAGTATATTCCATCTGAAA
Source organism: Serripes groenlandicus (assembly GCA_031761405.1). Lineage (NCBI taxonomy): Eukaryota > Metazoa > Mollusca > Bivalvia > Cardiida > Cardiidae > Serripes > Serripes groenlandicus. The sequence continues at coordinate 61,512,777 of JASEVX010000005.1, read as the reverse complement.
AGAATCCTGCTGATGTAGGAACTAGAGGGACAAGTCCACTTAAGTTAAAGGATAGTGTTTGGCTTTCAGGACCACCATTTCTGCGTGAGCATACGATACAGGTGCCAGAGTTTTTCCCACTAGTAGATCCTCAATTAGATTCGGAAGTTCATACAAATGTTGTTGTCATGGCTACCAATGTTCAACAACGCTTAGGGTCTGCTCGTTTTGAGCGTTTCTCGTCATGGAGTAAGTTGTTGCTTTCAGTTGGACTGTTGATACACATTATTTTGTCATTCAAGAAAGTTGTGCAGTGTATGGGATGGCACATTTGTTCTCAGTCTAGTTCCATGGAAGGTAGTCTAAAGGCGAAGGTCTTAATACTCAAAGAAGTACAGTATAGTAGTTTCAAATTAGAGGTTGATAGTTTGACTTCGCATAATCCCATAAGTAATGGCAGTGCTTTATCGTCATTGGATCTATTTATTGATGATGTTGGTCTGCTTCGTGTAGGAGGACGTCTTCGTCGTAGTAGTCTCCCGTTTGAGGAAAAACACCCTATTATCATACCTGCCAAACATCATGTTACAAAGCTACTCATCAGACATTTTCATGAGTCAGTGCATCATCAGGGTCGTTTGTTCACAGAAGGTGCAGTTAGGCAGGGAGGGTATTGGGTTATATCTAGTAAGCGTAGTGTCTCCTCTTATATATTTAGTTGTGTAATGTGTAAGAAACTTAGGGGACGTTTTGAAACACAGAAGATGTCTGATCTACCGATAGATAGAATAGAGCAAGCAACCCCTTTTTCGTATGTAGGTGTAGACGTGTTTGGTCCGTGGCAGGTTGTCTCTCGCAGGACACGTAGTTCACAAGCAACTGCTAAACGTTGGGCTGTACTTTTTACCTGTCTGTTGATACGTGCAGTACATATAGAGGTTGTAGATGAGATGTCCACTTCGGCATTTATTAATGCACTCCGTCGTTTCATTGCCATTCGTGGTAAGGTCAAGGTCTTTAGGTCAGATCGTGGTACGAATTTTGTCGGCGCTACTGACCATATCAGAGTAGATGCTATCAATGTAGAAGATAAACAGACAACGAGTTTCTTTGGTAGTTCTGGTAGCATTTGGATTTTCAATGCCCCTCATAGTTCTCATATGGGTGGGGTCTGGGAAAGAATGATCGGTGTATCGCGACGTATATTGGAAGCTATGCTGTCCAAAACACTCAATCTGACCCATGATGTATTAGTTACTCTCATGTTAGAAGTATGTGCAATTATCAATTCCCGTCCAATTGTGCCCGTCTCCTCTGACCCAGATTGCCCTGAAATTTTGAGTCCCTCAGCTATACTTACCCTTAAACTGGAGCATGATAAACAACCTGTAGACGATTTGTCCATTAAAGACCTTTATAAAGATCAATGGAAGCGTGTTCAGTATCTGGCAGGTCAATTCTGGATACGTTGGAGAAAAGAGTTTCTACACTCTTTACAACTTAGGTCAAAATGGCATTGTGAGCAAAATGCAATTAAAATTGACGACATTGTCCTTTTAAAAGACAGGGAAGTGGCTCGTAATCACTGGCCTATTTGTAGAATAAATAGGATCTTTCCTAGTGCTGATGGCAATATTCGAAAGGTAGAAGTCTGTTTTTTGAAGGAAAGCAAGCAAGTCTTTCTAGTAAGGCCAATAGTGGAGCTTGTTAGAAGTTAAGAAAGTCAAATTTATAACTGAGATTTTGATTTGATATTGGTATAATTACAGCTGCGACTGTGTATTATTACGACTTTGACTTTGTATTGTTATGAATTATTTTCATACTGGAAGATAAGTATGGTATATACTTCATCACAATGTCATATTTTTGAACAGATTAAGTTTAAGAAGTAATCGTTTTTGCTAAATAATGTTCTTGTATAAAGCTAAGCTAGGACATCAATTATTGTAATCTTAAAAGGTTTTTTTTACAAAGCTAATTAAGCTTTGATATTCAAAGTCAGTGTCTTATAGGTTGATTTGATATTATGTTTCCAACATATTTCTTTTGAAGTATAAGCTTCATGTGTCATTTTTCAGAGTTTAAGGTTGGTTCTTTATAGTTATTCAAAGTAACTGTTTAGCACTCAACATTTAAAAAACTTGGTTGTATTATGTATATTCACTGGTATCCACGGTATGTTGTAGTGTTATCAAAAGGAAATTGATAACAGTTGGGGAGTGTGTTGTACCTTGCCGTTACTTTTTACTCCTTTGCTCATTTGCTTCTATTTTATGCCCATTGGGTTACTAGTTGTCAGTCAAACTATTTCCGTTAAGCGTGCAGCAGTGTGCGGCATGGCACAGATAGCACAGAGGTTTACGAGCGGTGTTTTCACCCTTGCCTAGTCCTGGCTAGTCTCATGGTGTAAGTAAAAGCAAGTTAAATTGTCTCTTATATTATGAATACCAGTATTTGTTTATAATACAGTTAATTAGCAGATGTTTAGGTTCTCTTCAAACATTTAACGATTCGTGCCACTGGCGTTTCGAACATAAGTTTATGACTGAAATTGTAGTTTTGGATACAGCTGTGTACTAGACTAGAATGAAGTTATATTGAGTAAATTATCGGAGTGTTTTGTGGAAATATCTATATCGCATTTAGTCATTTGATTATTTGGCCAGTTTTTGGAATGTGTGATATTTTTGTAGATTCTACTCTTTGAGTTATGAAGTTTGCTAACTCTTTCAAAATAGAACAACATTTGAAAATAGATGTTATTTTTGGCTCTGTATTCACTATGCTTTTTTTGTATCATTTGTAGTTTTTTAACACATTTGGAGAGAGATTAAAAAGGGAATTCTAAAGCAACTGGTTCAACTTAGTTTCTCTCTGGGTTAAACTACACGAGTTACAAAGGGGAAGCAAGCAGTGTGCAGTGTGCGGCATGGCACAGATAGCACAGAGGTTTACGAGCGGTGTTTTCACCCTTGCCTAGTCCTGGCTAGTCTCATGGTTTTTTTACCACATTTGGAGAGAGATTAAAAAGGGAATTCTAAAGCAACTGGTTCAACTTAGTTTCTCTCTGGGTTAAACTACACGAGTTACAAAGGGGAAGCAAGCCCGGCGGGGTCGTGACAGTAAAAAAACCATTGACTGGCCTGACGGTAGCAAACCAAAGCAGCGGTTTCAACACGGGATGAAAGGTATTTAATGATTTCAAGAAGAACTCGTACACTTACATATAAAGGAATGGCTCTTTATGAAGAGAGAATTCAGGCGTATTATTCAACATTGAAAAGCGCCATCACTAGCGTGGACAGTTATGTCAAAGAGAATGCTGGACTTTCTATTAAAAGTACAATTTCAACTTTGACAAAATGCAGAGATAGCGTAAACAATTTGTTTAAGGAAATTCAACAAACTTATAGTGAATGTATAAAGTTTGGACGTTTTGCCCCATTTCTGATGCTGCAGCAACAAAAGTTCTCAATAGAATTTAAATCTCTAAACCATTTGAAAGAGGGCCACCAAAGGAACATTCCTGTGAAGTTTGTTTGAAATTGGTTAAGGAGGAGATGATGTTTAAAGCTTAAAGATAACAACAGACGATGGACGGACGACGGACAATCATATATAATTTGAACAATCTTTGTAGAGGACCACTAGATGAAGCTACATACCAAATTTCAAAGGCCTGGGCCTTCTTTTTTTAGACTAGAAGATTTTTAAAGTTTTTTCCCTAAACGAGTCTATGTAAAACAAGTGATCCCCGAGGAGGGGCCATTTTTGACCCCAGGGCTATAATTTGAACAATCTTGGTAGAGGTCCACTAGACGATGCTACATACCAAATATCAAATGCATGGGCCTTCTACTTTCTTTTGTAAAGATCTTGGAAAAAAAACCACACAAACTTATGAAATGATTAAGGAAACTCCGTGAAAGACTACCATCTGCAGGGCACTGGTTTTCAAGTGGCATAAGCAGTTTTTTGAGGGCCAAGAGAGCTTAGAAGAAAACACAGGTTGGGGAAGAAATAAAAAGTATGGCGTGACGATTGTGACGTCAATCCATGACGCGCTTGATGTCAAATCTACCAATATGAAGCCTATGCATATCATTCCAAAATAAATTGTTAATTAAAAACAAAGTCAGTTTTCTTCTTGATTTACGTCAACTTTAAAGTCAAATATATGTACGAAAAAATTGAGAGTACAAGTTGAAAACGTGTAAAATATAAAACGTAAACCTTAAATTAGGAAAACCAGTGTACTAGTATTCGGATACCAATTTCAGATTCGGCTAATGAATATTCAAATATAATCGAATAAGTTGAACGAATATTCGAATATAATCAAATAAGTTGAACGAATATTCGAATATATTGTTTTCAGTATTCGTTCCCATCTCTTGTTATTTTGGATCATCCCTCATATGTGTAAAACCGGTAAATCCTGTAAATCCGGTTGCAGATGAAGACCATTGGTGATTAGCATGTACCTTTGCATAAACTTACCAATGAATTCTTGAGTTAGAATAGCATTTCCTTTAAAGGAGTTCCAAAGAAGGAGCATCTTCATGTTTTTTTGCTTAAACATATCTGCAGTTATGAAACATTTAAATGCATCAATCAGCCATTGTGGATCTAGAATTACATAATCCTTGAGTTCTTGCTCACTGAGAAATAGACAAAAGATAATCATCATTACAAATGAGCTGCATTTCCAAAATATAGACTCATTGTGATGCATCTGCAGCAGACAACTTTTGAAAGCATTGTGACAAAAGGAGAATTTCTTTTGCCACACTGTTTTCAACTCTATTAAATTATTATACTTTGAATTATAGATTTTTTTTCAAATGTTGGCCAAGATGTTGTTGAAGTCATCTGCTGGAGATGTGTTGTATGTGACAAAGGGTTTACAGCCTGACATCCATGAAGCAGATGACTTTCTCAAACACTGATGCAATAGAAGAAATTGCTCATACTGAACTCTATTAAATATTTATTCTTTCATTTATAGATAATTCCTATATTTTTGCCTTGATGATTTCGAAGTTGTCCGCTGCAGATTTGTTGTATGTGGGAAAAAGAGGGTTAAATATGTACAGATGCAAAACTTTTTGGTCAGAAGTTACATGCATGGTTCCCCCAAGTCCGAGTATGCGCATTCATTACAGTGAAGGAATTTGCAAGACAGTATGTGTATAAACACCCACAGATGACTAGATAGGGAGGAGTAAACTCATCTTTTGCCATTTATTTTTCTCTCATGACTCAATCTATCAAACCCTATCTTGTTGGTACTCAAAAGAATTGTCTCAGAGCTCTGTTTGTGACCCTGTATGAGGCTTCACAGTATGCTAATGCAACAAGAATACTTTTAGTCAGATGTCGATCACGTGTTCAGAAAAACCAAACAAATTACGTAAGAAGTTCAATCTTGACATAATTGATTGAGTTAACCCTTTCTTTCATGAAGTCACTTTTTGATGCCTCTTCAATGGACGGCTTTTAAAAACATTGTGGCAAAAGGAGAAATTACTCATCATGTGCAATTTCTCCTTTTGCCACAATGTTTTAATCTCTTAATTTATGTTTCAATACTTTCAATAAAAAACTTTGCCTTATAGGGATTTTCAACAGTTTTGCCTAGATGTTTTCAAAGTCGTCTACTGCTGAGTTATTGTTATAGGGAAAGGGTTATATATCACTTTCAACAACATTTCAGCAATATTACCTATTTTACTGATACGGACACATTTGATACATCAACAAGTAAATATTGAAATCATTTTGTGAAAAGCAAAAAAACCTTTCACAATGAACATTTCTCATTGACTAATTATATTTTCCACTTTTTCTTGATTATCAATGATTGATTGGAGTTGAACGTGGTTTTCAACGGTATTCAATTCTCACTATCATAGTCATGTCAAAACAAAAAATAGTGACATTGGCTGTGAGATAGAGATCCAGTCTTGTGAGATATCCTGGTTTAATTATAAATCTCTCTCAAATAAACAGATCAAATTCAGAGTTTACCATCTAAAAGAAACATTTATAAGAGTTTAGGGATGTAAATTATTTCTTATTTTCTGTATGTGTTTTCAATTTCACAATTCATAAGACCTACATGAAGTAGAGCAGTAAGCCACATGCATGCTGAAATCTCAAAAATAAATCCAACTCATCTCCTGTCAGGGGAACACATAACCTTCTATTTGCTTCTTCCAACTTGTCTCTTTCAATTATCTGGGAAAAAACACAACAACAACATTAGTGTTATATTTGTTTGTTTGCTTGTATGGTGTAATGCTGCTTTCTGTTATATCACTGCCTTGTAGCAACCCATGTGTAGGTTACCAGTACCTGTGGTCCATAGATCCTGACACAAGGGCGTCAGACATCATGCTTACCCCTCTATCCTGAGTGCATGCATCTCCTGTTGATATATCACTCAGTGACAGACAGAATGCAGAGATGTGATCCCTAAGTGTCACCTGGTTAACGCAGGAGACACATGTCATGACCAATGAGATCCAGATAAGCCTGCTCATCTACATAGTCAGCTCACCATGAAAATCAATGTCAATACATTAACCCTTTCCCACATATAGATGCTTTCTGACGCCTCTGCAGAAGACGAGCAATAATTACTCCTTTTGCCACAATGTTTTCAATTTGAATAAGTAATTATATTTTTCCTTTACATTTTTTTTCCCTTTTTTTTCCAGATGTTATCAAAGTTGTCAACTGCAAAAACATTGTATGTGGGAAAGGGTCCAAATTTCTAAAGCATTAAATCTTACATTAACCTCAATCAACTTTTGAACCATTTCATCCGTTTTCTAAATTTGATTGAGCAGTTTTGTTAGTTTAAATTGTGTTTTACTCTGCTTTCAACAGTATTCTATTTATATCAAGATGTTTCCTGGGTAAATTACCAGACCCTACAAACCCTGAGTGGCAAGAAGAGATGCTACCATTTTTTAACCCTTTCTCACATGCAACAAATCTGCAGCAGAAAACTTTAAAAGTTCTATAAATGTAGGTATAATTACTGAAAAACGTAGAAAATATTGTGACAAAAGGAGAAATTGCTCGTTTTGAGCAAATTCTCCTTTTGTCACGATGTATTCAAAAGTCGTCTGCTGCAAATGCATCAAAATGCGTCTATAGGTGGGAAAGGGTTAAGGCTTTGGTATACATGTCCCTGCTTGGGATCGCACTCTGGTCTCTGACCCCTAGGCAGACATTCTAACCCGTGCACCTGGGATAGATTGAGTAGTAGTTGACATTAAAAACCTTTCCCACATACAACAAATCTGCGGCAAAAAACCTTTAAAACGTGCAGGTGAAAAAATGGAAACTCTCTGTAATTTAGAAAGTAATCAAAGGAAAAAAGTTGAAATCACGGAAACAAAAGGAAAATTGCTCATCATTAGCAATTTCTCCTTTTGTCACCAAATGTTATATAGTCGTCTGCTGTAAATGCAACGAAACGCGTCTGTAGGTGGGGAAGGTTTAAAAGTGATGAGTAGAATAACAGCCAGGAAACAGACATTAACAAGAGGGCCATGAGGCCCTGGATCGCTCACCTGAGAATGGGCTTTTTAAGACTTAACACTTTCAGCGCCAATGGCAATATCATCAAGACAAAAATTTTGACAACATTTCAAGCTGCTCAAGTAAACAAGAGCACCGCGTAATGCACAGATGCTCGACTGATAGAAAACAGAAAAAAAGCTGAGCTGAAGAAAAAACCTTAACCGGACGACCACGCCGCCGACGATGCCAGGGTCATGACAATAGCTCTCGTTTTTTCAAAAGTCAAGCTAAAAATGCAATCTCTATAGTGTTAACAGGATTGTTCTACAATTTGGCCTAGTGACCTAGTTTTTGACCTGACCTGACCCATATACAAACTTAGCCTAGATATCATGAAGACAAATATTCTGTCAAAGTTCCAACATGCTCAAGCCAAAAATGCGGCTTCCAAAGTGTTAACAAAATTGTTCTTCAATTTGGCAAAGTGACCTACTTTTTCACAGATATGACCAATATTCGAACTTGGCCTACATATCATCAAGACAAACATTCTGATAAAGTTTTAACATGCTCAATTTAAAATTGCAGCATCCAGAGTGTTAACAAGATTTTCATTCAATTTGGCCTTGTGACCTAGTAAATGACCCATATTCAAACTTGACCTAAATACAATTCAGAAAAACATTCTGACCAATTTCAAGCTCCTGAAGCAAACAAGATGTGTTTGTGAAACACTGATGCCCCCGAATGGCAACATCTAGGTCAAAGGTCAAGGTCGCAAGGTCATGTCACAAGGAATACACATGTGAAATATGGTAGCCGTACCTGTTATGGTTCAAAAGTAGTGGTCAAGGTTAAAGTATTTTTCAACAGACAGACAGGCCAAAAACTAGATGCCCACCGAATCGGTGATTCCGAGGGGCGATTCCGGGGGCATAAAAGAGCGGCTTCTACAGTGTTAACAATATTTCCCTTCAATTTGGCCTAGTGACCTAGTTTCTGACCCAATATGACCCATATTTGAACTTGACCTAGATATTATTAAGACAAACATTTTGACAATTTCAATATGCTGAAGCAAAAATCGCGGCCTCTAGAGTGTTAATAAGATTGTCCTTCAATTTGACCTAGTGACCTACTTTTTGACCCGACATGACCCATGTTCAAACTTGACCTAAATATCATCAAGACAACCATTCTGATAAAGTTTCAACATGCTGAATTTAAAAATGCACCATCCAGAGTGATAACAAGATTTCCCTTCAATTTGGCCTAGTGACCTAGTTTCTGACATGATATGACCCAGTTTCAAACTTGACCTAGATGTCATTCAGACAAACGGTTTTAAAATATTTCAAATAATGCAGCTTCCAGCGTGTTAACAAGATTTTCATTCAATTTGGCATAGTGACCTAGTTTTTGACAAGGCATAATCCATATTCGAACTTGGCCTCGATAACACTCAGATAAACATTCTGACTAACATTTTAAGCTGCTGAAACTATAAATGAGGCTTCTACAGTGTTTCTGATATAATATGATCCATATTCAATCTTGACATAGATATTATTACGACAAACATTCTGACAAAATTTCAAACTGTTGAAGCAAAAATTGCGACCGCTGAAGTGTTAACAAGATTTTCCTTCAATTTAGCCTAGTGACATAGTTTTTAATAACCCAACATGCATATTTGAACTTGGCCTAGATATCACTAAGACAAACACTCTGACAGTTTCAACATGCTCAACCTTAAAATGGAGCTTCCAGAGTGTTAACAAAATTTTCATTTAATTTGATCTAGTGACCTAGTTTGTGACCCTACATGACCCAGTTTCGAACTTGGCCTATATTTGATGGAGATGTATGTTCTGATCAATTTTCGTGGTGATTGGATGCACAATGTTGCCTCTAAAATGTGTTAACAAGCAAATGTTGACGACGAACGACGGACAAAAACGCGATCACAATAACTCACCTTCGTGCTCTGGTGAGCTAAAAATGATAAATCATAATCTGATATGCTATATTATTATCTGATAAATTCAAAATATAATTTGCTGAAGAATTGAAAACGTTCTTGGAAAAGAATAAATTAGTCAAAAAGTTTGCTTTTAATGCTCCTATAGACACCTGCTGCAGAATCTTTAAAACTCTTTTGCATCAGGGAAAGGATTAATTAACTTAATCCTTTCCCTCATACAACAAAACTGCAGCAGATGGCTTTGAAAACAATTTGACAAAAAAAATATGGAAAGTCTCTATCAGTGAGAGTGTAATTATTGAATAGAATTGAAAAGATTGTGGCAAAAGTCACCTTATGCAGAGGCATCAGACAGTTTCTGTATTAAAAAGCATACCTTCACTGCCTTCTGTCTCATCTCATGTAGTTGTCGCTCCAAAGTCAGCCATTTAGCAGGATTAAGCTTTTCCCAATGGCTTTTGTTTGACTTCGCTACGTTAAAAATGGCCTTCTTTAAATCTTTCAAGTTTAGGTCGACCTTGCTGTTGTCAATGTCGAATTCATAATCGGAAAGACGGACACAATATGGTTTATCACTTAGATGTGATCGTAGCCCGTTGAAAAATGTATTCACATTCTCCCTTCGATCTTCCTGGAAAAACAACAAACAATAAACTAGAGCTATCTTAAAGAGGCTACACCCCTGGTTGCTTGTTCTTCACGACTTTGTGACCTTGACCCTGAGACAATAACCTTGGGTCAAGATGAAGAGCAATCTTTGGTCCAAGTATGAGCTTCCAATGTCTAAGGGTTGTACAGTTATAGCCAGGACACAAAAGCGGGATAGAAAGATTGACATGTTAATTCCTATAATAGACACTTTCTAATATACAGATGCTATTTGATGCCTCTTCAGCAGACCACTTTTGAAAACATAGTGGTAAACGGTATAAATTGCTCAAACAATGTCAATACTGTATTTAGCATTTATAATTGATTAAAATTTAAATCTACATTAATTGTTTTGTATTGCAGACTGTGTAGGCTCAGCCAAATATGCGCAGATCTACGGGCTTGCCTAAGTTTTCATTGATCTGCATTATGCAACACGATGAGATCAATCAAATGTGGTTCAAATTTTTAACCCTTTTCCACATACAAAAAATCTGCTGCAAACGACTTTAAAACATCTAAGACAAATTTGGGAAAATTTCTATCAGGGAATGTTTAATTATTGAAAAGAGTTGAAAACATAATGGCAAAAGGAGAAATTGCTCCTTTTGCCAAAATGTTTTCAAAAGTCGTCTGCTGCAGAGGCGACAGAAAGAAACCTATTACCTGTGCCAGTTTGTCAGCGTGTGTACCCACCAATATGACCATACCCTCTGTCTCCGTGTAGAAATGGATTGACTGAAGCCAGAACTCAACAAGCTCTGTTGAAGACATAGATACAGAAGTGATGCACCTAGATCACATGATTGCAACAATTCAAAATTATGCTAATTATTTGACAGAATAAATTGCTAAGAATGTTCAAAGTATCAAATTTGTCCATCAATTCTAAAATTAAAGGCCACGTTTATTGACAAAATTCTTCCAAAATGTTATCCTGAAACATATTTCAAATGCAGTGACTCCTTCTCAACTTGATACATATTATGGAAAACTAGGGTCATACCAAAGACTTAGAAAATGGTAGTAATGGCTGCCTTCCTATGCGCTCAGGGTTTGCGGGGTTAACATTACGACTGACTGGCTGGTGTCAGGATAAATGGACCAGTAGTACTGGTGACTTACCCAGGAAACGCTGTGATATAACTGACTGGCTGGTGTCAGGATAAATGGACCAGTAGTACAGGTGACTTACCCAGGAAACGCTGTGATATAACTGACTGGCTGGTGTCAGGATAAATGGACCAGTAGTACAGGTGACTTACCCAGGAAACGCTGTGATATAACTGACTGGCTGGTGTCAGGATAAATGGACCAGTAGTACAGGTGACTTACCAAGGAAACGCTGTGATATAACTGACTGGCTGGTGTCAGGATAAATGGACCAGTAGTACAGGTGACTTACCCAGGAAACGCTGTGATATAACTGACTGGCTGGTGTCAGGATAAATGGACCAGTAGTACAGGTGACTTACCAAGGAAACGCTGTGATATAACTGGAAAATTGGTGAAAGCAAGCAACATAAAGCACCAAAGCGACCAAATATAGTTTTAAACCCATCTAGTGTCAAAAACTCAGTGATGTTTTATGATTGGCATTTGTGTCTGCCGTAAAACTGAGAGGATGATGGAAACCAGTAATTAAACTTCAACTTCAACTTCAAGGAGCAATTTTTCGTAAAAATTAATCTTGTTCTTATTCATTTACTAATAACCATTCCAAATATACTCAAGTTATGTATTTCAGACAATTCTATATATCAAAGCAAAACAATTCCTGGTTGGCTGACCATAATTAACAGACGACTTTAAAAACATCTAGGCTAAAATATCGAAATTCTCTTGTCAAATAAAGTAAACCTATGAAATGAAGTTCAAAACAATATGGCGAAAGGAGAAATTGCTGACCAAGTCGTCTGCTGCAGAGGCGTCAGAATGCATCTATATGTGGGAAAGGGTTAAAGCAATGACATAGACACTATGTTACCCTTATTCAGCTTGATTAATGCGACTTGTATCACCACTATCGGTTTTTTAAAAAGTTCATAGAAATCAATTAAGTAGTTTTTGATACATGAGTAGCGCCGAATGTAGACCTCGATTAGACTGCAAGATTTAAAGTTGTGAATTATGGCAGGAGTGAAAGGTGATTAAAGTCATTTCAAAATTCAAAATTCAAATTCAAATATTTCATTGTATTTAGGCCTCCAGCTCTGTAACATACAATGAAATACAAGTAAAACAGAATATAAACAGTGTGTTGTTCCCTTTTATATCGATAATTTAACTTTTTTCAATTCGAAATTTCTTTTTCTCATGGCATGATAAATAAACATAAATAGGTCATGTATTACAGCAAATATAAATGAGTTTTAAGATGCTTACTGCCAGATTGGGGTACAGTCTTCATAAATTGAATAAAATTGATTAATTTGGAGAAGTCAAATACCTCAGGCATTTCTTTAACCCGTTCCACCATACAGGCATTCTCTGATGTCTCTGCAGCAGACAACTTTTCAATACCTTGTGGTAAAAGGAGAAATGAGCAAGTTCTCTTTGCCACCATTTTTTCAACTCTGTTAAATAATTAAACACTCATTTATAGCTCTAGGTTTTCCATAGTTTTGCCTTGATATTTTAATGAGAAATTTCTCCTTTTACCATAATCTTTTCAACTCTATTTGATAACTATTCTTGCTATGTCCCTTATCTAGAACTCAAAGACATACCCGAAATTTTCATTCTATTTTCCCCGTCAGTGTCCTTAGGGCAGGTGTCATCACATACGAGGCTGTCAATAGTTTTAGAGAGGTCAATTACCAGTAAGTACACAGACCGAGGTGACAGAAATGTCTGATGGGTGCCATAGAATGCATATTGTCCTGCAAAGTCCCAGATCGAGAGGTCTGCATAATTGTTTATATTGCTTAAATCTTCACTGTTATCTCTCTGTACTAGTAACTGAAAGAAGAATTTACTCTTTTCCACCTGCAGATGCATTTTGACGTATCTACAGCAGATTACTGTTGAAAATACAGTGGACAAAAGATGAATTTGCTTCGGATGAGCAATTTTTCCTTTTGTCACAATGTTTTAACTCAAGATTTTGAGTAATTTTTTCACTTTTTCAATATGTTTTTAACTGAATTCAAAATACATACTTTTATTTATACAGATTTTCTCAAGCTTTGCCTTACCAAAGACTTTTAAAAATGGTAGTAATTGCTGCCCTCTTTGGTGCTCAGGGTTGCAGTTAAGCATTATGACTTACTGGCTGGTGTCAGGATAAATGGACCAGTAGTACTGGTAACTTACTGAGGAAACGCTGTGATATAAATGAACAAGAGGCCCAAGAGGGCCAGTATCGCTCCACGGCCATAAGGCAAAAACTAAATCTCCAAACAGCCCTGCCCCCTGATGGCCATGTTTTTTACCAACCAACATGGCTTAAAGGAATCTTGTAGAGTGTCACCCAAGGAATGTTTCTGCAAAATTATTTGAAAATCAGCCAGACACTTTGGAGAAGAAGATTTTTTAAGTTTTCACTATGGTCATACATAAGGCAAAATAGCCCCGCCCTCTGGCGGACATGTTTTTCGACCAATCAACATGGCTTGAAGGAATCTGATAGAGGGTCACCCAATGAACATTTCTACTAAATTATTTGAAAATCGGCTGAACACTTTCGGAGAAGAGGAGTTTTTAAGTTTTCACTATAGCTATATAAGGCAAAATAGCCCCGCCCCCTGGCGGTTATGTTTTTGAACCAATCAACATTTCTTGAAGGAATCTAATAAAGGGTCACTCAAGGAACATTTCTACAAAATTATTTGAAAATCGGCATGACACTTTCGGAGGAGAAGATTTTTTAAGTTTTCTCTTTAGCCACATAAGGCAAAATAGCCCCGCCCTCTGGCAGTCATATTTTTTTACCAATCAACATGGCTTGAAGGAATCTGATAGAGGGTCACCCAAGGAACATTTCTACAAAATTATCTGAAAATCTGCTCAACACTTTCGGAGAAGAAGATTTTTTAAGTTTTCACTATGGTCATATAAGGCAAAATAGACCGCCCTCTGGCGGCCATGTTTTTTTACCAATCAATATGGCTTGAAGGAATCGAATAATGGGTCACCCAAGGAACATTTCTACAAAATTATTTGAAAATCGGCCTGACACTTTCGGAGAAAAAGATTTTTTAAGTTTTCACTATTTTTTTCTTTTGGTTGCCATGGAAACCAGAATTATGGATGGATCAAAAACAAAAGGGCCATGGGGCCCTGGAATCGCTCACCTGAGAATGGGCTATTTAAGACTTTACTCTCTCAGCGCCAATGTCAATATCATCAAGACAAACTTTCTGTCAAAATTTCAAGCTGCTCAAGTCAAAAATGCAATCTCTATAGTGTTAACTAGATTGTTCTACAATTTAGCCTAGTGACCTAGTTGTTGACCTGACCTGACCCATATTCGAACTTGACCTAGATATTACTAAGACAACCATTCTGACAAAGTTCCAACATGCTCAAGCCAATAATGTGGCTTCCAGAGTGTTAACAAAACTTTCCTTCAATTTGGCCTAGTGACCTAGTTTTTGACCGGTCATGACCTATATTCTAACTTGGCCTACATATCATCAAGACAAATTTCTGACAAAGTTTTAACATGCTCAAGTTAAAAATGCGGCTTCCAGTGGGTTAACAGATGAGACTGATGCAAATTGGAAATTGATTCCGCGAATTCTCTTTAAAAAGTTTGGTCATCATTTTTTAATTTTTAAGATGAATCTAGACAGCTGTAAAAACTTAGATGTATCCGGGCTCCCGGAATTTTATGAAGAACTTCTTCAAATATGGGTTAAAGCTAAACATATAAAGCAAAATAACATAGATACTTTTGCTGACGTAAGAAAACAAGTTATTTGGGGTAACAAACATATCAAGTCTAAAGGCAGATGTCTCTTATATACACATTGGATAGATTCAGATTTTATATATGTTAATGATTTATGAAATGCCAGAGGTGATATAGATCATAAAGTTATATTAGAAAAACTCTTAATTAAGCGAAATTGGATCGCGGAGTTTAACATTGTAAAACATGCGATTCCAAAGAAATGGAAATCGTTGATCATTACAGATGAATCACAAAGTACAAAGGTTAAAAACTTATATCCACTTTCGTTATGCAATAATTGTAAGCTTAAAAACTGTAATAATAAATTTATTTAACAATATTTGATATCGATTAAATTCAATAAACCGATATCACATAGGTACTGGACTGAAAAAATGAATTGCCTTATACCATGGAATAACGTATATGTATTTGTTAATAAAATCTATGATAATAGACATAAGCAATTTAAATATAAATTGCTCCATAGAATTTTTCCCAGCAAAGAATTAAGATTTAGATGGAAAATGGAAGATTCTCCAAATTGTAGTATATGCGACGAATTTGAAGACTAAGAACATGTGTTTATTAAATGTTCAGAGTGCAGTTGTTTTGGACAATAATTATTTCTTTTCTGCAATATTGTGGAATAAAATCTAATGTAAAGAATCTAAAAACTATTGTTATAGGATACAAAATTACAGAAAAGGGATACTTTTTTATCAATCTATTGTTCAGTATAATTGGCTTCAGCATCTATAAAGCATATTTTTTTAGTGAATGTTGGTGTGTGCACTGCGACTTGTATAAGATTTTTGTTTATGAATTTAAAATAACATACGGATACATGAAACGCAAAAGATGGCACGACTCCTTCTTTGAAAAAGTTTATAGTCAGTTAATAATAAATTATTAGATGATACATGATTTTAGATTATTTATCTTCTGGTCTATTATGTATCTATTGGGATCCTTTTGATAATGTATGCTATGAATTGTGATGTATACGCTATCTGTTGTTATACTTACAAATATATGTGCTGTATATAGTATATAAATTTAAATAAAAGAAGCATACGCTTCACCAAAAAAAAAAAAAAAAGATTTTTAAATTATGTAACCATGTATATTGATATATTGGTTTATAACGCCGTTTTCAACAAGTTTCAGTCGTATCACGTCAGCCGCTTCACCTACCAAAAGAGTTTCCTGGCTGTTTAACACCATTACTCCACAGTACAGTCTTTCCAAGCAACAGTCTACTTTTCCAAATAGCCCATTGTTGGAAGATGAATGAAGCTTGTCACATTGGGTTTTGTAATTGGTGAAAAAGAATATTGGCAGAGCTTGACTTCAAACTCACAACCCTTTGATTGATAGCCTGTATTGCTACCGACTGAGCTAGTTGGGCTTGGCTGTGATAATATCTAACTCCAAGAAGCAATACTTGATACTGACATCACAATTTGTAATCAAAACACTTTAACTTAACTTAATATAGACTACAGACACAATTCAGGAACCTGCCTATGACAAGTTAATGGCTTGATTTCCTTTTATGTTATGTAATTTAAAAAAAATCCTAATTATTAACATTGGATAATATAAGAAAAGGCCCATTTGAAGAACATTCCTTCAATGTAGATGTGAACCAATATCAAGTACATAGCCATACGGAGCTTGATTGAAGAAATAAAACATACAAAAAGATAATTTACACTATAAATCTTTTAAAGCAGCTAATTGTTTTTCGATATCTTCATATAAGGCATTTATCTTTAAACTTTCCCCGAGTTTTCCACGATGTGCTGATGGGGCATCCAACATCTGTAATAACATAACATAACAAATACACAAGTTGTTAACAATGCTCTCAAAATGACAACAACAACATTGTTAAAATCTTTGAATTTTAGAACATCCTAGTCTCAATAGTGACCATTTAGACCATTACTGAGACTTGGTTGTTCTGAAACGCATATAATAATTAAGCTAATTAATATGATTTGTTTTTTATGTAAGATAAGATATGTAAGTCATGCAAAGAAGAATCTTTTGCAGATGCTGCAAATGGTCTCAAAATACATTATTGTTTGCCTATATCACAATAATTATTAAACTCTTAAAGTAGCGAAGATCCAGATCAGTATGAGCCTCTACAGTCCAATCAAGATTGTATAGCAAAATACATTTCTTCATTTTTTAGATAAGGTCGATGAAAACTCGGAGCAGGGTGATGCATATACGAAATTAATTGATCATAACCATAATATAAAAAAACAATTTAATAAACAACAAGAGAAAGTTGATGCAACGCATCAATGTCGCCGGAAATGCATACTGCAGTTATGCATAACACTAACAGTATAGTAGTTGAATAAACAGTTATCAACTGAGGGGCATATTGGAACATCAGGGGCGGGGTCAAGTGAAAATGTGTCATAACTTGCATTGTTTTGTCAACGAAGTGAATGATAATTGAAGCCTTTCATTGTTTATGATCAATCTCCATTCCAAATTAGGTTGACCATACACACAGCCAACTAATTATTGATCATACACAGTAATGGAAATGAGTAATCTTGACAATCATTAGTCTTAGTATGTATACAGTGCTTTCATTAAGGAATAATTATAAGATTTGTGAATTCCACATACACTTTTCAAGATGTTTGTCAGAATATTTGAATTCTATCATTTATCAACAAAACCACACAACAGACAATTTAAGATTTGCATGCAATAGCACGTCATTTTATGTTTCCCCTATTAAAGTCAACATTGGACACCTTTGCAGCAATTTACTTTTAAAACAATGAGATAAGGGTTAAATCGCTGAAGACATGAGTTTTCTCTTTTTCTCAAAATGATATTATAGCTTGGCATCCTAATTATATCATACCTTAACAAATGATGAAATGTAATCCAATATTTATAAATAAGACCACCTTCGAAATATAATATCAGCTAAACAGTTAAATCTCATTGAAATTGTTTTATAATTAAAACTTAATTTCGAACCTAAACTGAGCCCTACAACATGTTAATTTATTGTAATTCTTTCCTTCCTTTTTTATAATGAAAATAATAAACTACTCATGTTTTAAAATTATATTATGATGAGCGCCCTTGTGTCAATGATGCATAACAATATGCAGATCGGAAGCAATATGCCTTTAGGGAATTTAATGACACATTTAAAATTGTCAAGGACGAAATAATTTTGTACGAAAGACCCGATTCGTGACCTACATTCTTCTTCGCAGAGGTGTCGTTCTTGAAACTCTCTTTATAGGCAGAGAGTGTTCGTTCAAAGTAATTTTTCTATTAAAAACAGTTTTATCTCGGTTTGTTCTTTTCTTCATTTGTTTTGAACCAAATAAACATTTTAAATCACCTATAATTTACTATTTGTAAGTGAGTGTAAAGAGTGGCTCTCTGCAAAGGAGATTGATCTACGCAGTTGGTATTCGCGAGTCACGCGATCAACAGTTTTAGCTTAGAAACAGTTCATATTTTAGATATACATGCATGGATAAACATTATAAAATGAATTCCTCACAAATCAAGACATCTCTTTGAACATGAAAATAACATTCAGTAAATTAAGATTGCTATTTTAAAGGAGAATTCGACGTGAATTTTACTTGATATTGACACATAACAGTCTGCTTGCTGCAAGTCTCATGGGGACGGTTTTATCTTCGTAAATAAAACCCCCAAAAAAGAGATGCGAGTCAAAATAAAGAAACTACTAATACTTAAAACATCGGAATATTTATTTCATCTTAGATGTGTCATAACTTAGTGTTTTTAAACAAACGCAATTGTAATATGTTCAAGACATTTAAATTTGTTTTTTTCTAATAATAATTCCTCCTCCCATGTGATTTCCGAAAACCTATTAAAAATAGAAGTCGCGGGCTTCTGCCCGGCGACTAATAAACTGCTTTCTGAATTTTTGTAGCGATTGTGGTAACAATATCCACTGTACTATGACACAAGAAGAACAATATATAGGGAGATTTCGGCAGTACGTCAGAAATGCTTAATGCAAAACGTTTACCGCCAACTAGATCCATCATTTCTGCAGAGACATGGTAAACAATAATAATGTCAGTGCTTTTTGGTACAAGATTGATACTAAGATTTTAGAACTATCGAACTAAGATGTAATTGAGTTAAAAAATGTAAACATTAGCGTTCTTCGTGTCTGGAGACAGAGAATATTATTGCGCGAGACATACGCCCATTGAGGAGTGACGTAGTAAGCAGGTGCCAGTTAGGTCACCCGACGTTTGGTTGGCACCGGATTGATACAAAGATTTGAGATGTATCGAGCTTACGACCTACATTGAGTTAAACGATGTAAATATTAGCATTCTTCATGTTTGGGCAGATAACACATATCATTGCGCGTTTTATCAGCCATGCAAAGTATGTCGCATGAGTCTGGAAATTCCAAAATGTCAAATCAGTAGCTTGCCAGACTTGTTCTCTATAGACCAAACCGTCGGGCAAATAATTTTGATATAAAGGGAGGTAATTCATAAATCATTACATTATTCTTAGATTATATGTTGAATACAGTACAAATACATTTATTTAACACTTTTCGAAGTAAAATCCTTCTATAAAGTTATATTTTGTAATTGGAGTTGGAGATAAATCGAAAATATTTTGATTCAATAGAAAGTAATATGGAGTTGCTGAGATGTTTTCTTAAATAGTTTATATAATTCAAATTAACTGAAATTAATACTAGGAGACCAACAAAAAAGGCAGCTTTTCAATAGTTCTTGCTTCTTGTAGATGCTCCGCCCATACATTTGAAAAGAGGAAGCAGCGTCACCTGCTTGTGCAAGCTTGTGTCGAAATTCTCATACATTTAAACCTTCTAACAAAAGTAATAAACCGGCTTCTCGTCAGAAAGCGTCGGTATGTGGGGAAGGTTTAAGAATGAGAAGTTCCACTTAACATGTTCCTTTCTTACTTGAGCAGACCTGTTTTTAAAGACCATCCATGTATTGTGGAAACTCCTGACAACTGTATGGTAAAAGGTTTTACTTGTGTGACTATGTATTGTGGAAACTCCTGACAACTGTATTGTAAAAGGATTTGATTATGTGACAATGTTTAAATCCAAGAAGTCATTAATACTGTCATCACACTTGTAGAAATTTTAACTCTTTAGTTATCTTAACTCATGTCAGCTGTATGCCGAAAGGTTTTTAAATTATGTAACCAAGGATATTGATATATTGGGTTATAACGCGGTTTTCAACAAGTTTCAGTCGTATCACGTCAGCCGCTTCACCTACCAAAAGAGTTTCCTGACTTGTTAACACCATTACTCCACAGTACAGGTAAAGAACAATCAGGTGGTCTTTTGGGAATATCCTGGCAAACACTCGGAAAAACTCTATAAATGTAGGTAATTACTAAACAGAATTGAAAACATTGTGGCAAAAAAAAATTGCTCCTTTTCAAAAGTCTGCTGCAGAGGCGTCAGAAAGCGTCTGTATTTGGGAAAAGGTTAATTACATGGTCATTTGTGCAGAAAATGAGTAATTGGGAAATAAAAAGCTGGTTGGTATAGACAGGGTATTGCTAAACAAAGGTTGACTTTAGCACAGGTGTGACTGTATATGAGATTAATTTCAGGGACATACTCACTTTCAAGATATCCCCTTAATTAGTGAAATTTAGTTTGATATGACTTGTCTGATCTCTAACTGGAGCACTCCTTACCTAATTCAGGGGGTTGTAAGTTCGAACCATAGCACGGCCAACATTTTTTCCGACGTTTGACAATATTCTGACACAGGGTTTCAACATGCTTAATTCGAAAATGTGGTCTCTAAAGTGTATAAAATATTTGATTTTAATATAGCCTTGCGACCTGGTGATGAACATGTGATAACCCAAAACAATTAGCTTACATAAAACCAAGACAAACATTCTAATAAAGTTCCATGGCATCATTCTTCAGCTAAAACTTAGGTCTATCGAGTTCCAACTAATTCTTTCTTAAATATGGTATGGCCTTATTTTGAACACATCAGGACATATTTTAAACAGTAACTTAAATATACCCAAGACTAACATTCTGGCAAACTAACATTATTCTACTGTCAAATGATGGAGCTTTTCTCAAATTTACCCGCACCAGAGTGCACTTTTATTGAAAAACCGCAGGACATAATAGTGTATCTCCTTTGAGACTAGCTTAACTCTTTGCTTGCTGGAACCGATGTTATAAAACTGTGTCACCAGTATAGAGTAAGGACAGCCGGGACAGACTCTATAATGCTTGCTGCTCAACTCAAATGCAAACATGGACAAGTCCATCTAAAAGAAAAATCAGCATTTGATATAGGTAATCCTTTGCCTAGGGTGTATTCAGACTAACTTAACAGAAAACATTGTTGGGAGTTAGTAAGCCAAATCCATCAATCAAAGTTCATCATTTACTAACACACACCCAAGTTAAGATACACCGAAGAGGTCGATGTGTGAGGTAAATATGAATAAATTCCTGGTATAGCATTAAAATGGTCTGCTTTGAAAACGTCAGAGGACAAAGAGTTTATGCAAAGAAATATCAGGCGTAATTATCATAAAGAGTTAAAAAATATTATTGGATAGGGAGAAAGGACGCAAAGTGAGCAAATTTTCAATTTTTCCAGCAACGTTTTCAAAAGTCGACTTTACCATTAAAGGGAGTTTAAAAGTTTACATTACATATGTTAAGTCGATAACATCCTTTTAAATCGTTACAAGAAGTTAAACGAATATCAAATTCACCATGAAATACCAGCCGAGAAATTATAAAGAAATACTTTTTAGAAAAGGCCAGAAAATATTTACATGTAGCCTACATCAAACCTTAAACCAACGCCGTGGAAGAAACAAAGGAATTAGAATTGCTACTGCATTTTTGTTATAATACCACAGAGAACTCGCTATGTTGTAGAAGGCGAATTAAAATAAATGATATATCCGCAACAGAAATACATGCCAAGAAACGCCGGCATCTCTTAACTGTAGATACGGAGGTCATGGCAAACGAATGTACAGCCAAAATAAATTATCTTGAAAACTGTGATGATCCGGAAACGTCCCATGAATAAATGTTAATATTAGGATTACTACCAACGGTCATGCAAACATTTGAGGGTCTGGAGTTGCTTTCACAATTCACTAGTTCTTCACATGAGTTAGTAAAAATGAATTACCTGTACAGAAGTATTAAAATAGTTCAGGGTAGAAAAATCGTTTAAACAATACGGACTGATTCCAGTCTAGATTTCTATGTGTCTTCGGAATTCGCCTATTATAGGGAATTGGCTCTAAATAGCCCCTTGCTAAAACAGCGGTGATGTGGATCTATTGGATTTAGAAAAGGGTTTCGGGTCTGAAGTGGACTGGAATCAGTCGTGGCCAAGCGGTTGGCAAGGGAAATTGGAACCGGGCGTTCCTGCTTCGATTCTCAGTCGCGGCTGTCATGGTGGAGTAGCCTTAGCCTAGTACTGCTTTGCTTACCTAGGGATCTTCAAAACATGAACTGCCGCCGTGCAATAACTGAAATAGTGTTGAAAACGGCGTAAAAGCCCAATAAAACAAATCGAGTGTGAAGTCGAAGCAGGAACAACTCGAAGGATTTACCCCTTACCCAAGAGTTTCTAGTAAACCAATTCGACATAATTCTATCGTTGATTATACAAACCTTTAGTTACTTGAAACAAGTTCAATTGAACACATGACGAGGGTTTTCCGAACAGTCTTCACTGAACTAATTTAAAGGTGCTGAACTCCAGATGGAGATCAAAATTTTGAAATGTCTGCAAATCTTGCTAATAGTGACAACAAAGTAAGTAACAGATCGTTCAAAACTATTTTACTCACTGGTTATGTCTACCCAGTTACAATGAAGCATAAACGATCAATATTTATATGCTTATTGTACTGGAAAGTAAAATTATTATATCCCTGAATTATGATTCTAATAGTTCAAGACAACTTTTAAACAGTTTTAAAACTGTAACTATACTATCTATAATCTGGAGATCAGCCCCTTTAACGTATGTAAGACATCCATGAACAGTAAAACTTGATTTGACTCTTTTAGTGTCAATGGCAATATAGAAGTTTTTGAAAAAAAATACCGATTTAGGTGAGTCAGCATTGTTTGCATTTAATTCATCAAAAGTATCCAAAACTGCCATTACATGAAAAATGGCGTCACTCGATTTTGAAGTGGAATAGTAAACATTAGTAAATTCAGCGTTGGTGACAGATTCAAGTGAGTTAGCTCGTAACGATCTGTCTCACATGAAATCCGCATTGTTTGCATATAAGTCATCAATAAATTCCAAAACT